>CM035806.1:42944197-43316573 GCA_020466095.1 Chlorops oryzae
AATATTTTATATTGCGTCCCCTCAGAAAACGACTGTCGTATGTCGCATGTATTTCTTATGGGATATACGACAGTCGTTTTCTGAGGGGACGATATGTAGGTACCTACTTACAATTTCGTTTCCCTAACTCGAAGTCACTATAACTTGAGCTCTTTCTTTGGATAATGGTGGTTCGAGTTATCGAAGTTTGACTGTATTTCGCTTTGGATGAGAAAGGGTTAAAAGCGCAAGTGAAATTTTTAAACAAGGTGTGAACGTTTTCACTTACATACATACATTCGAGGTGTAAGATTCTTAGCGATTTTCTCACGTCCCAGCGAGCAGCCAGAAAATGCAAAAAATGGACAGACATAAGTACATACCTATGTATAAACAGACTGACGGAATGTTACAGTGACAGAGAATTGTAAGTTCTATTGCTTCATTCAGAAATTCATATTTACTGATGGCTGCGAACTGAACTGAGCCTCAGATGACGCGGTCGGCGTTGCGATGGAATACATTTAAATGAGCACATTGCGCACATTGTTCCATAAAAACCAATTCTATTCGCATATGGTCGAGTATCGAAGTTTGACTGTATTCGTCGATGAGACAACGTAACAACGAAGTCGAAATACAACAAGTGATACGTCATGAACATACGAATAATCCCGCAGTTGCAAGATCTGCGATTAAAATTCAGTCGCATGGATGCCAGAAATGAAAAATGGCCGTAAGTACATCGGCATATCGATATGCAGCATTATGGACATGTTATCAGTCACAAAATTTAAGTTCTATTGTTTCATTACAGATACTCAACTTTTGAGCTCAACAACGGCATATAGCGGTACCGCATGCATGGATACATTTAAATCGCACATGCGCACATTTCTAAGGTGAACACAACTCAAAAATCGTAATTCGAGTTAAGATATGGATTTGATCATAGTCACCTCTACACTCACGGAAAATTCATTTCGTATTGTACTTAATAAACCATTGAACCGTAAAAACAGCCGTCAATGGCTAAATCGTTTTGGTCTTGATTGTCACATTTGCTCGATCTCAAATTTTGTTATTTGTTTTCTAATTATACAATTTTAACTAAAACGGCATATAGGGTACCCAGCAGGACATATGCATGCATCATTGATCGATAACATCTCATCATGGGAATGATTCTATCGATGGACTTTCATTTCTCTGCAATACCGAGCGTCATTTAACGATGATCGAGCAGCTTTCGATAAAGCTACTTATTTATGTCCGCAGCTTTGAAGACGATGAATTTTCCTAGTAGGCTTAGATTAGCTTATGTGTTATGTGTTAATATTAATGAATTTATTTCGATAGTTAACCAAAAAGAGCCAATCTAGTATCGATTGCGAGATGGTTTGGAATGCCTTCGCCGCTTGCCGTATGCCGGCATGTGTATCTCGAAAAGCGTTTAATTATTGGAAGAAAAAAAAAAAGGAAAAAAATTTGAAAAAAAAATAGAAAATAGTTTTCTTGATTCGATTTCGATACGAAAAAAAATAATTTTGTAATTTCAAATCGAGATGGGCGACGGGAGAGATTCATCTTTTACGCTGGCGTCTGGCATGTGCGTGGCTGCCATTGCATTTGCAGACAGACACCTACCTACAGAGAAACAACCCAGAAAAAATAATATATATATATATACCCAAAGACCCACACAAACAGAAACGAACGCAGCTTCGCGTCGACAGTCTCATTATGTTAAATGCCAATGATGGCCGATCAGCCTCAGCGTCACCGAGACAGTATCTGGATTTTCATCTGCATCGGATTGGGTCTCTCGAATTAATTGAGTCGAAATTGTTTGACTCTAATGCTCCAATATCGTCCATCCGTCCGTCCGTTCGCATTCCAATTCACGATTGTTTTCTCGATTGCAGTTGTAGACACATTTCCGGGTCAAATTTTATTGAAATGGATTGCGCACGACCAGCGCTGAGTCGCCATTCGAGTTCATCTTCAAGTGTTGGTAGTAATTTCGATAGTTTTTGGTATGCTCATTTCTTTAACCAGTCTTTTAAATAAATTCTCGATTAAGACTGAAAATTTTTTTTTGAAATTTTTATAATGATAGGACAATAAATGGGCATATGGAGTAAGCTTGATAATCGAAGCGAAATTCGAAGGCAATTAATAAGTTTGTTTAAGATAATTCGGTAGCAGTTTCGGTATAGTTTCGGTATGGTTTCGGTATGGTTTCGGTATAGTTTCAGAATAGTTTCGTTGTAGTTTCGGTATAGTTTCGGAATATTATCGGTATAGAATCGGTATCGCGTAAGCTCCAATGCTCCAAAATCAGAAGAGGACAACAGTATGTAAAGTAAATAGTATCTGTATAGTATCGGTATAGTTTCTTTCTAGTATAGGTAAAATTTAAGTATAGTTTCGGTATCTTATCTGTATTGATATTAATAAGACTTTTTAAACTTCTTAAATATTTTGGTTCCAACTTATTGAAGTTATTCAAAGAATAAAAAAATAAAAAATAGTTGGAGATTGTACCAGGCACCTTCAAGAATTTATGTCTGATGATCCGAGTGAGTAAAAAAAGCCCGAAAAACCCCAAAAATAAGCGCTATAAAAAACTCGAAAAAACAAGGAAAATAGTCCGAAAAATATGCTTTTAAAATTTATTTTTTTATTCAGCGGACTTATTAAGATGTATGACTAGATGTTGTTTTACATTTTCAAACAAAAAATGTTGGCGCTTCTCTCATAAAAGGGTTTTATACAATGAAAAAGAACGATCAACGTCTGAAAAGGTAAGGGGGCCAAATTTGAAGACACACTCCAACGTAAATACGCGATCGAACGTATACGCAAGCATTGGACACAGCACTTTTAAGACTCATTGACAAAGGAAAGCAATGAAGCAGAAATAACAAGTAAGGAAGCTAAAGTCGGTCAAGCCCGACTTTGAAATACCCAGCGTCCCGACATTATGAGCGCACTATGTTTTGCTTCTCTATTTGTGGGCGTGGCAGTGGGAGGGCAACATAAATTATTTCCCTACACCTTTCATTCGCCTTGGTGAACCTATGTTGCGAATTTGAAGCTTCTACGCCTTTTACTTCGGAAGTTACGAAAAATCTTCATTTGTGGGCATGGCAGTGGGCGGGCCATAAAAAAATTTTTCTTACACCTTTCATTCGCCTTGCTGAACCTACGCTGCGAATTTGAAGCTTCTACGCCTTTTACTTCACAAGTTACGATAAGCCCTTATTTGTGGGCGTGGCTCGAGGAGGACGGCGTCCATTTTTTTCCAGGATATGTCCCTTTTTGTAGTTTACCAGCACACCAAATATCAATGGAATGTGTTGAGTGGTTCGCAAGTTACAAGCATTTTATTGAAAACACAATAAATTCATTTGTGGGCGTGGCAGTGGGCGGATGTCTCCAATTTTTACTTAGGATCATACTCGGACCCCGATATACATGTGTGCCAAATTTCGACTTCATTGGTTCAGCCGTTTCGGAGGAGATCCGACCACGGACAGACGGACAGACGGTCAGACGGACAGACGGACGGACGGACGGACGGACGGACAGACGGACAGACGGACATGCCTAAATCGATTCAGTTTTTGATCCTGATCATTTCTATATATATTTTTCTATATCTCCGGAGCTTAATTCTCCCTGTTACAAGATTTGCACAAAACTAATATACCCCGCTTACGCTGGGTATAAAAATAGCAGAAAAAAACTCAACAGTGTTGATTTTTTTCGGAAATTAGTTAGGAAAAGGCTTTTAAAATAGTACTATTAACCAAAAATATGGGAAATATGCACAAAAAATAGTTTTTGGCAAGAAAATAGCTCGCACTACTAAAATATGCTAAAATAGTATGACGTATGCAAAAACAAGCATTTATTCACTCTGCTGATGATAGACCAAACAAGTTTTTTGTATATAACCAATACTATCCGAATAAGGTAGAATGAAAACTTTGGGATGCCTCTCCAACATATTATAAGTAAGTGGTAGCACCAACAGAGTTACAAATATCCAAACCTACGAAGCTACTTCCATTTGTACGACCGAGAATACTCGTGGAATAAGCCATAATTGATGGATGACCTTCATAGTTTTCCATGTTTCCCACAAATTCTTTTCCTTTGTATTTTCCTAACAAAATATTCCGAATTCCAATGGCAAGACTCAAATTTTTTTATCTGCTCTTTTCTACTTTTCTCCTTTTCTGCCTTTCTGCTTTCCTCAAAGCATTTAAAGTGAAAAAATGCGTCGCGTTCGGTGAAAAAGAATGCCATCCTTTTCTGCTTCTCTGTTATTCTTACTATTTAAATTTAAAAACAATCGGTCGAGCCCACCTTATTTAGCAAGAGATACTCAAGTTCAAAAGAGACCGGCAGATCTCAGTAGCGAGTCGGCTTGGCATTCAGTTCATAAGACTGTTAGTCTGCGGGTCGCGGCTCTGTCAGTGTGCGCAAGTGTGCGAGTCGTCTACGCGCCAGTGAGTCAGTCACTCAGTCAATCAGTCGGTTAGTCAACACGTCGCATTTGTTTCAAATGAAAACATGCAAAAGAATTTCCAGCGATCTATAGAGACAAGGCGAAACGAAGCAAGACGAGGCAAGACTAGGCAAGGCGGGCTAGCTCAGCTTCGTCCATTCATTCGAAGCCGCATCGAATTCTCTTTGGGACCTCAATGGAGAGGAGACAAGCATGCGAAATGCCGCAAGCTTTAATTAATTTGCGCCGATTGTGTGAGAAACGAGTTCGCAGCACACGATGCGGCACTGGAATTATACAAACATACATACATACATACATACATACATACATACATACATACATACATACATACATACATACATACTACGTAGTAGAAAGATCGGGACCGACTGTTGTATGAGAAGGCACGTCCGTACACTACTCGTCGTAGAACACGACCAACCGGAGGGCAAGCATAAAATATTCAAATGGAATTTTGCGCCGGCGTATAAACGCAATTGTAGCAGAAGCAAAGAAACAAATAATTTTCTTCAACAGAAATACATATGTATGTATGAAAATAACAATTAGAAAATTATTAGAAAATGGCGAGAAATGCTTTGATTGGACGATGGAGAAGCAACTGCTCGAGAACAGCTTGAATATGGTGCTCCAAAGCGCTCCCTTGACCGCGGACATTAATTCAATAAGCAAAAGAAAGAGAGTCCAAAATGCTGAAAGCATGTTCGGCATTTTCCGCAATATGTAATCAGCTCTGTAATTGCATGCTATAAACGGGCGATTAAAAACAAAAAATAAAACAAATATGTAGGTACCTATTAATAAAAAAAAAGGGAGGCTTCGAAAACACATACGCACACATCCATAAATATGAATGTTCATTTGTTACATATGCGCTCGTTCGAGTGTGTTCTCAATTGTGTATGCAAGAGGTTTTTAAAAGTAGAGCTCGTTCTTTCCGATTCGAATTCAACCTCCAAAGACCAAAGACGATCCGTAACGGATATGAATGCGAAGAAGAATGTCGAATATGCAGCAAGTAGCTTCCATCATTCGAATGGAATCGCATGTCAGAATGACAAAACCTTTTAAGAGATCAGCATGCAACTGACAGTGGGAATGGGGCCCGAACATGTCATTGTGGCGGCGCTTCAAACGATTTTATCCCTCCGGTTCGCATTTACTTATTGCCAAGTTTAGCCTATTTTGATCTTGAATTTGTGCTCTTAATTGCACAATCATAATTCCTCAATGGTTTCCGGTCAAAAAAAAAAAAAAAAAATTAAATTGTGCTTAGCGACTGTGAAAATTAACTGCATGCTTCTTAAGCACACCAAGCCACACCCTATCACACCCAACCACACCGTGGTGATCCGTCTGGATTGAGATATAGCCGTATTATGACCTACGTTTCTAACAGCCCCCAAAGAATTCCAGTACTCCTGCGTAACCGAGTAGAGTTTTATGTGGTATAATGTGTTACGAATGTAAGGTAATGGGGTTAATCGTAGGCTTTTGTAGATTAGTCAAGTCTACTGAAGTCGCATCATAGCGTATTGAAGTGTGGTTAAGTCCTGTGAAACTTAGATAAGCCTAGTTTAGTGTGGTGAAATAATGTGTAGTGTTTAATATAGTGCAGTTTAGTGTAGTGTGTAGTGAAGCATAGAGCAGTAGAGTGTTCTTAACAGTAGTATGGTTTTATGTGTTCTTGTCTGCAGTCCTGTCCCTCCTAATACAGTCGCCAATTCTAGCGTGGTTTAGCTTGCTATTGTCGAACTATTTGATAAGGCGATTAGAGTACGATGTAGGACCATATTCCCGCTCTTCGACATTAGTTTGAAATTGAATTGAAAGACTGGATCGATATTCGTATAAAGTCTTACCAGTGGTTTGCCCTTATCGCATATCTGAAGGTCCGAATGAGGAAATCTTTTCACCCATTTATCATTACCGCTTGTGGTCATTCTGATGGATGATTTGTGGATGATTGACACGTCTACGTCGGTTCAAGAACTTGACTCGTTTTCTCTCTCTCTCTCTCTCTCTCTCTCTCCTCTCTTCTCTCTCTCTCTTATAAGTGTTCATATATACCTACATATATATAAATGTATATATAAAATGGCAGCATCATTCTCTTATCCAATTCATGTCAACACGTCAATACATTTCTCTTATCCATATAACTCCATTTCTACTTCTATTTCTATTTCTATTTCAATTTGTTTGTTTTTTTTTTTTTTTTTTTTCGTTTTTTCTTTTTTTGCCAGCGATCTAAGATTTACGCGATGAATCTGCGCATGCGATATGAAACTTGGAGCAATAATTCTAAGCAATGCCACGAACAAGCTAAACATGATTTTTCCTACTGTTGACTGCACGGCGTGTTGAGCCTTTTGGAACTGCACTGCAGCATTGGGTCCGTCCGTCCGTCCGTCCGTCCATTCGTCCATTCGTCCATTCGTCTGTCTTTCGATCGGTGTGCTAGCGGGTTAATGAACTAGGTTACATAGTGCACACGTTCCCAGAGATTTTCTGTTCTTTTACTGCGTTTTCCATTGCTTTTTCATGTTCTCTTTCGACCCGTTTGCCATTTTGGCTTTCCTTTTAGTTTTAAGATATTCCCTACCTCTTATTCCTCCTATGCCATCATCACTGTCACCGCCGTCGCCATCGCCATCGCGCACTTGTTGTTGAACTGCACTGCGTTGCCAACAGAGTGCAACCGACACTCACATCAGGGGCGTTCGAATATCGCTAAATGAGCTCAATCGAGCAAAAGCGATGAGACGGGAAATATACGAGCGGAATACGCGTCAGTGTGTGGGTGTGGGACTCATGATCTTGCACGTAAGGAATGGAATTTTTATTAGCCCACTGTAATGGGAAATTCCCATGTTCGGGAGATGCGAGCTTGGAATTTCCTTGAGCAAAAACTTTTCGAAAATCAATTTAGCCAGAAATCAAACGTTTTGTATGTACCAAGCTGTAACAAGTAAGGGTGTTATAGTCAGACGAGCCTGACAATAAAATACCAAATATGTACCAAAAAAAAAAAGGATAATTAAGAAAGAATATTCTATAGATTTTTAAGTTCAATTTCTTTATGAAAACCGCCCCTTTGCCATTTTCCGATTTTTTTTAAATTCTAATCGGAGACTTAAATATACCTACGCTCAAATTCTAAAGGTCTATCAAATATTCCGATATTGGGGCAGTTTTGATTTTTTAAAACGGACCCTAATACTGGAGGTACCCTTAATAATCGACCGATCAAGAAAATTTTTGAGGAGGAGTTAATGGCTACAAAGGAAGCATAGGTGTCAACTTTCGTTCAAGTCCCATTTGAATTTCGAGTGTAGGAGGCAATTTTGGGAAAACGCCCTTCTGCCACGCCCACTTTTACAATTTTCGTAAATCCTATTACTTGCCTTTAAACATGTTCAAATATCAAATTCTATCAAAATTACTTGAAAAACTTGGATTTTAGAGCAGTTTTTGTGATTTTCATAACAGACCCTAGTACTAGAGGTACCCCTAAAAATGGACAGACAGACAGACAGACAGACAGACAGACAGACAGACAGACAGACAGACGCTGATCATTTCTAAATACATTTCGTATGGTCTATGTCGACCGATTCTGGATGTTAGACACAACCACACAAACGCAATGTACCCTCCACACGGAGTGTGTCGGGTATAAAAATGTATATTGGAAAAAGTTCGACTTAAGAGGTTTCTGCACTCTTAAAAATATTTCCTTCTATTATAGTAGGAAACAGGTTACCTTCTATTATAAACGTAAGTTTACACACCAAATTAATTTTCAACCTGAAATGTGTAAAATTATGCATTAGATGTGAATTAACCCGGTAGCGCCTGAATTGAAAAAAATAAATATTAAAAATAAAATAAAATATTATATGAACCGGTTTTGAAGTTTTGATGACAAAACACGAACTTTTTTAGTGATGCCATATGCCATCGCTAGGCGCTACCGGGTTAAAGGAAACCTTCCCTCTGTATTTTAAACATACGTTATGTAAAATCAGGCCTTTTTCCCGCAAAATTAAACATTCATAATAATAAGTAATTTTATTAAAGGTGTGAAAAATTAGTATTTTTATAGTAAGCCTAAACATTCATTGATTAAATGTACGCATTTTATGTAAATATGCATTACGCATGTGCAAAATTACACAAAAATTTGCTTTTACACATTTTTGGCACAAAAGTAAACATATTTTGGGGAAAATTTACAGTATTTATGTATAAACGTCATTTTACTTCTATTTTTTAGAGTGTGAGATGATCGATTCAATTCGACATTGTACCAAAAAGCGGAAAGAATGTAATTTGGTTAATGGTGTATCACCAACGGCAGGGTATATTCAAAATCCTCTGAGGAGATAAGAGTTCCACTCAAAAAAAATTTCATTATTTATTTCAGTGTTTCGCTTTTTTGTTGTTGTTGTTGTTGTTGCTGTGAACGATTTTTTTGTCCATTTCATTAATTGATTTATTGAGTCATGCTATAAAAATCAATAATAAGAAATAAAAAAATTTCCCAAGTTATCAACGTTTAATTTAAGCGATTTTCGTGCTCCGCTTTGGTTTCTTTGTTCTCTCAAACGAGTTCCAAAAAACGAAACCAGATTTTATCAATCACTCGAGCAACTTTTATCGATGCCATCAAAATCAGTTTATGGACTTTAAGCGCATTCTTATTAGATGTAAATGAGTTCGAAAGACGAACAAACGAATGGACTGAGAAACCTGTTTCCTTACGCAAATTAGGGCCAAAAATAGATTTCCCATTGTTATTTTTTTTGCTTTTTTGCGGACTATGATAGACAAAAGAATAAAATTTCAAATCCTCCTATGACTCATTTCCCACGGTGTCGTGTTTTTTTATATTTTCTTTTATTTTTAACTAGAAGAACCCGACCAACTTCGTTTCGCCCACGAGGAGACTATTTTGTCAAAAAACAATGCCTTAATGTTATGCATAAATTCAATTGAAACAATTTAACGTTTTCTGATAAACAGTCCTTTTGGTCTCTCCCTCTCTCCCTCTCACCTTCTCTCCCCCTCACCCTCACCCTTCTCCCTCTCTCCCTCTCTACCTCTCTCCCTCTCTCCTCTCTCTCCCTCTCTCCCTCTCTCCTCTCTCTCCCTCTCTCCCTCTCTCCCTCTCTCTCTCTCTCCCTCTCTCCCTCTCTCCCTCTCTCTCCCTCTCCTCTCCCTCTCTCTCTCTCTCTCCTCTCTTCCTCCTCTCTCCCTCTCTCCTTCCCTCTCTCTCCTCTCCTCTCTCACCTCTCCCTCTTTCCTCTCTCCTCCTCTTCCCTCCTTCCTCTCTGTCCCCTCCTCTCCTCTCCTCTCTCCTCCTCCTCTCCTCTCTCCTCTCTCTCTCCTCTCTTCCTCTCTCCTCTCTCCTCTCTCCTCCTCTTCCTCTCTCTCTCTCTCCTCCCTCCTCTCTCTCTCCTCCTCTCTCCCTCTTCCCTCTCTCCTCTCTCCTCTCCTCTCTCCCTCTCTTCCTCTCTTCCCTCTCTTCCTCTCTTCCTCTCTTCCTCTCTCCTCTCTTCCTCTCCTCTCCCTCTCTCCTCTCTTCCTCTCTCTCCCTCTCTTCCTCTCTCTCCTCCTCTCCTCCTCCTCCCTCTCTCCTCTCCTCTCTCCCTCTCTCTCCCTCTCCTCCTCTCTCCCCTCCTCCTCTCTTCCTCTCTCTCCTCTCTCTCTCTCTCTCCTCTCTCCCTCTCTCTCCTCTCTCTCTCTTCCTCTCCTCCTCTCTCTCTCTTCACCCTTCCTCTCTTAACTTCCCACTAAAACTCTCATCCTCTCTACTCTCTCTCTCTCTCTCCTTCCTTCTCTTCTCTCCCCACTCTCTCACCAGTGCTCTCTAACCACTCTCTCAAACACCCTCTCTCTCAACAACCTCCTCCTACCACCATTCCTTTTCAACTATTGCTCAAGACAAAGTCTAAGAAAGCCTTAATTCCTGCAATCTTCAGGTGTAATTTATCTCAAACCTCTTCGATGTTCTGCTCAAACAATACTCATCATCACCAGTGCCTATTAACCGTTTACTTATACAACCTTTTTTCAACTACAATCATTCGATCCTAATTTTTCAATGAATTTTCGCCCTTCGCACCAAGTAACCTCTCGACCAAGTGCCTAAGCAATACCCATTGGCCGTTTTAAGATTGCGAAAAAGCTTAAACTAGTTAATTAATCTACAATTTGACGGCATACATTATTCAAAGCAGACGACAGAGCTCCACTATGAAATCCGTGGGTATTAATTACTTTATTATTGTTTTTTCAACTCAATATTAAAAACGCATCATAAAAATTTGTTGGATATTGTTTTCTCAAGAATTCCATTTCTAGAAAGCTATTTGCCCATTACGCAAAAATCTCAACTATAATCTCTACGACCTGAAGTTGACGCATAAGCAAAGTCATCCACAGACGCGAGCATTGAACGGTTTTTTTATTTTATGTTTTTTACAACCGCTCCTTAAATTCCTTAGATAATCGTTTTGCTCATTCGATTTTACACAAGGCAATCCACCGCACAAGCCCACATAGCCGAACATCTGCTACAAGGGAATCAATTCTGTTATTATTTGGTTTACCTAAAGTCCTCAGCATCGACTGCTCGCATCGATAGTAAAATTGAATGTTGGACAGCATATTCTCAAAATGCATCTAAAAGTGACTAAAACCTGGTCCAACGGCCAACGCATTCCATGCTTGACTTAGCAGCATTCCATGCTGTCCGAAGACTGAGCATCCAGCAACAGTCCAACAATCCAGCAGGCCAACGAGCAATAAGAAACAAAGTAAAGCTGACAGAACTTATTTGCTTTATGGGGTAGAAAATATAGGTACTAAAAATACACACAAAAACAAAGATGAGAAAAATATAAAGCACAGAAACAAAACCAAACAAAAAAAAAAAAAAAACAATGCCGATAACGAACTTTGAGCGACCTTCAGAATGGCAAGCTCGGCCAATTCACGTTTCAATACCACACGGACGGAGTGTTTTAGCCTTTTAGTTCAATGCTTTCCAATAGGGCTTCCATTCTACTACGTTCGCCATCCTTCTTTCCGCTCCTGTCTACCCCTCCCCCTCCCCCTCCGCCACCACTCGGCTCACTCCCTTGCCCTCGCCCTCACCCTCACCCTCACGACCCTCTCTATTTGTATGTGTCCCTCGTCCCGATTCTGGTTCTCTGTCCAGTTTTTCAAGCTTTCAAAGCTGCTCGCACATCTGTAATCTGTCGTGCAATTTTCTTCAGTTCCATGCTCGATTCCAAAAATAGCCTCTGCTGCTGTTATCTCTTATGGAGCCCAAAGTTGTGGATGAGAGAATACAATGT
Source organism: Chlorops oryzae (assembly GCA_020466095.1). NCBI lineage: Eukaryota > Metazoa > Arthropoda > Insecta > Diptera > Chloropidae > Chlorops > Chlorops oryzae. The sequence goes on from CM035806.1 coordinate 42,956,087, forward strand.
GCTGCGATGCCCTAACGTGATGTACCTACCTTTGAAATCCTTTTCGTTATTCTTTTTAAGTTTTTATTATTTTTTTCTTTTCTTTTCTTGAATTTCTTTATGCTTCTGCGGTTTTTTATTCACAACTTCGACTCTTGAATGCACCTTGTCGTCGTGGTCTTGCTCTTGGTCTCGGTCGTGGTCACAAATTCTGCACGCGTGCATTATGCTTTATCGTCGTCAATATATCTTCGTCTTCGTCTTCGTCTTCGCTTCGACTTCATCTTCTGCTTAACGTTCGAGATCGAGTTAAACGAAAGCCATTGCCATCAAATCCAGGAGAGAACAAAAGCCATCGTAGGGCAATGTTTTTGCTTTTGATTTTGTTTTCTTTTATTTAATTTAATTTTGTACTCTTTTCTTTGCGATATCGTGTGGTCTGTACGCAAGCCAAGCGGCCTGAACTGAAACGTGCTTCAGAGGAACTTTATTTTGTATGATATGAGGTCAAGGATGCAGGCTTCTACGCGTAGTTGTAATGTTTGCATTATTTCAAGAGCGTAAATCTTTGATTTTCACATTTAAGTAGGTATGCCAGGACGGCTGGCATCGAATGGAAAGGAGCATAGAACAGCATAAAGACTGTAGGAAGGTACAGGGCACATCCAGATTTCAAAGGCATATACATACATACATATGTATATGTATGTAGGATGTATAGAAATGTTTGAGGTTACATGTTTACAAAAGGACGACACTTCGTTTCTATGAAATTATTCTGTTGATTATTCTTTTCAGAAAAGACTCTGCTGCCGACTTCAAGACCAATCGCGGACGCAGAAATTTATTTGTAGAATTTTTTTTGTAAATTTTATTCAATTCTACAATCTTTAAGAAAAATTTGGGTGAAAAAGAAATCAGTGATCTCCAGTAGGTCAAAAGTTATGCATATTTTTGTGACCCCACTCCTACCTCTAGCCCTTAATAAAGTACCTACGTTTTCACTGTCTCTTGGAAATGCTGAGATTCATTGGTAGGGTTTAATCTTCTCTAAGGGCATATGGGTAGCGTAAAAGATCCTTCAGTTCATGATGCTCTGATAGCCATACTAAGTAATAAAACTTTTAATAATAATACATAATAATACTAATAATAATAAACTCTTCTAAAGAAATAAAAAGAATGGCTCCTCCTTTTACAATTAATTATCAAAATTTTGCAATTTAATTATGGATGCAAAAGAAGAAAAAAGCTTACGAAATTCGATTTCCCAAAAAAAAAAAATGTTTTTTTCTCTTTTGACGAATAAACATGCACGAACGTTTCTTCTCATCGAATCGACTGTCAAAGTAACTAATGAACTACACCGTTTAGGAGTAAAGCACCAAATAAATAGTCCGTCCACGGCTTACATGCGCCTAGCTACATATGTGGCTTATAAATTTACGAATTAAAAACGATTTTTCACGTCTCCCTGGAAACTGGAAAGAAAAAAGTAGATGCCAAAATAAATGAGCATAAATGAAGAGAGAGAAAATGTTCGAGTCTGAAAAAAGTAAAAAAAAAAATTCATCGAGTTTCTAATGCGATCAATGTTTGAAGCTTAAAAGCTTCAACGCTTCTTTCGAAAGAATTCAGAATTCGTTTTCCCTAGGGAAAGAGTGCTAAGAAGGCTAGACGAAAGGTGATGGAACGGGCCGCAGCATTCCTTGCATTCTATATTTGAAGAAGAAGCCGAAGAATGTCTGAAACAACGAAAGTCTTTCTATCGATCTAAAAGTGCGTCCATCTCTGTCGCTCTGTCGCTCTGTCGTTCTGTCGCTCTGTCGCTCTGTCGTTCTGTCGTTCTGTCCGACTGTCTGTTGGTCTACTCTCGACGGCAGACGGCGTGGGTTGTATGGCTTACAGCTCGCCATCGGACCAGCTCAATTTGTCTTCGAGTGCCGTCGTTATCACTTGACCCGAAAACGTCACGCATGAATGGTTGGACTTTTACTTTTCTGCTCTTAAGCTTCACATTCACGAGACCAGCTACAGCTCCAGCGCCTCTCTGGCTCTTGAAAATTAAATTTTCGTTGTTATTTGGTGGCAACAAAAATGGAACGATGCACCCGAAGTCCGAGTAGGAGGCTTTTTTCAAGATTCTGATTTAAGCCAGCATGATTTGAAGGAAGCATTTATTTTTTTTTTTTTTTTATTAATTTTTTGAGTGCATTTTATAGCAATTTTGAGGTTTCACTGCATTAACACTTTCTCGCTCAGCTGATATAATGATGATGACGATGATGATGGTGATGGCATCTGGCTGATTAATGATCAAGAGCGCAAGTTGGAGAGACGTAAAGAATTGCTCGTATGTATATCATCTTGCGTCTTTCGTTTACTTGCGACTCGCCTCTGGCCTCTTGCCTCTTGCCACTATTAACCACAATTTCAAAAGGGAACTGAAAGACAATCACTGCGGTTAGAACTGAAAATGGAAATCGGACTCGAATTCCGAATTAAAATGAAAATGAAAATGAAAATGAAAATGGGAAGACATAACTCCTCTCGTCGGTCAATTACGCAAGTGTTCATTTCATTTTTATGCTGACTCAATGCGAATTCCATTTACAAAAGAGGAAGGAGCGAAGGAAGAGAATTGCGACAAAAAAAAATTAAGTGAAAAAATGAAGAAACATAGTCATAAAAACATTTAAATTGAAAGACACAAAATGCATAAATAAACAAAAAAGAAAAAAAAATCGAAAGCCACGAAAATATGAGACCACTGAATGGGCCCTCAAGTTAGTACCTACATACATATACATATACATATACATATATGTATGTTCCGGAAACATCAAAATTTGGTGCATAAACGGCACAGTCCAAAGCGATTCAATAAAATTTTGCATGCGAAAAACGAATAACCTGAACCGGCTGCTCTCGATAATGAAGCTTCAAAATGTGAAGACCTTGCACTCCCATTTTCTTTTCTTTTTTTATTCTTTTTTTTCGCAACCTTTTTCTCTCTTTTTGAAGGACTTAAATTCCAATGTAATGAGATTTGCCGTGTTCGTGGTTTGCTGAAATTCGCTCCTGTGTCACGTGTTCTTTGAGTGAATCGACAGAAGGCGGAACTTGAAAACTTGACGAAATTTGAGAGCCCATCTTGGTGCAGGTTTCGAAGCAACCTTCCATTCCAGCAATGTTATTTCAAAGAGGGAAACAAAGGGAAAGCTGCTTGCACCTATACTGTTTATATACCCATAGATGAACTAGATATGAAAAGAAGATATGTAGTACCTATAAAAATAATCAATAAAATGTTAACCCTAGGTCTACATATCGCAGTATATCCCATGAGGGGTTTTTGATACCGACACAATTAATTCGTTTCGAATCATTCTTTATCTCTACTCTTTATACATACCTACATACATACATATCTGTTCTGTCGATAACTGAGAAAATATCTTGGCCCTGAGATAATTTAACTACCTTAGAGACCACCCTTTAGGCCATCCAATCGTTTTAATGAACATGTCCTTGACATGAGCACGTTGCAGGCCTATCGGTCTTAATTGAAAAATTCTCGCTTTCACCTTTTCCGTCCGTCCGTCCGTCCGTCCGTATGTCCGTCTGTCTTCTCATAAAATACCGAGAGTTTGCGCACTCAGTTCACTAGACTTTTTGACTCTCACGTATGTAATTAATTTTGCTATTTTTTTTTTTTTTCTTTCCTTCAAATAAAATTCTTGCTGCTCAATGATTATCTAGCGGCGTGTCGTGCTCCGCTTTTGAACTTTCACAAAATTCAATTTTTTAAGATTGATCTTCTTCTTGTTCGCGTTCTTCGCCGTCTCTTTGTCCGTCCTCTTCTTTGAGCCTGATTGGTAACGTTACCAATTGACCAGCAATGTCAGAACGTGCCTCTCAAAACGGAGCGTAAATTCTCTTCAAAATGATCGACTGTCCATGATCATACGCGAATGAATATATCAACGACTAGCTTTACGTGTGCATGTGTGTGTGCGCGTGTGTTTGCGCGAATCAATGACGTTCCACAACACTGCAGAATGTCTGCAACGAAGCGTGCGGAAAGTTTTCCAAACGGGCCATTCACACATGCAATATTGTACCTACATACATTGTTGATCGGTTCAGGTAAAGCGATCGAATAGAACATGGAACACACACATGCAATGCGGACGCGTTAATGATGCTGTTAATCCCTATTGGCCTTAAATCGGTTTCATTGATTTTATTGTCCATTCGTTACTTTAGTATTATTGTTTTTTTTTTTTTTTGTTTTTTATTATTTGTTTTATTTCCTTTAGGTATTCAACTTGGTTTCGGTGTAGGTTTTGGTTTTCTCTTGATCTTGATCGAGATCATGCATAGATCTTGCGTTTACGGTTCACGTGGTTTTGGGTGATCGTGCAATATGTTTCTTCAAAAATTAGTCTATGACGAATACGAAATTAGCAGACTAAAAATAAATCAGAAGGGACATAAGATCACTAAGAAGAGTAGGTATGTCGAAGAGAAAACAAAAATCTTTAAATTTCGTTTGGATTTCTTTTGATCATTTGGCTACTACAGAAACGATCTCGGTATCTACAGCCGGTACATAATAAGCATTGCTCACCAATGTAGAAAAAAACCCTTGAAGACGACATTGTTCCGTTAACCGACCTTCAAGGTCAATTTTTATATCTTCATTTTCAAGAAGAAAATGATGAAAAGAGGTCACTCGAAGGCATCGACCCCAAAAACTTTCGAAATACTCGTTATTCGAAGTGGGCGTGTCTCTTGTTCTTGTGCTGGTGAATAACGATAAAATATGAACCGAAATTATTAAGCGTGAAAATTGGCAATTCAATCATTTAAGATATCACTTTATCACAGTCGAATAAAAGACAAAACCGCCACTGTCGACGCTAACGAGGCATCGCGAAAGTGCTTCGAACAAAGCACTCGGGTAAAGGTTATATACACCGAAGATGCCTCTTTAGCATTTCTATTAACATTTGACAATGCTCTTACTTTATTTTTTATTTATTTATTTATATTCTTTTTTTTGTATTTCTCTCATTAGCAGAGCTTTCATTAGTCGACGGCGCGTTCGGAATTTTGATTTGAGATTTTGTCAAATGATTTTCGCCATAGGCGGACAGGCCGAAGGTTCATTAATCAACGCAAATTATGCGAAGCGGATCGAGATGTTTTGCATAAATGCGATGTGATCGGAAAGCTTCCATCGCATCGCATCCCATCGTGTCGCGCCGTTTCGTGTCGTTAATCCGTTCTTTGACACTTTGATAATTCTATTGTTCCTCGGCGAGAATTAATGTTCGAAGCTAGTTCTTTTCTTCTTCGCATTTTTGCGCAATCTCTCCGCGCAACAGTTGCGGCAAATCATCGCACAAGGTTTAAGAATTCTCTCTAATTTTTTTATTTCTTATTTGTTAATTTTTGTTTTCGTTCTCTGGCACATTCGACTTGCAAAAACTGTCAAAAATGTATGGCAAGACATGTTTTGAGCCATTTGTCATTTGATTTTTTTTTTATGATCTGCGATCATATTTTTTTTGTAAGTAGATCAAATAGTTTTGAAGGTCGTGAAACTGAAAAAAAGTTTTATGAATTTGAATAATCACTGGCCTTAAGCACCGCGTTTAAGGAAAGTGGGTGGAGAAAAAGATTTCCTTAACTCATAAATTACTTTTATATTGACTAGCACAGCCTATAAGAACTCTTCTTTTGTACTAGCATTAAGCATAAGTCTTAAGTGAGCCTGTGTTTTTATCACTAGGTGTCCCGCAAGGATCTGTACTGTGTCCTATTCTGTTTCTTATTTACATAAACTCTGTTTTTAATCAGCAATTCTTTGGGGGCATTACCGCTTTCGCTGATGATTTGGGGATCGCTTATACTTCGAGATCTAGACTGAATTTAATTTGTGAAATAAATCATGACATTTCAATACTGAGTGAATGGTTTAGAAAACATAAGCTTGTAATAAGCTCTAAAACAAATTTAATGTTTTTCAATTTGAGATATCCGGATACTCCGGACATAGGAATCTACTATCACTCCCCGCAGTGCTTAAAATTTACAAAGGCACAGCTATCACAGCTTCCTTACAATTACAAATTTAATTGTCATTCTAACTGCTTTAAAATAGAAGCAATAGATAGTTTCAAATATCTGGGAATAACTATTGATTGCCGTTTCACGTGGCATAACCATACCTCAATTCTGAAAAACTATATGCGCTGCGCCTTAAGAAAATTTTACATGTTATCTAAATTTTGCTCTTTGACGACTATGAAAATGTTTTATTATGGAATCGTACATTCAAAGTTAAATTATGGTATTGTGTGTTGGGGTGGAGGTTACGCTAACAAAATTACTCCACTCTTGGTACAGCAGAAAAACATACTAAGACGACTATGTAATGTTAATAGAGTAACTTCTTCTTTTCAGCTTTTTTCCGCATATAATATTTTACCAATACGCCACTTGTTCTACTATAAAGTCTTGAAAACTTTCTGCACCAAAGGCATGTACAACCAACTGGGAATATCTGACCACAATTTAAGAAGATCAAATACAGTCAATATACCAATTTTCCACACTACTTTCTTTCGAACTAGTTTTCCTGTACTGTCCTATAGACTCTTTAATAGTTTGCCGTACAGCATAAGAACTGAAAATAGATTAAAAAACTTATTAATCTTAATAAAATCGTGGTTAATCATTTTGAACTATCAGGAAATAGAAACTCTACTTCAACCTATGATCTAACTATCTTTCTTTGTCCTCTACACAAATTTTCAATCTTTTGGGTTCCGTCTTCGTTCCTAAAACTATCCTTCACTGGCACTTCATACAGTAAGCAGGACTTACTAAAGTAGCCCTAGGAATCACAAGAAACTGTACTGTACTGTAAAATAAAATGTTTGTCAAAATTTTGTCAATTGGAAGGAAGATGAAAATATGTAATAAATATACAAAAAAAAAATAAGTGAAATAAATGAAATGAAATTCAGTGGTTTTTTTTTTTTTTTTTTTTTTTGGGAACTATGTTCATCAAACTTTAAACTTTAAAAGATGCGAATCGGGTCAAAGGTTCTCACTTGGAAAAATCTTATAATCCCAGTGGCCAAAATGTTGCTTCCAGAAGCGATGAGCTGCAACACACTTCGTAGGCGGTAATGCATTTGAGACCTCATATACAATCCTACTATACTTTTGTTCGAGCGTGGTCGTTTTGTAATAGTGAACACCTAGTACCACAACACAAGGCAATCGGGGTTCTGTGATGTTCATCCGGAACGCTGCCTAGAGTCCCGAATACTTTGTAAGCTATTGGTAGGCAGATCGCCTACAATCTCGTATACTTTGTAATTTATCAATACACAAAAAAAAAAAAAAATCAACCAGAAAACTGGTTAAATCAAATGGAAAAACATACAAAACTGCTTCAATAAGGAATATTTTTAATTTTAACAATTTTTCTTGTTGGCAAAAATAAAGATTTTTCCTTTTGAAGCAACCATATTTCAGGTTGAATTGAAATGAAATTTCCAAAAATGGATTTATGTAATTTAAATTGTTGAAACTAACACGGACATATTAAAAGCCAAGTAATTTTTAAAATAAAAAAAAAAAAATCTCAAAAACCTTTAAACAAGGAAAAATGTCGAAAACAAATTTTTATTTGACACCATTTAGCAAATGGCACAGAGCCTTGTGAACAAACAACAAAATTGAAACGATATTCAAAATGATTTTGTAAATTCCTTGTTGAACTGCTCCGCAAATTAAAAAGTTCTAAGATTTAAATTTGTTATATGTCTATTTTATAAACAAATGAGAATTAAAGCGAACGTAAAGAAATGTAATAAACATATTTTTTAAAACAACGAAAAATGTTGTTGACTCAACCATTTTTATTTTGAATTTTCGTTCTGCTCGAAATAAAAGGACTGTGAATAACAATGGCCTTTTAAAAAAAATCATGGTAATTGTTAGGCGAATTAAAGTGGAAGCAAACTAACTTTAACCAGTAAAGTTTTCATGTGTTTGTTGATTTTCGCAAAACAAATTAATGACAGTTACCTTCACTTCAGCTTTGCTTCCACTATAATTGCGGCCTTAGTGTGGGCACGTCGCTTACAGTCTCGTATACTTTGTAGGCGGCAGGCACTGTTGGCCGCTGGGATATTATAAAACGGCATGAGCATTTCTTTGCATGTAATTAAAAAATGTGGAAAAATTGTGGAAATCAATCAGACCAACCCCCCACCCTCCATATTAATGTTTGTTCTACCAAATCGGGAAAAAACTTTACACAAATATGCTCCCACGCGCACTTTATGTGCTACGCCTACTCAAAGTTGACGAACCTTTAATTTTCTGTTCGACCATTGGGACGTTGGGCAGATAAGGGTTAAATAGAAATTTTTATAGGCCATCTCTGGTTTTGGTTCAAACCCCTTCTGAACCTTCTGAAATGCAAAGGAAGACGGAAAAATATTCACGATGCTTCGAGTAATGATTTCCTGAAAACCTATCTCACCCAACACTAGACCTATGGAAAAATATTTCATTCATACCCGCAAGGGCCTTGAAATGGTATTTCTTGTTTTTTTTTTTTTTTTCTTCTTTTTCTGATCGTGTCACTTTCCACAGAACAATAAAGTATGACATGTGTCATTATACCGGCAGGAATATTCAGGAAATAAACCAAAGCGATGGTTTCAATTCTTCCTTTTTCCCCTTCATCGAGGACAAAAGATGACACCCGTTTCTGTGTCGAGCGAAAATAAAAATTGACACAGTTACCCAAAACCTTCAACGGCGAAACGAAAGCGTCCGAAAAGCAAAACCACAAACACCGATCCGATCCGATCCGATCCGAGCCAGCCCAAGCCAAGCCAAACTCAGGCCGCAGAAGACGATGTCATAAAGTCTCTTTCGAACAAGGCATCCCGCTTGACCTACAAAGTTTGCCTTTTGACAACCGAAAAATCGATTCGAACCTTTTTTCTTCTTCTTCGGTTGAATTTTATTTGATTTGAATTATTTTCGTTTTAAGGCTATTTTTGAATTAGTCATACAATTTCGAGACATTCTGATTGTGTCGGATGAGTCATTAATAAGCATCAGCTTAAGTTAAGTTCTCTTCAATGTTATGCATGTGTATCGCGCTCGCGCTCGCGCTCTTAATTTAGGCAGCTGCTTAGCACACTTGCAGAGCGCATGCGAGCGAAATACACGGCAAAGGACTGGAGAGGACAGGACAGGACAGGGCAGGACAGCACAGCGGGAGCTATGGAAGTGCAAAACTGCAAAGGAACTCACCTGAACCGATTCGGCGACCGATGTTGAGCTGAAACTGGCATTGCTCGCATCGGAGCAAGATGTCGTTGATATCGTTGATGCGCATTGTTTATTGCGTTGCAATAACGCTGCTACAGTCGCTTCCTTCAACAGCTGCGTTGACGCTGAGAGCAGCGATGTACTACATTTCTCTGATGGTTTTCTCAAGCTCTTATCCATTACGAATTTACCGCTGTTGCTATTGTTGTTGCTGCTGCTGTTTAATATGTTGTTGTTTATGTTGATATTGTTTGAGTTTTGTTGTTGCTGTTGTTTATTTTGCTGGCGAGATAGTTGCTGCTGTGGACTCTGCTGTTGTTGTTGTTGTTGCTGCTGTTGCTGGTCCTTACTGCGTTGATCGTCGTCAACGATTTTTGATGTCTGATGTTCCTGCAATTGAGTTTGCTGCTGCGACGGCATATTGCGACTGCACTATAATGAAAAAAAAAAAAAAAAAAAAAAACCACTATTTGTGGCCTTTGTTTGCAATGACGTTGGCTGCGAACTGACAGCTTCCGTCTATTGTGATATCACGTGAGCAAAATTTAATGAACCAACGCATTCACATATGAATGTATGTATGTATAAGCTCATAACTTGATTGCCAGTTTTGAGGTATGCTCTCTTTGAACGTTTGAACTTTTCCTCCTCTGCGGCACTTTCCGAAATTTTGATTTTGATGTTTCTTTGGCAGCACAACGATATGGCAACACTTGCTAACCAAAACAACAAAAATTTCTTTTTAAGGAAGACAGGCAATTTTGGAACGTTTAAAGCGACGAAGAAATTTTCGTTCGCGTGTTTATTCCCAATTATTTTTCGGGCACAGCAGCAGCATAAAGTGCCGTAATTTTTGGCAGCACCTTATTTAGAAAAAAAAAACACAATCGTCATTAATAAAACTCAAATGTCGTTTCCATCATTTCGATGCTTTCATGTTCGCAATAAGTTTATTCGCTTTGAAGTTTCAGGTGTGAAGAATCGCTTCTCGTTTTGCTTTTTACTCAATGTGGTAATTTGCGAAAAATGCAGAAATGGAAATACGTCCTGAAATGAAAAAGAGAAATAGGGTTTCAATACAAAAATCATTATTATAATTATAGATAAAAATTCATTCATATTCGAAGAAAGTTTCGTGAAATAAGTAATGGTTCCGGCTTTTTTTTTTCTATTGCAAGATCTACTCAAGTAAATTGTACTTAGTTGTGAGTGAAATAGTTTCATAATTGTTTTTATTATTTTTTTTTTTTTTTTGTGAACTTTCAATTGTCGTTCGCTGGTTTGAGGCGAAGAATAGACATAAATACACTCATTTCATCGTTATTAATAAGTTAAATTTTTAAAAATGCGATGTAATACTTACTCGGCTGGAAAGTTCAAGTAGCCCAGTAAAGTCTAGCCAGGCCCTTGGGTAATTTGTTAATGCTTTAGTTAGAATTGGGCCTAGCTAGAAATTTCTGTCTAGGACCATGGTGGTTTTTATACCCGACACACTCTGTGTCGAGGGTATATTGCGTTTGTGCGGTTGTGTGTAACACCCAGAACCAGTCGAGATAGACCATACAAAATGTATATAGAAATGATCAGCGTCACCAGGAGATTCGATTTAGACATGTCCGTCCGTCTGTCTGTCTGTCCGTCTGTATACAGTTATCTTATCGAAGGAGTTGAGCTATCTTGACAAAATTTGGTATGCGTGCTCACGGGGATATGAGTAAGAACAAGTTCGAGAATGGACCCGATCGGACCATTTTTAGGGGTACCTCCAGTACTAGGGTCTGTTACGAAAATCACAAAAACTGCTCTAAACTCGAAGTTTTTCAACATATTTTGATGAAATTTGATATTTGAACATGTTTCAAGGCAAGTAATACGATTTCCAAAAATTTTAAAAGTGGGCGTGGCAGAAGGGCGTTTTTCGAAAATGGTCCCCTACACCCGAACTTCAAATGGGACTTGAACGAAAGTTGGCACTTATGCTTCTTTTGTAGCCATAAACATTCTCCCAAAAAATTTCCTGGATCGGTCCATTATTAAGGGTACCTCCAGTACTAGGGTCTGTCACAAAAATCCCAAAAATGCCTCAAAAGCGGACTTTATTGAAATATTTCAATGAAACTTAGAATTTAAGCGTAAATATAAGGGTCCGATTAGAATCCCAAAAAAATTGAAAAATTGGGCGTGGCAAATGGGCGGTTTTTATAAAGAAATTTAACAAAAGTCGGTATATGGGGCCCTTTATGGTCTTAAACACCTCCTGATATTAAAAATTATTTGAAGATGTGTGTCTGTGTCGGGTATTCTATTGTCAGGCTCGCCTGACTATAACACCCTTACTTGTTTTTATACCCAGCGTAAGCGGGGTATATTAGTTTTGTGCGAATCTTGTAACAGGGAGAACTAAGCTCCGGAGATATAGACATATATATATAGAAATGATCAGGATCAAAAACTGAATCAATTTGACATGTCCGTCTGTCCGTCTGTCCGTCTGTCCGTCCGTCCGTCCGTGGTCAGATCTCCTCCGAAACGGCTGGACCAATCAAGTCGAAATTTGGCACACAGGTATATCGGGATCCGAGTATGATCCTAAGTAAAAATAGGAGACATCCGCCCACTGCCACGCCCACAAATGAATATAATGTGTTTTCAGTAAAATGCTTGTAACTTGCGAACCACTCAACACATTTCATTGATATTTGGTGTACTGGTAAACTACGAAAAGGGACATATCCTGGAAAAAAATGGACGCCGCCCTCCGTGAGCCACGCCCACAAATAAGCCCACAAATAAGGGCTTATCGTAACTTCCGAAGTAAAAGGCGTAGAAGCTTCAAATTCGCAACATAGGTTCACCAAGGCGAATGAAAGGTGTAGGGAAATAATTTATGTGGCCCTCCCACTGCCACGCCCATAAATAGAGAAGCAAAACATAGTGCGCTCATAACGTCGGGACGCTGGGTATTTCAAAGTCGGGCTTGACCGACTTTAGCTTTCTTACTTGTTTTTGTTTTAAGCTAGACGAATTCATTTGAAAACTAGACGAATAGTCAAATATCTGAGAAAGTCGTTTTAATATTCATCATTAAAATAGAAGACAGCGCTGCCGAAATGCTACTATAGTAGTTTTTTTGCTACTTTTTGTCTCGCCGTACTACCTAACTACTCCTTTCATTCGCGTACTACTATTTGGATTTTATAGCATCTTCGAAAACTTTTTATATTCGCATACGTTTATCTGTTTTTAACATTCACGAAATCCAAGCAATAAGTTCGATAACTTTTGGCGTCAAGCCATATGTCTGATGCCATTTTTGGGCTATAGATATAAATTCAATCGAATGTTCGAAAGTTAAAAAAACAAAAACTAATAAAAAAAATTAAAAGTGAAAAGATTGATTTGCGAGTGTTCGAGGTTTGCGAAGGAAACCCCCAACTAGTCTTTCTTTTTCTTCTATTGCTTTAAAAACTCCTTTTTTTTACAAGTACTCACTTTATTTTATAAAAACTACCATTTTAAAAGCATTTTGCTACTTTATAAAGTACAAAAACTACACCACTGATAGAAAATACATATTTACAAAGGCGTCGGAAAATCGGAAAATTTTATCTGCTTAAAAAGTTGTGCAAGATACAAAAAAAGTTTAAAATTTTTTTTAAAAAATCGCAATTTTCCGACTTTCCAACTGACCAACGTTTTTAACACGCCTTGTGAATACCTCTATTGTATTAATATAATGTCATATGTTAATAACTTTGTTTTACATAAAGATTTAAGTATTTTCATATCCATATCAGTGTTCGGACTACGGAAATCCCATTCCGCAGTAGAAGACCGCAAAAATCGGAGTAGAAATGAAATTGTGGGTAGGAAATTGGAATTTCTCATTTTCGCACAAAAAAAAAAAAAAAGTCAACAATTTATATGAAGCAAACATTTATAACTTACATTTACATATTACTTACATTTTTTTTATCTCCATTAGTCAAGAATTAGTTACAGAGACATCTGTATAAAAAACAATTTGTTTGCGAGCGAGGGAACACAAAAAAACTCGTGCTCATTACGTCTAAATCGCGACATAGACAAAATTATTTTGAGTTTGGTGAAGTGAAAAAATCGGAGTATATTTCAGGTAAAGGGTAGTGGCGGAGTAGATTTAAAAAATTAAAAAAAAAAAAAACGGAGTAGATCTACTCCGATCGGCGTATAGTCCGAACCCTGGTCCATGTCCATGCCGGGGTATTGGTTAACGTTTGCAATTAGCTAATAATCGCACCTCGGTAGAACTTCATTGGTTGCAATATCGCCCCTCTGCGCAAAGCTAATGTTCAAGATGCAAAGTAACGAATTTAAACTAAGTGAGAATTGTAAAAAAAAAATTAAAATTTTCTCTTTACGAAAAAAAAATTCACATATACACGGGCTAAAGTAGCAAAAGTGTGGTACCAAAGACAATATAATAATTATTATATTATCTTTGGAGGTACTATCTAGATTTTTCCTAATGCTATGTTCTCACTATAGGGGTTAAGTTCTTAACCCGATACTTTAACTCAAAGCGTTTATATCGAGCGAGTTAAGGTTTACTAACGTCATATGACCCAGCCGGAAAGTTCACTACTTCTGCACTACTTCCGAAGTGGTGAAAATTCATATTGCGGCTGCTCGCATTACTAACCCTAACTGTTAATGAAGTTTGTTTTGAGATGGCCGCTGTTTGCATTACATGCATGCGATAATGTCCGGCCTGGGAGTTTGAAATCTAAAAAACGCGCAAGTTATATCTGATATCCTATATCATCGAGAAATTGTAAATAAAAATGGAGTTTGCTTTATTAGAAATGTTTAAAGAAGCTGAAGGAATATTGGAAGCAATAATATCAGAAGAGCATTGCAATATCCGCAGGACCCAAAAAATATTAATGGAGCTAATAGTGAAAGCGGCATCAGAAAACGTTCCACGGCCTGTGATCAAAATTTACATATCCAAATACGTGCATCCTTCCCCACTCATTTTCTGCACGTGAAAGCTTCCTGCCAGTGTCGTATTAAATTTTTACCCGGTTTTGGTACTCGGTGTTAGCAAATTTAACTGAAAATTTCAAATGCAACTCTTCGCTAACCTCAGAGTTAAATGTTAACCTAGGGTATATTTTCGGGTTAGATGATTTTTTTTATAAGTGTTTTGACATTTGAAACCCTGGGTTTTGCCGATAACCCTAACCCGGCCTAGTGGGAACATAGCATATGAAAGCAGCTTAAGAGGCGGCACTAACTAGGCCCGCAATGACACCAGGATAGAATTTTGTATCCGTGCTTTAACTAGAGAAAATTACACAGACCCTGTCTAGATTACTCACGTCATTGCCTACATAGTTGCGATTCTATATAGCGCCAAAGTACGGCCAAGATAAGCCTGACCGAGTCAAGATTTGTTAGTTAGTCTATATTGTGGCAAATCTAGCTAGGATTAAGCCAATCGCCAGACTTCTCTAGGCAATTTTCCAGCCGGGTAATGTTCAGCACAATCAACTCAATTGAGCGGGGAATTATTCACCATACAAATGAGTAAAAAGGGAATTTCTATGTAGAAATAAATGGGTGCTTAATTGCGATTATCGGCTATGTGATTGTTTTCCCTTTTCCCGGGGAATTGAATTACCTTTCACCGGGATAGGGAAAACCATCATATACCCATAACTTAATCAGGAATGATATCATTCATTATTACAACAACAACTTTTATAGTCTTTTAAGGCAAAAATATTGCATGAAAAACAAAAAGGAACGAAAGAAAAATCTGAACGGCGGAACAAGTTATTTTACTGTGGCCGATCTTTAAAGCATTTAAATAGAAAAACTAAACAAATTTTCAAAGAAAACAAATTTTCACTCAAAACATCACTCAAAATATTATTACCATTCATCTTAAGCGATTTGAATAGACGCTTAACTGCTTATTAATTCTCAAACATGTATTAAATTCGAGAGCAGATGAACTGGCTAATCAGGGATTTGAGGAAATATCAATTGGAACTGAACCAATGATAGCTCCCAGTTCTGCAGGTATGAAGCGCTGGATCGCTCCCTATGTGGCGGATGTCCATAAGAAAAGGTCCAGCGCTTTGACCTGCAGAACAACCAAGTGTTTTGTTAAAGAGCCAAACGATAAAATCGCAGACTTTCTCCTTTGACTGAAGAGAGCTGATCTGCGGAATCTCGTGGGTTCGATAACGGGCCACATTAGATGTGTTCGCCACATGGAGGACATAGAAATCGTTTCAGACCCCATGTGCACCTCCTTCCTTGGGGATGCTACTGCCCTGCTTTCTCAAGGATCATAATGAGAATTTGTGGTCGTGACGTACTGAGCATGGGCAATATCCATACTCTACCACAACTTCTTGACTACCTCAGACTAACCAAGAATAATATTAATATTCGATACTATCGGATATGTTGGTAATTCGTTAAAAATGCATTCTTCCGAAAAGCCCATCTTAGCTCTTTTTTGTGACACCATTGTCGCAAAATCACCCAACACCAACACCGATTAGGCACTATCGATAGTGCCTATCGACCATTCGATATCAGAGAAAAAGGCTGCCACTCGATACTATCGATAGTGCAATCGATAGTTTTGCGTGATTGTCAGGGGACAGTTTGTCAATCCCATGCCCCGTATCATCGTCAAACATATATCTATTAAAACCGCTCACTAAAATTTTATTGAAAATTAGAGTAAAAAAAAAATTGATTTTCGTGCTTTAATTACGCGAGAAAGCATTCTCAGAAACCACTCGCAGAAATCATTAAAAATTCTCGATTCTAGCCAACATTATTTCATCGTTTAGTATTCTAAAACACGATATGAATTTTATGTAGCAAAATCGAGAACTACATTCATTGCTTTAGGCGCTTTCCAGTTCTGTCAGATATGGAAGACTTCATATAAAAAACGCTTCAGAAATGAATCAGAAATTTTATGAAGTGTTTTTTGTTTGTTTTTATATGAAGTTTTTTATTTCTGTTGCATTTCTGACAGAACAGGAGAGAAGAGCCCCTTAACCGAAAAGCGGTCGTTTTAACCCGAAAGAAAATGGGGGGAAAATACCCAAGAAATAAGCTTCATATTAATGAGTGGATCCTACACTTTTTATCGGCTGCATGTCAAAAAATTAATAGTCCCAATCCATCATGATTTCATGTATCTTTAAATAGGACATTCAAAAAATAAATAAACAAATAATGGTTACAAGCTGAAAACAAGCTCGAAACAAGGTCGAAAGCAGCCCGAAAGTAAGACCCCGTTTTTATTATGTTTCTTTTTTTTTTTTTCTTCACATTTCGCTTTGTTTGGATTTCGGTCATTTGAAACCGTTTAGCCGATACCTTTTGTGTTGGCTAAATGCAACCAAATTATTTAGCCATCCAGAGACTCGCCGTATTCACCGTACGAGAGTAGCACTTATTGCGGACTTAGTCATAGCTGATTTAGCGACCAAGACCGTCGATGGGTGCTGTCGTCGCAGTCGGAGTCAATATCGATGGAATGTGACTTTTTTATGTTAAAATAAAAATTTGAATAAAATTAAAAAAAAAAAAAAACCTAAGAAAAAAAAACACCGAAATATTTAAAAGAAACCGAAATTTCGCTTACATAACAACACTGACCCCGCAGCAGAAGCAGGAGCAAAAGCACAGACAATGGAGCGGCGCATCGTGTCAGATGATTGAAACGCGCCCCACATTGCGTTAATTTCATTCAATCGCCCGAAACGAGCCGAGCCCTCTCCGTCAGCGTCGCCGCGAGTTAAGCCAATTTCAAATTTATGAGCAGAGCAAATCGCATTTTCTCGTCTTTCCTTCTGCTTTTTCTTTATTTTCTTTTCTTCTTTTTTGTTTTCTTCACTTTTCGTTTGTTTTCATTTTTCTCGGCCTTCGGCTGCTTTGTCATTTTTCGGTTTTTTCAATTTATTTTTTGATTTTCCATCGCCACTTTGCCTATTCAAATGCAAATCAGTTTGCGTGGAATTCGATGCGAGGCGATGTTGCAAACGTCGCTTTCCGGATCTGCCACCCACGGAAGACCGACATGTGGTTTTCCCATCGCAAGCGAATGTAGACGGCTGCAGCAGATTTTAATGAAGTCGACGTCGGTATCGATGTCGGCATCGGCATCGGCGTTGTCGCTGGCGATTGCACTTGTACAAATTTATGTGGCGCCACTGCAATTTCGAATGGACAAATCGGTGTAGCTACACAGAAAGACTTCTGTGCGTAAATATAACCAATTTTTTAATCAATATAACAAATTCGTAGTTAAAACTCAGCCTATCATACTTTTTTTTATATTAACAAATCGTTTAATTGGGAGAATTAGTCGAAGTATTAACACTCAATAAACATTTTCCAACAACGATTTGTAATATCAACAACCAAAGGTATTAATAAAAATCAACCAATTATTTTAAATAAATAAAAAAGGAAAAAACGCCACATCTACATATTCCATAATTAAATTTGAGTCTGCAAAGTCAGTTTACGGAAGATAATTATACATTATAACATCATAAACATATGAGAGCTAATTTTTGATTATTTTGTCTCTATATGTATGTAAGTCCGCATAAAGCTAATGAGAATTTTTGAAAAATATTTATATGTACTTTCAAAAATTTCAAACAAAAGTTTTCCCAATATAAAAAAAATTTGAAGGAAATGTTGTGTTAAGTGTTAATACTTTTGGTATTTAATACAACAAAATAATCAACCAAATTTTGTTCAAAATTTAATATTACGAACTTTTCCCGAATTTCGTGATTTGTTTGAAATTTTTAATTGAGGCATTAATTGGAATTGTTCGTAGCCAGTTTTTATGTGTATGGGCAAGCGAATGAATGCATCAATGAGGTAGGTTGGGAGGAAAATTCAAAGGAATCCTGCTACTCGAAATTTTTATTTTATTTTTTATTTATTTTTCATTTTTTGTTATTCAACCGAAACCAGATGCCTAGATGGAGAGAAAAAAAAACAACTAAAGACCAATGTTGCCGTTTTGTGTACTTTAGTACGCATTGCGTACTTTTTCAATCACCTGAGTACTTTTTATGTACCAAATTATTTTTGGTCGATTTGCGTACTATTTCGATCAACTCCGCATTAGAGTTGCAGGACTATCGATTTCAGTTTTTCTTTGATTGTTAACGGTTAAAATTAGAAACTGGACGAACGATCAGCTCGATTCTGAATATTCCCGGGGAATTTACTTCATCTTATTTAAATATGTGGGAAGAAAATTGATAAGGAATGGGTATTTGACCCATACTCATAATCAGGCGCGCAGCCAGGGGGGGCTTTTGGGGGTTCAAACCCCCCCCCCCCCAAATTAAGGAAAAAATACACCACACAGCCGCTTACATTTCTACACCGCCGTCCTACAAACTCTTTTATTAAGTTTTATGATGCAATAATTTTAGCTCTTGACCGAATTTCCTCTTGGAATGTTAAAAATGTGTCAAGTCAGTCTAATTTATTAAAATGTGCCTTACAAAAAGGCGAATTTCTTATATCTCTTCATTGTATAAACCAAGTTTTTAGTTACACATTTGTTTTATGTAAATATTTACAAGGTAGAAACATTGATCTCAAATATGCTGTTGTCCTAGCAGATATATGCTTAGAGAATATTCAAACCTTAAGAAGTAACGCTGAGGAAGAATTTCAGAAATTGTTTAAAAACGCTGAGAAGCAAGCTTTATC
This sequence comes from Chlorops oryzae, assembly GCA_020466095.1. NCBI lineage: Eukaryota > Metazoa > Arthropoda > Insecta > Diptera > Chloropidae > Chlorops > Chlorops oryzae. The sequence goes on from CM035806.1 coordinate 42,975,206, forward strand.
AAGCGGACTTGTTTTGCAAAAACCTAGGCTCGCACATTCTCAGGACCACGAAGCACATTTTCATACTAAAAGTGTTGAGAATTATTATCGTATTTCCCTTTATTTACCTTTTGTGGATGCATTTATTGTCAACTTAACCAATCGCTTTTCAAAACACAAGGATATTCTTCTTGGTTTTCAAGTTTTATTTCCTCAAAGCGATACTGCAAAAGTTGATGATTTTTTAGACAAATTTAAAAAACTCTTTCAGTTTTATCAAGATGATTTAGAGGGAAATTTTGATGATTCAAAAATGGAGCTCACTGTTTGGTATAAATTAATTAATAATTTAGAAAAAAATGAAAGACCAAAAACAGTGTTTGACGCTATAAAATTTTGTAAAAAAGATATTTTACCAAATATTTTTAATTTATTAACTATTTTGGCTACTCTTCCAATAACCACATGTGAAAATGAGAGATCGTTTTCAACTCTCCGCCGACTCAAAACTTATCTTAGATCTACAATGACAGAACAGAGGTTAAATGCCTTAGCACTCCTCCACGTCCATCGAGATCTTACTCCCAGTGTAGAGGACATACTAAATAAACTTGCTGAAAGCAAGCGAAGACTTAACATTGCACTTTAAATTGAATAAGTTCCTTCGAAAATACTTTTTTTACTTTGTACACCTTATAAAAATGTAAAATATTTATGTAAATATATTTTAATTATCTATTTTGTAAGCTTTTTACGAAAATAAAAACAAAAAATATTTAGAAAAATTTTCTGCGAACCCCCCCCAAATTGAAATCCTGGCTGCGCGCCTGCTCATAATTTTTCTTACCCTATCGATTTAAAAAAGGAGAATTTTAGTCTCGAGAAATGTAAATTCCCCGGCAAATCGTTCCCCGGAAATATTCATAATTGGGCTGTATTTCTTGCATTCCTCTTTGTTTCTCTTTATGATTTTTCACTGATGTTTTATGTTTGCTCGTTAAACCGAGTGCAGGAAAAAAAAATTTATGCCATTTTCCTCGTTTTATAAAGTAATCAATAGAAAGAGTTTGAATGCTCGTTAAATGCGAGCCTCGCTAAATCGAATGCTCGTTAAATTATTTTTAATAAGTTTATACTCAAAACTACAAAAAAAAAAAATTCATCTTGTATAAATCTTGTATAATTATATTACCATGATGAAAACATTACGTTAGTTTTTGTGATTTTTCTTTACAAAAAAAATATATGTGTGCGTACTTTTTCTATAAAAAAGGTCCGTTTTGTGTACTTTTTGATCAGTTTTTTTTTGGCAACACTGCTGAAGACCACTCTGATCGTGGCACCTTACCATTGAGAGGTTCTTTTGAGTTTAGGTATTAAAGAGTGTATCCTTTAGGCCTTCCGGAAGCTTTATAGGTATGTTCCTACCTTAAAATTGACAAATGGTAACCCGAAGTCACTTGGTGTGATTCAAAGTTGGACATTCTACATAAAGCTTTGTGATTCAAAGCCCATTGCAAAGTTTCCAAAAAGAGACACTGTGAGTAAACATAAAAGTTTCGATTTGATGTGTCGGTGATGTGTTTGTGCGGTTGTGAGCAACACCTAGATCTAGTCGAGATAGGCCATACAAAATATATATACAGAAATAATCAGCCACACCAGGAAATACGATTTATCCATACCCGTCCGTCTGTCTGTTCGTCTGTTCGTCTATCCGTGTACCGTTTTATTATCGAAAGAGTTAAGCTATCTTGATGAACTGTGGTATGCCCATTAACGGGGACATAAGTAAGAACAATTTTGAGAATGGTTTAGATCGGACCATTTTTAAGGGTACCTCCAGTGCTAGGATCTGTTATAAAAACCACAAAAAATGCTCCGGAAACTGAATTTTTGAAGATATCCTATAGAAGAGCAACTGCTAAATACTGTGCCAAGAGAAGTTGGCACAGTACCAAAGGACTTGTAGAGATACAAAAAGGATATGGCCCAACTTCAACAAAAACGAAACAAACTATATTGTAACAATTTCGCGGGTGGTAGATCAATTTTGGGGTGTTCTAACCGGTTATTATCTTTTAGGTGCCAACGCGCTCAAACTGAATCTAGCAGAATCCGATGCGTGCAGAAGATGCTCTGAACCCGGGGCACGAGAAAAAGTCGAATATTTTCTCTGTCACTGCCCGGCTTTTGCTAGACTGCTGACTGACGAGCCTGCAACTGTTCGGAGAACCATGGCTCGTTGACTCTAACTGTATGACGGAGTACAACCTGTCTACTCTCTTAAGCTTTGCAAAGAGGAGTGGTATAATGCGGTAATCATGCGTCTTCAATTCCAACGCAACTATTTACATTCCGGTTAAGAATTATACTGGTATGGCTATGGAACTTTTGGTTCTATGCCCGGTCTCAATGAAAAGCCAGATCACCTTAACCTAAACTAACCTAACCTAACCTTGAACAAACGTAAAGGCAATAAATGTAATTTACAGTAATTGTAAAAGTGGGCGTGGCAGAACGGCGTTTTTGACAATTGAGTCGCTCTTAAAACTAGTTGCTACAACAAAACTTAAAATTAAAATAGCAAAATTAATTATCAGGGCTTCTTTTAAAATTTTTAAAAAGGTCATAATCAGGCATGCCCAAAAGGCATTCAAAAAGGCAAAAGAGAAGCAAAAAATAGAAGTTCGTGTACGTATATGAAGAGAGAGTTTTAAAAATGATACCGAACGAGTAGGCTCTGTGCCCGTTTTTTTCAGAAGAGAAGCTAGTTTTTGTATTTTTATGTTTTTGTTGTACTATACACTAACATTTTTCGGACGTTTGTCTGTAGTGGTGGTCATCACTGGTCATAATCGTTATAAAAGGAACAGTATCCACGCTAAATCTCAAAAACGCCAAAAATGGACTCATTCCCTTTATCCACTGAACGACTCAATTGTCTCCTACACCTGGAACTCAAATTGTATGCTTCGTCTAAAGTCATAAACATGCTCTAGAAAAATTTTCTTGGCCGGTCCATTACTTGTGGTACTTCTCCAGTACTAGGGTCTGTCAGAAAAATCTTGAAAAATTTCTACATAATCAGAGCTTTTCGAGATATTAACATATTTCGATGAAATTCGCAATTCGAGATTATATTACAGCTTGGGATGAAACTTCGCAAACTTTCAATAAGTGGGTGTGTCAAAAGGGTGGTTGATTCTCATGAAGAAATTGAGCGAAATTCGTCACATGAGAAGCCCCTTATTGTCTTGAAAATCTTCGAAACTCTTTGTCGTAATAATCGTAGTTTTGGAGCCTGTTTTAAAAAATATTTTAACATACATACATAGGTATATTCTGTTTCGGATATTGTATTGTTCGGGTTCACCAGACTTAAACGCCCTTACTTTTTCTCTTTTTTTGGGATGACAGCCTTTCCAAGTCTGCATCAGTTCTCTATAATGTGATGAACAGGGATTTTAAGTCCTCAAGGGTATCCCGCCATGTCGCAATCGAATATTTCTCTTTCGGCTGTTACATTTTGTCTAATTTCTCATTGCTACATAGCCTCTGAGATTCTAGGTTCCTTTCGGTCGAAAATATACTAAAGAAAAAAAAAAAAAAAAACAAACAAAACAATAAACTGTTCGGGTCAAGTATGCAAAAATGAACACTAGGGATGCGTATCGAAAGAAAAGTATCGATATGTGATATCGCGATACCGAAAAATAATGCGATACCGCTATTCGATATATCGGTCTTCAAAGTATCGATATATCGGTGGAATCGAAATCAATTTTGAACTATAAGAATTAAATTGAAATACAATTTTTATTATTTAAAGCAAAATGAGAAATTAAAAATATTCATAGTTATTTCTATAAAAACAAACAAATTCGTATTCTGTGTGGTGAAAGTCCATGTTCCATACAATTTTTCCACCTCCCCTCACCTGTCTCGGTGATTTTTTCCCGCCATAGCCAAGTGTCACTTGTTGTATTGTATTCTATCTAGTATCGAAATAATAATATCGATACTTTCAATATATCGTATAAGGAGTATCGATATCGGTATCGGTATCGCGATATATTGCAATGAAAGTATCGATACTCGATATTATCGTATCGGTATCGAGCATCCCTAATGAACACACAGTCTAGAAGCCACTGGTTGACCTCTGCTGGTGTTTTGTTGTATTTCTTTTTTTAAATGCTTTTTTTTTTTGGCACAAATCTGTATGTGTGCCCAAAAACATTTGCTGCATTTTTACATATATGTACATATGTATGTACGTGCAAAGCTCAGCATTTTAAGACAACAATTTATCCCATTCTCCTTTTGCCGGGCACTGCAACAGCGACAGCGACAACGACATCGACATCAACAGCGGCACCATCCCAAATTTATGTACTTCAAATGTAAAGGCAAGATAGAAAATTCGAGGAAACCTGAACTCAAATCCGAACCGGAATAGCCCCCTGAACTGTAAGCCATTTTTAGCGATATTTTCGCGCGATTTGCATGAATTTCGCTATGTGCCTTTCCTTGCCTTGCCTTGCCTTTCGTTTCGTTTCGTTTCCTTACCTTTCATTCAAAGTATTTAGCTTAGCTGAGTACAAAAAAACCCGGCTCAAGACACCAGCACATAACATAGCTCATAGTTTTGTAGGAAGTTAAAGTTGAAGTTGGGAGCTAGAAGCTGCGGCTGAGGCTGAGACTGAGGCTGCGTATAGAGTACTTGTCGTTGAGTCGTTGCGATAAAAACCGGTATGACAAACACCATAGAAACTAGTTTCGAAAAGTGGTCGAAAGCCATCGCCAACGATTGAATGGAGTTCTGCGGGCAGGAAGACGCAGGAACGCTTGCCAGAACAAGCCGTTGCGGCGAGGTACGTCAAGTTGTAAGTAGCGATGCTTGTTTAGCGTGATTGGGTGTTAAAGGCGTTCTTTCTCTTTGCCTGTTTTTGTGTTTGTGTTCTTTTATTTTTATTTATTTATTTTTTTTTTTTTTTTTTGTTTTGATAAATATAGTAAGTTTATGGCTTTATAGCGCAACAATGTTCGTGAAGGTTGCAAAAGTACAATGACACATCTCCAGGAGCAGCATTGCACTCACTCATTCAAACAGACGCGAAGTGGGAGAGTGAAAGAGAGTGGAAACGAGATAGAAAGACAGAGCGTCAATGAGAGCGAGAGGGGGAGAATTTGACTATGGCTTTGACTATGACGGACTAACGAGGCGGACTCGCGCTGTCAGAAAAACTAACAATTTATACAATTATTTCTTAATTCGGAACATCGGGCTGTTTCTGTTTGAACATCTCTCTCTCTCTCTCTCTCTCTTTCTCTCTTTTGATACCTCCCTATTTCCCCCTCTTTTTCCTCTCTCTCTCTCTCTCTCTCTCTCTCTCTCTCTCTCTCTCTCTCTCCTACTTTTACCTCTATGTTTTAGCCCTGTGCGCTTTCGTTTGTGCATTCTTCATATGAATGCATTTAATTTAAGGCTCAAGACGCGAGCGCATACATGACGCTTCTCTGGTCTGGCATTGAGATTTTCATTTGTTTTCAAAGTGAAAACTTGTGAATTTTCCACGCGATACTTATAACCCATCCGTTCATTTAAATGAGGGCAATTAACTTTCCCACTCTGCTTTCTTGGCTGTTCGCTGAGCGAGCATGGTCGCGCGAAAAAGTCCAAAACCGTATGTCCGCCGGAGAAGATAGCGCAGACGGTGACGAAGACGACAACGAAGAAGACGTAGCCGAACTCAAAGCCGATGCAGAAGGAGACGAAGACGAAGAGGAAGAATCAAAGAAGCAAGAAGGGTATAAAACGAACGCAAAGGAATATGGCGACCAAATGGAAATGAAATGAATTGACTGCAAGCTGCACATGCCATGCTGCATGAAACAATGTTCCATAGACATGAACGTACTCGTACCTACCATACAATGAAACACGTTCACAAAATACTGCTCCAAATGCGCTCTTGCCTTAAATAAGACGATGTCTAAAATGGTAAATGGGAAATTTACATTTGAGATTTTGAAGCGCGTCTTCGGTGTTAGCAACAATTCGTATGCATTCGAGTGCACTTCCGACGTGGCCAGAACTGCAATCAGTTCACTCAAATGCGAGTTCATGCGATTAGTTTAGTGCAAAAATTTAATAATCTAGATGAAAGTAACAGAAAACGAATGCACAATTAGAAATTCAATTATCTATCAAGCGAAATAAGGGGAAATTTTTGAAATACTTATAATCCCCTTTAACCCTTTTGACGTATCCTAATGATTTTAGCAATGTCGTAAGTAGAACATGCTATAAATATCCGAGTAGAAATATTTGAATTTATTTTGCACACCTGCAGCACGCCCGAAATCTGAAAAACGAACGCGCCCACAGCACAGCCGAATCATACGAAAACGCGCCCGAAACGAGATAAATTTTCAAAAAACGAGCCCATAGTACTCCCAAAGCACGGCCGAAATTTTCGAAAAACCTATAAGCCCAAATCGTGTCATTATCTGAGTCACAATGTTTGCGTGTAAAAAATGCTTTGATACTTGATGCACTACTCGACGACATGCCCAAATGCTATTTAAAAATCACCAAAGAATTTCATAAAGCTCATAAAACTAGTTAACGTGTTCCAAAGTCTATTTATATCCATAAACATGCTAAATTTATATTAAGAATGAAAAATTTTGACGGTCCACTGAAGATTACAAGCCGTGGTCCACTCAAGGTGATTCATACGATTTCGAGTGAGCGACCAAAACTTATTCCAACATCTACTTAAATTTCCAAATGATTTTGAACTATCAAAATCAATGCCCAAATGAACAAGAAATATACTTCTTAAGTTTAACAAGACGTTTTTGTCACTATTCGTAGCAGGCACAAAGATGCACAATAGTGGTATTCAAGCAACAGTGCAAATCGCAGTGTGCAATATTTGCACTGCTTTTTTTTGTACGCAATTTGACAAGTGCAAATATTGCACACTGCGTTTGCACTGTTGCTTGAATACCACTAATGTTATTAAATGCAAATTGTTTTCACTTTGTTTTTTTGAAGCGCTCGATTGTAAACAAAAGCACGTGTACTCAACTGGAAACTTTATATCTTACTGTTGACGTTCGCAGTGAAGTTGGCTGTAATATTAGTTTGACATTTCAACTGCCACAACATAGTAAACATTCAAGTGGTCCAGTCGAAGTGACAGTCCACTTGAGGTGACCTTACCCCCTATTATAACATGACTCTCTGCATATTTGATTGAAACAAAAATTGATAAAAGTTAGTTACACTGAGACACATACAGCCCGACTCTAAATAGTTATTCACGGGAAAAATTTCCCTGTGGATTTTAAAAAAAGTCTCCTATTCTAAGCACGCTAGGAAGTTGATATAGAGGGAGCAAAAGTTTCGAACATTTTTTAACAAAGGTCATCAAATTCTTGGTTTGATTGAGGCGAAAGCTACGCTGATTTTTATCGCGCCAGATCCGCACAAAATTAAAAAACTTCTACAATCACTGTTGAGGCTCAAATTATCATTGGATTGTGCCATATGAAATATCGAAGAACAATAAAATTGGAACAAAAATCTTTTAAAAAGATCACACTTTTCCAGCATCAGAATCCAAAAACTGCGCTCACACTATCTGGCGCATTGATTGGGGCAAAAATCGGCATATTGCGCAGATAGTGGGGTCCCGGCTGTAGATGACTCCCTTTTTGGGCGGAGACGAAATGTTTGGGAAATATTTTGTTCAATTGAAACATATATAAATTGACCACACTAACTATCCAGGTAGCATTTGGAAGACTGTTTTATGAGGAGATATCGTATACAAGCCTTTTTCGACCCCCCTTGATGATTTAAATTCGATTGATCACCTTAAATATTAAAAGAGGATTCCAAAAGGAGTGTTCAATATGTTTCAAAAGCGATCCGTCAAGAATACAGCGATATTTATTTCATTTAATTTTTGGATGAGCTCGCAGCGCTCACAGATCTCTCTCTCTCTATCTGTCTCTCTCTCTCTCTCTTCTCTCTCTCTCTCTCTCTCTCTATCTCTCTCTATCTCTCTCTCTCTTCTCTCTATCTCTCTCTCTCTCTCTCTCTATCTCTCTCTATCTCTCTCTCTCTCTTCTCTCTATCTCTCTCTATCTCTCTCTCTCTTCTCTCTCTCTCTCTCTCTCTCTCTCTTCTCTCTCTCTATCTCTCTCTATCTCTCTCTCTCTCTTCTCTCTCTCTCTCTCTCTCTCTGTCTCTCTCTCTCTCTCTCTCTCTCTCCTCGTTTTGTGCACTTGAGATGGGGAACGCTGACAAAGACGCTGCCGAAGGGTGAGCCCTGGACTACAAAACGAGAGTTCCCAGGTTTTAATCAAATATGACTCCCCAGAAGAGTTGCGGCTAGGGTACCATATTTTATCACAAAACGAGCGCCTTTATGATCATTTCAATCAGCCACACAACTTTTTGATATTGGATACGAACAAAATAAAGTGCGTGACAACGCTGCTGGGCACGCTTTTTCAACGTTTTATATGGATGGTTTGTGTGACCGACGTTGGTTTTCCTTCCTAGCGGGGGATAACGAAGCTTATACGTATGTATTTTGTAATTCCTATTTTTTCATTCTCCCTTTTTTAAACTCCAAGCTCATTTAGTGTGCAATCGGAAGAAACCTTTCAAAAACACTCACTGAACACTACAACAAAAAAAAAAAAAATTCCTTTGGTGGTGAAAAAGGGTACAACGATTTTACACTTACTGGGCCATATTTTTAGCAGTTTTTGTTTCAAGCGTGGCATACAAACATTGCTCTGCATAAATAACGAGACCTTCCTTTTGAGTTTTAAGACAATTAAGTTATTCTTCAATGCAGAATGATTTAATGCTGTCTGTGAAAAATCGCGTTGCCTTTTCGAAGATCGTGAAATGGCTGTTGGCAGCATGTGGCATTGTTCCAGAAACATGTGGCCCAAATTGTTGCTGTTGCGAGTACCTGTATGCAAAGAGTATTTAAACTATAAACTATAGTTTACATAATCTTTGTTACTTGTTTCTTTATTTTTTATCAACAAAAAAAGCATAAAAAAATTCGAAGCCTGAAATCCAATAATGCTTAATCTATATCTTTAAAATCCCTCAGCAAAACGAGCGCAACTTTTAAAATTTAATCAAAATAAGAAAGGCAGCTCAAAAGACCAAAGAGGCGGGGGTGCCATCAATTCATTTTGTTTACCAAAATAATAAGAAAACAAGTAAGGGTGTTATAGTCAGGCGTGTCTGACAATCAAATACCCGACACAGACACACATGTTTAAATGATTTTTAAACCACGCCCAAAAACAGGATCACTAAGACCGAATATTCAACAGGTTTTTAAGGCTATTAGGGGCCCCATATACCGACTTTTGTTAAATTTCTTGATGAAAACCGCCCCTTTGCCACGCCTAATTTTCCAATTTTTTTTTTAAACTCTAATCGGAGGCTTAAATATGCGCTGAAAGTCTAAGATTCATTGAAATATTTCGAAAAAGTCAGAATTTGAAGCAGTTTTGGGATTTTTGTGATAGACCCTATGACTGAAGGTACCCTTAATAACACAATGCTACAGCGTTTCTGCCCTTTTTTTCTATTGGTTATTTTATGTTAGCTCATTCCAAAAAGGTCAATGGATTGATGGATTTAAGTAGCGTTTCCGAGATATGGTTCAAAATGTGAAAAAAAGGCAATTTTCTCTACTTCTACTTTACCCCATATTTCGGGCCATAACTCAATTATTTACTGTATAAACTAGCCAAGCAGACATACCTAATTCGGAAAGGTGGAGACCGTACGCAAATTTTAAGTGGGTATTTGGTACTGTGCGAGCATACGATTGTACGTTACGTATACGACAGGTAGGTATGTAGGTCCTCAGTGCGTATACGTAATGCATGCTCGCACAATACTAAATACTAGTGTCCGACCGAAGGTTCGGCTTCGGCTTCGGTAATCGGCATAATCGGCCAATTCTTAATATTCGGCTTCGGCTTCGGCTAGAAAACGCCGAATATTTTAGCCGAATATTTTCGCATTTTAATGGAAGTAAAAAAGTCACGATAGATTTTCAATTGCTTCCCCGAGTAAAAATATGTAGGCCCAAATCGGGCCCAAATGACGCCAAAAAATCAAAACGCTCCCAAATCGAGCTCAAATTGAGCCCAAAATTCAATACGCGCCCAAACTGGGCCCAAATAATGAACAGTATCGCGCCCAAATCGAGCCCAAACCAAGCACAAATCTAATAAAAACGTGCCCATACCGAGCTCAATGCGCGCCCAAACATAACCAAAATGGGCTCACATTGAGCCCAATGCGCGCCCAAATCAAGCCCAAAATTGAAAAAATTATGAAAAGTTTTGACAATTTGACTTTAAACTTATAAACGTAAAAAATCCAGTCTTTTCAATTTGGCAAAGACGGTGTCGAGGAAGAGCACTCGACCACCAGTCGAGAGTTCCGGGAATCAAATCCCACGACGAGGGAGATCCAAATCGAGAAATTAACAATTTTAAAAACAAAAGGTATTTGGAATTTCAAATAGGGAAAAACAATATTTGATATTAAATGTGTGTACACCACCGGGCTTTGTTAAGGCCGGATTTTTTTTTTTTTAATTTTTCCCGTTTTGGGTTTATTTCAAGAAATTCGAGGGCCGATAGACTCAGAAGCTACTGCCTCTCTATTTTTTTTAAGATTGCGTCTTAATTCATTAAGGCGCAATACTCAAATAATAATAATAATACGTATAATTAGAATAATAATAATAATAATTATAATAATAATAATAACATGAAGTCTTCGAAGACATCGTTATTATAACTAAGCCGATATTGACATTCGCATTTCGTTTGGCAATCACGTTCTATGTTGATTTGTTAATAGTTGTTAAATAGATTTAATATAATCAATTATATATGTATATACTTGCGGACCCCGGGATAGACCGGGATAGTTAAACACGCAAGAAGAAGAAGAATTATATATGTATGTATATATTATACATATAATAAATATTACAATGTCATGTCAAATAAGCGTTTTATTGAAATTTTTAAAAAATTTTAAGAACTTATTCATGTTTGCATTACGGAATACCAGTCATGTATGACTTCCTCCACGCATGGGATGCATGACTTCATGAATGCCATGTCCTGCAAAGTGTCGTTCACGAAACTCGCGACATTTGTATGGATTTTGCATCGACGTCACCTATGCTTTAGTCTCGCAAGTGTCGTCAACGATTTGTTCAAGTCATGCACCCAGTATCGAAGACGGGTGCAAGGCTGTGCCGAGAGGGAATATTAAATTCGAAAGTGCTTCTGGCTCGTTTTTTGAAATTTTTTTCTTAATTTGGGCCCATTTTGGCTATATTTGGGCTTGATTTGGGCGCGCATTGGGCTCGACTTTGGGCGCGTTTGTTCACTACCCATGCCCGTTTTGGGCTCGATTTGGGCGCGTTCTTTCTAGATTTGGGCCCGGTTTGGGCTCGATTTGGGCGCGATACTGTTCATTATTTGGGCCCAGTTTGGGCGTGCTTTGGGCGTGCAAAATAAATACAAATATTTGTACTCGGGTCATTGAGACCTTTTACACTAGTGAATTACTGCCGTAAATTCTCACTTTGTGGGCGACTAAAGCGAAAGAATTTAGAGAAAATTTGAGCGGTTTTTTTTGTGCTTGTCAAATGAATAAAGAATGATTTTGTTTCCTTACTATAAATTTTTTTGCATTCGGCTTCGGCCTTCGGTCTTCGGCCGAAGTCTTCAACTCTGCCGATTGTTCGGCTTCGGCTAAAAATCCACCTTCGGTCGGACACTACTAAATACCCACGTTTAAAACAAATAAAGATGCAGTTTTTTGCTTATAACCTTCACATTTGTCATCCGATCATCAAGTTCTGTGGCTTTAAATGTTCGTTACAATTCTCGCAAAAGCTGGTATGCCTAATATTGGGACAATTTGCACAGGTCGGTAAGATATGGCTCGATTAGTGAGTGAAAATGGCGAAAAATATGAGCGAAAAATGGCCCTTCTGACCTCATAGAAGCCACATTTAGAGTCGTAGGGTGGCGTTTAGGCACTTAAAATTGGCGTACGGTCTCCACCTTTCCGAATTAGGTATATCTGCTTAGCTAGTTTATACATTAATTGAGTTATAGCCCGAAATATGGGGTAGAGTAGAGAAAATTGACTTTTTTCACATTTTGAACCATATCTCGGAAACGCTACTTAAATCCATCAATCCATTGACCTTTTTGGAATGAGGGAGCCCTTAACTAACATAAAATAACCAATAGAAAAAAGGGCATGAAAAAAAATTTTTTTGTAGCATTGTGTAATGAACCGATCAAATTTTTTGGGAAGATGCTTATGGCTACAAAGGAAGCATAGGTACGTGTCAACTTTCGTTCAAGTCCCATTTGAATTTCGAGTGTAGGAGACAATTTTGGAAAAATGCCCTTCTGCCTGGTGACGCTGATCATTTCTATATACATTTTGTATGGTCTTTTGTATCTAGACTGATTCTGGGTGTTACACACAACCACACAAACGCAATATACCCTCGACACAGAGTGTGCCGGGTATAAAAATCACCTCAACGACAAGAACATGCTCGAAATTAAGTCAAAACGTAAAAACATTGACTCGAATATAACGCAAACTGAGCATTTCTCCGGTAAAGCGGTTTGAGTGTCTTATCTTCACGGTATCGCGTGATTTCCGTATGGTGATTTACAAAAATGTTTTATTAGAACTGCAAACATACATACGAAAGCAAATCGAGGAGGCATGGTTTGGGGTTCGCTTTCGGTTTCGCGTTACTGCCGAAAACTTTCATTTTTTCACATTGAAACAGCGAAAAACTTATGAAACGTTCGAAATTTTTTTGAAAAATTCAAACGCAGAAACGCTGAAAAAACAATTAAACGGTTAAAAGGCATTAAATTAATTGAAAACAATTCCATGAGTCAACAATTAAAAAATCTAAATAAATATTTGAACGAATTTTTTAGAGCAGTCAAATTGACACTATACATACGTACAGTACATTGTACAAAGTCCATACCCAGCAGTAATGAAATGTTTTCGGTGTAAAATGGACCGGACCTAGGTGAGTCCATATAGGACCGACCTGAAAATGATATGCACCGCGACCGACCCAAGGTGAATCTCAATTGGACTCACCCTCTTCTAGTCCAAAAATGAGCGTAGGTGGGGTGAGTTCGTATAAACTTGTACTTATTGTTGTCTGTTTTAAGTCCTCAATCTGATCGCTGTGCTACCATAGGCAAGTTAGCTTGATGGTTAAGATTCTCGCTGCGCAACCGAGAGGGTGGAAGTTCGAGCCCTTGCTCGTTTTAGAAAGATTTTTTTTTTTGAATTACCTAAGATATTTTTATGTATGTTCATATTTAAATTTTTTTTTTTAATAGTTAACTTGAAAAAAACAAGTAGTTTTTTACATATTAATTGTTTTTTAATATTTATTTTTCAAGAATTTTTTTTCTGTGAAAGTGAAAAATTCTTTACGCATGTTTCCCAAAAACTTGAGCAACCAAAATCTCAAGTCAGCGTTTTGATCAAAGCATTAAACTTGCTTGTTTGGCGTAATGGTTAAGACACCAATTTACCAACCCAGAGCTCTGCGGTTCGAGGCTCGGTCGAGGCGGGAAAATCAAAAAGGAAATAATATAATGTTGTGTAACAAAAAGGTTTAAAAAAACAAAAAAGGCGCAAAATAAACAAAATAAGAAAAAGAAATTTTTCATATTTTATAAGTATAAAAAAAAAAATTAAAAAAAAAAATTAAAATAGCTCACCCTCATTTAAAGCCATATGGACCCACCCACAACCGACCCTAAAAGCTTTGAAAAAGGACCGGTTGTTTTTCAATGACAGCGCTGTGGAAAAACGGGTGAGTTGAACGTATGGAAACGTGACCGGTCCTCACCTCTTTGGGACCGATCCCAGGTCGACCCGAGGTCGGTCCCAATTACTACAGGGTATGTACATGTGTTGTATGTACATATGTATATGCATATGTGTGAATGCAGTCGCGGATTTACCGAATAGGCAGCTGCCTAGGGCGGCAAATTTTCAGGAGCGGAAGATTCTGACCGTCAACGCATCAAAAACAGAAAAGGCAAAAATTCGGCTGCTGTTTGAGGCGGAAAAATTGCAACTTCCTAGGGCGGTAAATTATTTTAATCCGCCCCTGTTTTAATGAATGAAAGAATGGCGACGTATCCGTCTCAATGAGGTTTGAAGAAAATGCACACACACACAGACACACGGACGCACACATGCATAAGGATGATTGTATGGGGAAATAAATGGGAAACAATCGATTTTGGGTGAAAGCTACTAAATTTCGTTAATTTCGCAAGTTACGTTCCCTCATAATGCTTTGAAGCTCAATTATGCATGGCAAACTTTATTAATTAGTGTGCAACATGTTGCCAAACACGCCAGCCACACTCTTCAATGTTTTAATTTAATTTGATTCATCTAAAAATCAAAAGATAAGATTAATAACTCTAAAACGCGATAAGATACAATCATGACCGTAATTATATATGTGCATGTTATTGTTGTTATTGATGTTGTTGTTTTTCTTGCTGTTATTATTATTATTATTTTTTTTACTACCTTTACGGCTTTTGGGTATTGTTATTGCCCGATTTTGAAGCTTCGAGCCTACATTCAACATTTCTATCAGTACACACACAAGCACTCTCACAGCCAATCGGACATTTGAGAGCACACAGAGCGTCCCAGCCGGAACTGTGCACGAGAGGTGCTCGAACACGTGCAAAGCACGAAGTATCATGTGCACAGCACGCTGCTAATATACAAGACCTGTCCACGATTCCAAATACATACATGTCCTAGGATGTGCCGTAGTGTGAAAACTGGGTTCACTGTGTATAGCATTGGTATATTGAAATAATGGCAAATACCGGTTTACTTCGCTTCGTTCCATACACAAGCTATATACCGGGTGTATGGCATTGTACACAGCTTCTGAAATAATTTGAAAACTGTTTTTTTTTTTTCTTATGTTGACCTATCTACTTCTTCAAACACCACCGTGCCCATACACCACAACACCCGACTGGGATAATAGACGAGTGTGTGTAATGAAATTCAAAATTTCAAGCCGTCAAAATAATAAACCAAAGATGACAAGGTCGTCCGTGAGAGCAGCAATTCCATTCCGTGTATTTATATCTTGTCTCTTTATCGCGTATCGCTGTTCAACGCACGTACGTATGTATGTATGTACATAGTACGTATACGTATGTACGTATCTGCGTGTGTCTACATACACGATGAATGTTGTTTTCGTTGTCACAAGCATTGTTGTTGCTGTTGTGCTGTTTTTTCTGATCCTATTGTTATGAATTTTTTTCTTTCTTCTTTTACGAAAAGGTAAACCCAGCTGCTTGGGATTTAAGCGCATGCGTAGGACGCTTTTTACGTGCTTATTGTGCTTCATATTCAAATATGTATAAGCAACAAAAAATTTAAAAAATGAAAAATAAAAATTGAAAAATGAGAAAAATACAAAATTAAAATGTATAAATTGAATTTTCCCCTCAAATAAATTAGACCTTTATTAATTGGAAGGAAATAAAGCGATTAAAATTAATTATACATATATTATATAATTATTATTATATATATATATATATATAGATATATATATATATATATAAATAAAATTTGAAAAAAAAATATAAAAATGAGAGATTTAAATTAATCAACGGTTTCAACTCTTTTTTGCTACGAATACTTTCTTGGTATATATGGTACATATGTACATTAGGGTGGCCCTTATTTATAAAAGTTCTATTTTCCCATCTGCCATAGTTAAAGGCAGGAAATTTTCGCAAATAAAAACCAGGGATTTCGCAAAAAAAAATATTGAAATTTCGAAATTTCGCTAAAATTTCGCATAAAAACATTTTTTATATAACAAATCTTTGTTTTAACATTTAATTGTTATATGTTAAGTAAAGTTGAACTTTAATTACATTTTGCATTAAATTATTAATTAATTAAAAGCTAACATTGTTGTATATTCAACATTTGATTCCTTTAGAGTCGTTCTTCTGTCAGTTATAACAGTACTATATTTGCTGAAGAAGCGTTCTGCATCTACGCTGTTAGTTGGACTCCATAATGGATGCCTATTGTTGTTTCGATTTACAATACTTTTTGAGTCCAAATACTCGCCCGTAAGCTTGGACGATCGCATTTTTTTCTTGTGTGGATTTAAACAACTTAAAAAATATTGCATTGCTGGAATCTATTCTTTTCTTTAAAAAAAAAAGCGAAAACGTATATTTCGCATTTATTCGCATATATTACAAAAATTCGCAAGAATTCGCCGATATTTCGTAAAAACGAAAATTTCCTGCCTCTAGCCATAGTCTTCAAATGTTGAAATGGGTCTAAAAATTATATATACGAAGTTTTATTGGGATTGAATAAGTTTTAGAGGTCGCTCATGGGCCTTGAAATCTGGAAAGTGATTTGTATGGGGAAAAACCTGGGTTGCGCTAGTTTCATCAAAATTTTGTATGCAAGACATGTTTTTTCGATCCGTGAATGAATGTCACTTTATAGAGAACAAACTCACCTTTCTTTTAAGATATAAAACAACAAAATCAGTTAATATTGTGCAGATCTGGGGCTACTCAAAGTCGAAATTATCGGATCTAAAAAAAGATACTTCCACTTGGGAGTCCTTATTTTCCACAAAAAGAAGAATAAAAATATTTGGTATGCAGATCTGAAAAATATATGAAATATCCTTTTCAACGAGCTTAGTACGAAGAATATTGGATTGTTTTTTGAAATGTTTTATTAACGTCAAATTATTACTACCAAATTTTATAAATTCAATTTTTGGTTGTTTTTTCAGCCGACTGCAAAATTGACATGCTCTAAAAAAATTAAAATTTCGACTCAAGTGCTAAAGACGTAAATTAACGACGAATTTTTTGAGACAATAATCACTAAATTCGGTTGACATTATATATTCATAAACCTGTAAATAAAACGAAAATGTGTTTTTACTACCTTCAATGCAACAAATGTTTAAGTAGGCATAAAATAGACAGATGGCAACGCCGACGCTTTGATATTAAACAGCAAGAGCGTCCGCAAGAAATTGACTGGGGTCTCAAGCATCTAACAATGCTGATAAATTGCAAAATACACAATGTTTTCAATCACATTTGTCGAGTGGGGGTCAAATATGACGGAAGAATTCAATTGTGTGACCATCGCAAAATTTAAACATATCGAAAAAAGCACAACTCGCTTATAAGTACTTAGCGGTAAGAGAGTGACCCATGCGATTCCCTCTTCGGACGCCGGATAAACCGATATGATGCAATTAAGTGTGGCCAACATTTTGAAGTAACTTTTCCCTCGGTGACTCAAAAATCCCTTTTTCTCTTTAGGCCATGAGCGACCTCTAAAACTTCATATACTTAACATACATTTGAATTTTCAATTTTCAAACTTCCTCTTATAAAGGAAAAATGACCTTATGCGGTTTAGTTTTGTTACCTCAACTGTAATTCTCAGAATTTGCATCTCAGTAGCTGTCGTTTTTTTTCTGTACGATTCTTATATTGTCCAGCACTGAGTGCCATATTTCAAAGCTGGTCTAATGACAGTTGTGTAATATTTTCCTTTCAGCTTAAGCGGTATCTTCCGGTCGCAAAGAAAACCCTGAATTTTCCTTCCGAAACATCATCTGAACAATCCCCACCTTGATTAATAACTGATTCTAGATACTTAAACTAACTGAACTTTGGAAGAATAACGCCATCAACATGATTTCTGGCATTGGAGGATCAGAGAACAAGCATGATCAGGCCTGGAGAGAGGGTTAAATTGGGGGTTTATTTCGCCAGGTCTACAATTGTTGAGGAAGTTTTTGCAACCCGAGAATAAGATTGGAATAGGTCGTTTTTTGGGTCGCACTTTTTTGTGAGGAAGTTTTCCCCCCGGGCCTTAATTTTCTCTCTACGGGCCTCAGCATGATAAGTGTTCAATTGTTGAACGTTTTATCCTGAAGCCGTTGCTCTCCAAAGCGCTTCACCATTTATTCAAATCATCCTGTAGGTTTAAGACATTGCTACTGGCTATCACTAAATCACCTGTGCATACATACATATAACATATATATCTATATATATATATATATAGGTATATGTGCGCCGTGGCATGATTGCAACCCTCGGAACATATTTCGGTTAAATTTTTCGGGAGTTGACTGCTAAGAAGAGAACTTAGAATGCAGAGAGCAACTCACAGCAAAGCGAAAAGAAGAATTGATTTCTAGGTTCGACTAACTGATCGTGGAGTAGCTACTTAAATGGAAAATCGAACCGGTAGCCAAGACTTCCATTTTTGGTTTATTAAGAATACGCATAAGAATTTCAATATTTCCGTATTTTGTGGACTTTCCCCTGTTTTTAGTTTTGATTCCGCAAAATTATTTTCTTGCGGAGGTCGTTCAATAAAAGAGTAACTGTCCCAAAGGGCAAAACACAGGGACCTTTGATGTGATAAGCAGCAGATCACAGGTAAGTGAAAAACAGAAATAATCTGTCGGAAAAGGAGCATTTAATCGCGTTTTCCATCTCTTTTGCTTATTGCCACCAACAGTGCCGATCCGTACGGAAGGTAAGGAAATAAGGAATTCGTGAAAATAGATGAAAACAGCGGAAAGTTGTATGTTATTTATGGCAAATTAAAACACCAAATTCGAGGACCGTGTCCATATTTTGTTGTTTTTTTCTTTGGGAAATTCCAGCCAACGATTTTCTAGAAAAAAATTTTTTTTTTTTCGGATTTCACACAGAAAATAGAAAACTTTTACGTTTGAAAAAAAAATTTAAAGACGTTGGACCCAAAAAAAAATTATCGAATAAAACATGAACTGACAATTTATCTGACAAATCGTCAGAAGTAATTATTAAATGTTGTTTTGTAATATTGCCGGTTGTATATCTTAAATTTCAAAATATCGATTGGTTTTTTAGGATATAAAAATTCACTGCTCCGTAAGTATTCATCTTTCCACTCTCAAATTTTACCAGAATTGAAAAAAGCGTTTGGGCTACTTTTTTCAATAAAAAAAAAAAATTAAAATTAGGTCCAAGTTTGAAAAATTGTTGTTTATTTTTTTTTATTAAATTGTAACTTTTTTCATTAAATAAATAATAGAATCATTTTTTGATAAAGCATATTTGAAAGCAGAGCAAAAGACACACTTTTCATGTCTTTTGCGAATTTTTGTATCTTCATTAGATTTTTCAGTATAAGAAGTTGAAAAAAGGCTCTTTTTGTGAATGGAGAAGTTCAAAAAATCATTTCTCGGAAATTTCACGTAGGTAGGTAGGTAGGTAGGTTGAAGTGGCTGCCACTTAGGCCGTTAATCGGCCTATTGTGATACCAAGGAGGTTTTCTTGTGTTTGTGTGCGTGTATGTCTTTTTATGTAGTGTGGCCCTAACATGCGATTTTTGAAAAACCAGTGCTAGGCTTGGAACATTACACTCCGTTTCTCCTGTGCCGGGAATCGAACCTCGGACCCTGGGATCAAGAGCATAGCACGCATCCCCTACGCTATCCCAGAGCCACAAATTTCATGTATCATATTGAAATAAAACAAGTAAGGGTGTTAAAGTCAGGCGAGCCTAACAATAGAATACCCGACACAGACACACATCTTCAAATAATTTTTAATATCAAGTGGTTTTTTAGGCCATGAGGCGCCCCATATACCGACTTTTGTTAAATTTCTTTATGAAAACCGCCCCTTTGCCACGCCCACTTGTCCAATTTTTTGGAATTCTAATCGGAGGCTTAGATATACGCTCAAATTCTAAGTTTCATTGAAATATTTGGAAAAAGTCAGATTTTGAGGCAGTTTTTGCGATTTTCGTAACAGACCCTAGTACTGGAGGTACCCCTAAAAATGGTCCGATCGGGTCCATTCTCGAACTTGTTCTTACCCATGTCCCCGTGAGCACGCATACCAAATTTTGTCAAGATAGCTCAACTCCTTCAATAAGATAACTGTATACAGACAGACAGTCGGACGGACGGACGGACATGTCTGAAACTAATCTGATTCTGATCATTTCTATATACATATATTTTGTATGGTCTATCTCGACTGGTTCTGGGTGTTACACACAACCACACAAACGCAATATACCCTCGACACAGAGTGTGTCGGGTATAAAACACGTATCTAATATTTTTAAGTCCTACTAAACCGAAAAATAAATGTTAAATCTAAAAAAATATTTTGGTGGCTAATTTTGTGTGGAATGCCCCGTATATAATATCGATTATGTGTGTTTTTCAATGTTTGCCACTTTGCGGCTTTTATTCCTTTTTATTTGTATTTTATGTAAATTGCTTTTGATACCCACTGTGTGGGATTTGAACTTCGAAATTCTGGTTTTCTAGTCATGTGTTTACCCATCGACACCGTGTTTGTCAAGTTGAAAGTTAGGCATATTTTACGTTTGTAACTTTAAGGTCAATTAAAAATTTTAAATTTAAAAAAAAGGGGGGTGGTTCCCTTACTTTCAGCTAAAAATATTTATAAAACAATTAAGGGTATTATAGTCAGGCGAACCTGACCTGACGAAAACTGACGGAATCGGAATTTTAGTCAACTGAAATTTCATATATATCTCATAGACAAGCGGATAAATGTCGGCTCTAAGAGGAGCGTCCGCATGGACGGAGTACACTGTAATAGAAAAACTATCCATTCAAATACGCCTGATACGGACATGTTATGGCAGAGTCTTGAATGTGGAGCACCTGCAATGATTGACGGAAAATGCTTAGGTAAATGAAGACAGGAATCGAAATTAGAAGAACACATTTTTTAAAGCGGAGAATGAGGCGCTCGTAAAGTTTTTTTTTCGAATAAAAATTATGTTTGGGTTTGCCTCTTCGTGTTGTAACATGGATAAAGCACGAATTGATGATTTACATCTAGGAAGTGAAATATATCCCATTATTAAGTATATCGTCGGCTTAAAGTCTAAACCTGCTAACTAACAATTTCAAAACTTTATAGGGTAAACAAAAAACACTTTTTTTTTCAAGACTTCAAGCTTGGGAAGGAGACCCAAAATATGGATGGTTTATTTTGTTGCTAAATGAAGTCTCTTATAAATTCGATTCTGTGAACTATACAAAGTCTACTTGGAGTCACTTGTTGGTGTTAGCTGTGAACTTTGACCACAGTTGGACTTAGCAGTTTTACTCATCACCAATTTCTCCGTATTTAGAATTTGAAATAAAATAAGATTTTTTTGCCTAACGATGCAGTGTGCTTTTTTCTTTCGAATGACATCGAAAAGTCAGAATCGGTTAAAAGTGGACTTAGCAGGTTTACTCTTTAAGCCGACAATATATGGTTGGTCCCATGAACGAACGATGAACAACAAATTTCCTAGCTAATGCAATATTAAAGGGAACTCTCGCTTTCCAAAATTTTGGTTTACCTATGGTCAATGTTAAAAGCTACGCGAGTCGCTCAGCTAATCTTTCAGCTAAAGAATATGAAAAAAAATAACGGTTCTGTTTCCCCATATTCTCATATGATAAATGTGAAAAGGTGTTTTGTTTTTATCTTTTCATATTGATTTTTATTTATTTCTTTTTTTTTTCGATTCAAAAATTTCGAATTAAATTCGCGACAATAAAAGGCAATTGGCTGATTGAGTTCATTGTTCGTTGTTCTTATTGTTCTAAATGCTGAGGCAGAAAAGTCGAAACATTTTCAAAAATAACACAGAAAAATGTGTTACAACGTCTTTGACCTGAATCGAACTTTAACGATGAAAAGGAGAAGAAGAAGAAGAAGAAGAAAATCGAAGTGGCGACTCATGTCGAATGCACAGAGTCTAAATATTGAAACTTCTTACATTTAAAGCAATTAAATTTTGCTCCAAACAAAAATGAAGTGCAGTAAATCCCTTTGAACAAATCAAATTGCTCATTCGATACAGCCATGAATCTAGATATGCATGAAGGCGGCCGAAACCGAAGTCGAAGCTGAGACCGAAGCCAAAGCTTTTGAATTTTCAAATGCACTAAATTTTATTTTTATTACTTATTATTATGTGTTATATTATTGTATGCTTTTTTTAAAAATATTTTTATTTGCATCTCGCTTCATTTTTCATTAGTGCATAGCTTGATTTTTTATTTCATTTTTTATTTTAATATTATTTTTATTTATTATAATGTGTTATTTGTTTGTCTTACCTTGCCGTCGTGCTTATCTGAATTATGAATTAAATGTCGTTGATTTAATTTTCGTAGTTGTTCTGGCTTTCGTCTTTTCGAAGCACTTAGAACGATGATAAAGATATTTTAGATGGGTATAGGTACCGAGGGCACGCACCTGTACAACAGACAAATGGCCGCTTTTAGGGGTTAGAATTTTCGCACCATACCCTTTTTCATCTACTTCTACTTCTTATTTTGGCTTTTGCTTTCTTTTTAATTGAATTTGGCAAAATAAGGCTTGAAAACGATTTTCTTTTGAACGATCTTTTGTTTTTTTTTTTTCTTTTTTGCTTTTCTATATTTTCTATTCACCCATGAGCCGCAGCATTAACACGATTATGAAATTGCACTTTACACGAATTGGGCACACACACTTTGCAACGATTTTTGCTTCAATTGCTCAGGCACTTTATTTATTTAGCTTTTTATCTATTTTTCTCTTTCTTCTTCTACTGCTGCAACTACTTAATTTTCTCTGTTTGTTTCTTTTCTTTGAATTCTTAGTTTTGTTTAAAAAAAAAATAGTTATATCTTTTGCAATTTCTTAAGTTCCAAGCGCGACTCAAGCGAGCCCAAGACGATTCAACCGCTCGCAACGGCGAGTAAAATACATCTAAAGTCTCTTGTACACAGAAACTTGTTGCTAAAGCGGCATGCGGACAGCTGAGCGAGCAGCTCGCTGTTGCTGCTGCTGCTGCTGCTGCACAAGATCGCTCGTTGACTCTCTTTTTTTTCCTTCGGTGTGCTTAAGCGCAACGACTGGCGAAGAGAAACCTTCGAACTACATACCTTTACCTGTCCTAATCGGTTTCTTCGTTTAAGCCATTTTCTTGACATTCGTTTGTTCGCTCGCTCGCTTGCTCGCTCGTTACCGCTGTTGGGTGTCTTTGCCTTTTTTATTTGTATCGAAATTCTCATATGTAGAATTTATTTATCTCGCAAACGTATTGGTTTTTCGGCTTAGAACTTGAGAATGTTACATTTTTGCGCTACAGTCGGTGGTTTGGGACGACCCAACAATAACAGCGATTACCAAACTTCTTTTATCTGGTTATATTGAATGCACAAATACACATAGCTGTGCGAGATTTCTGTTAATTTTTCTGCTCTTTCCACCCTTTTTCAACTTTTTAGGTACTTATGGACTGCCCAAGGTATTTTACGTAGAATTTCATTGCAGTTAGCACATTTCCACACGCACGCGACACTTACGTTAGTAATTTTAAGCGCGTTATACGGATTTCTATAGGTATTTATCAAAATTCTATCTGTGCAAATGTGAAAGGAAATCAGTACTGTTGTCAGTTTGGGGGAGGGATCGCCCGTAAATGAATTTGAGTTTCTGGTCTTGAGGAAAGACTTTGGAAAGATAAATCTTTCAAGAAAATCTCATGCTACCAGGTTTTGGTATTTAGAAGTTTTCCAGAAATTCAGTTTGAAAGAATTAAGGGCTTATTATGAGACAATCAGAGTATATGTCGCTTCAAATACTGGCTAACAGTGGCAATCGGATATGTAAGGACGCGACAAAAAAGCAACATTTTCAGGAAATGCCAATATGTACCCAGCGGCCAAAATACTGCTCACAGAAGCGATGAACCGCATCACATTTCGTAGGCCATAGGTGGTAATACATAAGACCTCATATACCATCCTAGAATACTTTCGTTCGAGCGTAGCCGTTATGTAGAGTGAACGCCTACTACCACAACACAGAGTTATAGGGGTTGTGTGGTGTTCATCCGGTACGCTACCAACAATTCCGTATACTTTGTAAGCTATTGCTTGGCAGTTCGCCTACAACCCCATAGACTTTGAAATCTATTAATAGGCACCTCGCTTACTGTCTCGTATACTTTGTAGGCGGTAGGCTTTTTTGGCCGCTGACTAGGTACCTACCTACATACATATGTATATCTGCCCACCAGGAATCCGACGATGTTCTATGTTCAAGCTCCTTGCATTCTTTTTTTTTTTATAACTATAAGAACAATGAGAACAAGAAGCCCAATTTAACATGTTGGAAGCAAAAACAAAAAAAATTTTTTAAACAAATTTTTTCAATAAAAACTTTGAACAAAAAAACTCTCAATTTGGTAAAAAGATTTGTACGAAAAAGGTAGGTACTCCGAAAATCTTCAAAATCATTTAATCTGTAAATAGCTTGTTAGCAACATTTGCCTAATTCATTTATAAGTTGCGATCAGGCTCCCTGGACTTAACTGATACAAATTCGGTGTTTAACCCATTTTAGATCACAAAAAAAAAAAAGAACAAACAAATTTTCATGTCCGTCCTTGTTCGAGAAAACGAAACAGCCGGCGGCCAAACGTGGGATAAGAAGAATGAAACGCGCTTGCAGAAATAAAAGATAAGTTAGGATTGACAATTGTAGGGTACATTTGCAGCGAACATACGGTATTATTTTAGAATTAATTCCTGGGGACCAGAGAAAAAATAGAATAGACAAAGCACGTTGGTCGAGTGCGGCAATTGGTAAGTGTAGTAGCGCCTTTAATATTGAGGGCACCTTTTGATTTTGCACTGAGAATGGCTTGAGATACACGCACTCAACATGTGTCTCAGCAGCAATATTTCAATATTTTATGTTGCAACAAAAGAAATATGCTGCACATGCGGGCCAGTTTGCTTCCGATTTGCATACGATGATTTCATGGTCCGATTTGGCAGGCTATCGGTCAATGTTTGCATGAAATGAATCAAAATCTTTGGGGAAAGCATAGACACGTTCTTGCTATAGGCCTTTGGCCAGGAACGTTTGGAACATACATACATGCATACATATGTTTAAAGGCGCCTTTGAACGCTGTTATCTTTTAGTCGGGTTCTTGGCCATATGTGGGTTTTGCTTTTAGTTTCGGTTTGAAATTTTAGATTTTTGTCTTTTGTCCTCCTTCGTTCTCTTGAAATTCGTTTCGGCATTCTTTGTTTCTTGCTTTGCACCTTTAGACCGCTTTTTTCTCTCCTATCCAGTTGTGTTTTTGTCGTTTCTTATTCTACGTTCAAAGATAATATTCAATTAAAGCCAAGAACAGGTATTTTTCTTGCTAGTCATGTGCTCAGTCTGCTTGATATTTTCTCTGTAAGAGCACGTGTCGATCGATTTCTCTTATGACGTTCTCTTTCTTTGTTAAAACCAAATGCTCTTTTCATCATATTTGGAAATGCTTTTTCCCCGTTTTTTTTTTTTTTTTTTTTTTTTTTTGTACCCATTTATTTTCTGATTTTTCAAATTTAATTCAAATTAAATAATTTCCTAAAATGATTGGAATTTCGTTTTTTTCAAACAATGGGAAGAAGCGCTCCTTGCTCAAAGAATTCCAAACAAAAGAGCGGATGTAAAATCCTGTTTCTTTCTCTTAAAAGAGCAAAGAGATTTCTGCAAAAAAAAAAAAAAAATACTCTGCCAAAAATTTGAAAATTAAATTGGAAAGAGAAAAATTCGAAAGCGAACCAATTAAACGAAATTAATGAGTTTAGTGGCGCTTCCTGGTTTCTGAAATCATAATCAGAGCCCGAAAAACCAATTTCTGAAGATTATGAAAAGAGAATTCTTTCTCAAATAAATTTCATTCGAATTTTTGATTTATTCGATTTTTGGCACTTTCAGTTTCGTTGTGGCTGCATTCGCAAAAATTTCTTTTATTTTTTATTTTTGGGTTCCTATCTCTGTGGAAGGCTTAAAAAATATTTCTTTGGAAACGGATGTTTTTGTTTTTTTCGTACTTATATTGTTTCTTCTTTATCCTTTTGGGGTCTTCAAAGAATCAACTCGCGAGGGCGAGACCACCAACGATGCTTGAAGTTGACTTCAGTTTGTTTCAGAGAAATGCTTTGCTGAATTTTGTAATCCTATTCGTGAGTATTTATGATCGTGTTTCCTCTCAAATGATCGGGTAATGCAATCGTGATCAAGACGTTGCATGTCTTGAAGGATCTGATCTCAAATGGACGAAGGATTTTCGAGTGCACAATCAAAAGCACTTTGCTTTCTTTTGCAAAGAAAAGGAAAAAAAGGATATAAATAGAATCGGTTGAAACTATTCAGAAAATTGTTTGAACGCTTTTTATAAGTGAAAGAATTGGATTTTTTGGTCAAACAACCCTACAGGGAACTTATGAATTCATTGGATTGTATTAAAAGAAGTTAGTATGAATTGTCCTATTATTTCATAGTTTAATTATGGTTCTACAATAAACAAGCCCTATGCGAAAAAGGATTGAATTTTCTATACGAAAGAACATACATTTTGGAATGTGTCTACGAAGGGTCGTTCATTCAACGTCGGAAAATAAGCGATCGAAAATTAGCGATCGGAAAATTTTCCAAGACGTTTTGCGAGCCTGCATGAATCCCACGAGTGTTTACTCTTCTTTCCGCCGTTCTGAATATTACAGAAAATCCTTTATTACTCATTTTTCCATCGATTTTAAATCCCACTCTATGTCCGAATTCTTGGCATTTTCTTACACATGTCGACTCTGGATGAAAAAAAAAAAATAAATAAAAATAAAAGCCTCTTAACATACCTTCATTTATTACTTAGGTTGTTCACACTATCGAGACTGCCGTTTTTTTTTTTTTTTTTGTGTTTAATTTGCTTTGTTAGGTGCAAATATGAACACAAATTTACATGTAAGAAAAACAAAGAAGAAAAAAATTCAATAGGGACGTTTGTTTCTTACGGTCTCCTAATGACTTTTGAACGATCTTCGCGCGAAGATTTCGTAAAAGTAGAATACGAGCGTAATTTATTTTATAAGCATCGACTTATGTGCTCACACCATTGAGGTTGCCACTCTATCCCGGGTTCGCACTATCCAGACGCAACTGGAATTTCTATGTCACTGAAATAATAAAAAAAAAATATATATACATATGTATATATAATAGAATAAATAGAAAATAATCAAAATATGAATTTAACGATCGCTCCCACGAATGAATTTCGCAAATCAAAATCCCTTTTATGTCGACTTTATCGCATTTGGATCTGTATTCCATTTGAAAAATGATTCTGCATTTGTGGCTCTTTCGCTGTCCGACGGCCGGCATTCTTTTTCCAATATTCCAACTGTTTCTTAGCCAAGTAACCCGGTTCGGGTCAGCAATCGAGAGCACATACAACAACATATGGCCACAACAGAGAATGAATTCGCGAATATGTATTATAATGAAAAAGGCAAGAAAATAATGAAAAATAGCGAAACAGACGAACATGAATCCAAGAAGATTTAAAATTCTTTCTCGATCGATCGGTCGGTCGGTCCATCTTTCGTGTACCGAGCACCAAATTCTTTCTGATCAATGGACGAAGATGAGTTTCCAGAAACATTTTATATGATTCTTTCGCCGCGATGATTGACTGGTTACATCACATTCCGTTATAACTTCAGCTATTCCTTCATACATTGCCTTCAAACGTTCGCTTTTCGCTCTAGCTGCAGCTCTATTAAAAGATTTCAATTTACTTTTGCTAATATTTTTCCCCCAACTCGTCATTCATTGCCTCAAAGCATTTGTGTTAAGTCGACTTAATATTATGATTTGCCCTGATCCTCATCTCACTTTTCGTCTAATCCTCCAATCGTCAAAACGTTTGATGTCTCTTCTGCGTTAAAGACCCCTAACGGTCAGAGCCATTTGCAAAAATCCCAACAATCACCAGCAACAACAACAACAACAACAACAACACGACAACAAAACAAATTTCCAACAGCTTGATCAACAAGAGGTCATTGACTACGACCACGAATGACGATCGGCCATCGGCGATCGGCGATCGGTTGCGAAACAATAAACGCGACTTCTCTCAGAACTCTTTGGGTCTTAAGATGATAAATTCTTTTTTTCAAAATACGAATTCAAACTCAATCTTTCAACGGGACTGGGCACGTTTTATACATATGGACTTGACGAAAACGATTTTCCATAAAATAAAATTCAAATTTTTGTTTTGCTCCAGTTAGATTTACTTAATTGTGAGCCTGGAGCCCAAAAACTCTTAAGGCGTATTATAGTCTAGAGTCTAGACTCTAGAGTTTCAAAACAATATTGTTTTTTCACATATTTTTTTTTTTTAATTTTTCCTTTCAAAAACGTATTCTGCAAAGGATTATTTAAAATTCGAAGAATTGAGGAAATTGCAGCTGCAACTGGACGACTCCCACCGCTGACAAATTCGATGAAACGTCAATTGGTTCAATCCTTTTGACGTGCCATCGGCAGTGCTTAGGAACTGATTGACATTGACTGAAATTTGGTATGCACCTTCTTGACAAATTAAACTACCGCCTATTTTTAGTTTTGCTAAAATCCCAGTAAAAATTATATGGATTAAAACAGTCAAACTTCCATAACTCGAACTTCTACAACTCGAATTTTCTATAGCTCGAACTGAATCGGGTGGCAATAGCGAATATTCTATATAAAACAGGGCGTGCAACCGGAACCGAAACCGTAACCGTAACCGATTTTAACCGGTTTATTTTCCTAACCGAAATAAAACCGAAACCGATACTTTGTTTTTTTTTTTAATCCGGTTCCCGAACCAAAACCAAAACACCGAAACCGGTTCGAAACGGTTTCTGAAACAATTTCCAACATCTTCCCCAAAATTTCAATTTTTTTTCATGGTCGCTCATTAATGAGCCACGTAAACATTCAGTCTGACTGATCAGTCACCCGTGTGCGTGTTTATGTACTCTTGCCTATACATTTCCCTTCATGTGTCGGTGTGCCGCACACGTGCTTTTTTCACTAAAACAATTACCTGACTCATTCAGTCAATGTTAATGTGACTCTTAATCATTACATACTATGTTTATATGACCATTTGATACGTATTTACTCGACACGTTTAAACTATCTGTCTTTTTTTGCCACCAGTAAAAATCGTGTGGGCAAACAGAGACAGATAGATTTAAAGGCTGTGTGTCGCATACAGCTGAAACTGAAAACTGAAACTGAATTCCATACAACAGCGACTGAAACAAGTCAGTCACAGTTTTTTTCAGTCGCTGTTGTATGGAATTCAGTTTCAGTTTTCAGTTTCAGCTGTATGCGACACCCAGCCTTAAGTGTGTCGGGTGAACACGTATCTAGCGGGTCGTGTAAACATGGTAAATGACGATAACAAAAAAATAGCCCCATCTTACACCATTTCCTAACTTCAGCCAAAGATGCACCTTTTGGAAGCTCTTAGATTTTTGGCACAAACATAATAAATAAGGTTCGTACGCATTTACACGTTAAGACATATCGATAATGAAAAACATATTTTGCAGGCTAGGGGCGAGGGTCAGATATCTGAATCGTGTTTCGAAATTATCCCATTTGAATACATGTGAAAGAAAGAGAAGCATTGATTGAAGTATGAAGAATATTGTTCCGGAACAGTTAACAAACACCGTCTCTTTTCTTCTTACGTTTTTTTTACTTACTTAATTTTCTCAAAACATTTGCTCGTGAGTCTGACTCTAGAATATTGAAATTTCTTAACGTGTAAATGCGTATTGACAACGCCTTTAATTTTGTGCTATGAATATCAATGGTCTATAAAGCGAACCCGACACGGTACTGAATTGCTTACTGAATCCTGAAAGGTTAAGGTGCGTTTGATGTCTATATTTCGTAGTCAAGATTTGTTTTGTACTGCAACGACAGTTGGAAATTTAACAATTTTAGGGTTTGCTTTGCAAGAGATTAATATATTGAATTTTTTCCGCGATTCTTAAAATCTTTGAAAAACCGTAACCGGAACGAAACCATACCGAAACCAAAATAGTTTTTTTCAGAACGAAACCGTAATCGAAACCATAATCATTTCATAACCAAAACCATAACCCGAACGTTATTTGTTTCGTTTGCACGCCCTGATATATGTTACAATTTCGTTTCCCTAATTCGAAGTCTCTATAACTCGAACTATTTCTTTGGATAATGGTGGTTCGAATTATGGAAGTTTGACTGTACGCGTTACAGGCGCGGCGCGTTCTGGTAAGATTCGGGTAAAATTAATTCCAATATTTTTACTCGGGCTAAAATACATTACTCCTTTTGTGCTCTTTCAGCAGATAAGAAAGATTACTTGCTTAGTGCTGGTCGAAAGGAGTACTCTGTTTGATCGTCATATGGGGCTCAAAAGTATTACTCGCCCGTAAGGATATGCTATGTTAAAAAGGAGTAAAAAAAAATGTATGAGGCTCGGAGATTTACAAAGTAATCTATTACTCGTATATATATGTCTATATCTACGGAGCTTAGTTCTGGCTGTTACAAGATTTGCACAAAACTAATATACCCCGCTTACGCTGGGTATAAAAAATTAAATATCCGGAAGCCGGCATTCGGCCAGATACACTATCCGTTGCAACACTTGTATAGTACCTATCTTTCATTACGAAATTATTAAATTGTGAGCTCCATTTACAAGGAGGATGTCCCGGTTTTGATTTGGACTGCACAGACCTGCGTGCAGAGCCTGTGGCTGGGAAAGCCTGGCTTTTCAATTGATCAATAGCATTATACTAACATACCCTAAGAACCTTCAAATGATCGTGAACGAATCTTAAATGCCATACAATCTCGTGTGCTAAACAGCTGATAGGATGCAGCTCATCCATCGTCGGCGTTCCAAATAAACGAACATTGCAACCTAACGAAAAAAATAAACAAAAATAAAATTATGCATACACCGTCATAAGACAATAAAGAACTTTTAAAAGTCATAGCCAGATACATACATACATATGTATGTTTGAATACCAAAGAGAGAAACAGAGAGAAGCCAAAACGATGCCATCCATTAAAGATAGATTCTAGCTTAATTAACACGTCCAATGGTCTGCGGAATGTGTGAAATGATTAGTCGAAGTGTTTCTATAAAAAAGTCCATTAAAAATGCATTTAAATATGGCCTTTTTTCGTCGTAGTTCACAACAAAACGCTATAGATTCCACTCACGATCAGTCAAAGTCCCTCTATCGCTATCTCTCTCTCTCTCTCGCCCTATTTCTCCATCTCTCTCCTACTCGCAATCTTTTCGACTATGGCTTTAGCTCTGGCTGTGGCTGGTCGTATTGCCCAGATGTCGTGGTCGTGGTCTCGTTCGTTGGTATTGCGGATAAGACCGATCGTCGTAGCAACTAGTTGTCACTTTGTCGTTGACTCATATTCGCATGAATAATGCCGTTTCTTAATGTTCAGAGGAAATTCGCCAGCGAAGACGACGATGAAGACGAAGACGAAGACGAGACGCAGACGAAGAAATGAATTTGCATTTGTTATTGCAGTCAATCCGGCAGACGAAGACGTGCAAGAAATAATAATGCAATCCGAACTGTTACATACCGATCAGCTCAGATTCCGATTCCAATTCAGATTCGGCTTCAGATTCGCATTCAGCGGAGTCACTCGCCTCGGTCTTTCATAGGCAAAATGACAACAACAAAAATTTGGTTTTTTAAAGACAAAAAAGCACGGAGACACAAAGACGGAGAGAGATCACAAAACACTTTTTCCGTGCCAAAAAAAACAAAATAATAATAAATAAATTCATAATGATAAAAGTTTGAAAAATTCATGTAAAACTTAAATTCGAATAAAGAGAGAGAGAAGAGAGAGAGAGAGAGAGAGAGAGAGAGAGAGAGAGAGAGAGAGAAGAGAGAGAGAGAGAGAGAGAGAGAAAGAGATAGCAAGACTCAAATTATGAAAATAGAAATGGGACATGCAATTTCCACAGGGGACGAGGCAGACAAACTTGCGCACTGGCGGCCGCGCGGCCAATTGCAATTCGGGAAACAAATTTGAATTTGAGTCGAAATTGTGTCATGTTTTCGAAATAGTTTCTTATTTAATTTTCATTTCTGTCTTCTTCGATGTCATAAAGCAACGGACAGGCAAATCGAAACAATTTGTTTTTTTATATATGTACCTATGTACTTTGATTTTTTCCCCCAACCATTATTTACTCAATCGCTTTGGTCAGAAGCAATTTTTGCCTTGTTTCCAGTAGCGCAGGGACTCCTGCGAATATTCAACAAATGCAAACATGTGCAACCAGTTACAATCAAAAGCGCAGTTGATTTGCAGCAAGGGTCAAAGTTCAATAGTCCGAGAGTCGTGCGTGCAACATTCTCAGTCTCGCTTTACCTCTATCTCTCTCTCGCACGCACGCATTACACTCGGACTATTGTGCCTTGGCCATAAATCCTGAACTATTGGAGATCGAGAAAGCCCGGACATGGGGCCCCCGAGAGTCTTATCACATTTCTGAGTATGTCTCATGACCTTTTCTTTGTCACACTGACAGAACTGATGATGATGTTAAAGTGACTTTGGAGCCGTTATGCATGGCTTTTCGTAGGACACTTTGTATGACATTTATGCACAAGCTGCCAGTGACGCCCCGGGTGACTTTGTCTTCGTTCCAATTTGAAAAAGGTCACTTGTGACGTCTAGCAGGAAATTTTTCTGCTAGGTATTGCGATGGCGAAAAAATCCTTTTAAAGCAGCCCAAATGGGCGTATCCAGAATCTCAGTTAGGGCAATATAGAATTACAGTTTGTTCTGTATATGAATTTATAGTAAAGCTTTGGCGTCTGATCATACACTCAGGGAAAAACTGCTACTTAAGTAAAATCAAAAACGAGCCATATTAATTCAATAATTTTCAACATGGAAGAAAAATAATACTGAAACATGTTCAACTTTGATTTGATGTTCTTTCTATATACAGCGTACAGTCAAACTTTCATAACTCGAACCACCATCATCCAAAGAAATAGTCCGAGTTGTAGAGACTTTGCGTCAGGGAAACGAGATTTTAAATCAAATGTTCGCTATTGCCAGCCGAATCAGTTCGAGTTATAGAAAATTCGAGTTTCTAGAAGTTCGAGTTATGGAAGTTTGACTGTATTTCGTGGAGTATGTTAAAGTTGCATTGATTTGAAGCTGAAACATATTGATTTAAGTTTGTTTGGATATTATTTTCGTGAACTGCGTTGAAATTTACGTTGCAAATTATTGAATCAATAAGAAACGTTTTCAAATTGATATGGCAGCGATTCAAGTCAATGTAGAAACCATATGGGCATTTTCAGAAAAAGTTAACTTTTTGTCGCGTCCGTATGTAGCTGATTGCCATTCGGGACTGCATAGAAACTTTGGAAAATATAAAAGTCCGCATAAGCTGCACAAAGGTATTGAGAAGCAAAAGTAATACATATTTACCGCATACTTGAATTCGGTACTTAAAATTGCTAATTTAAGTTTCGCGTCCGTTTGGAAATGCTCATATGAGTTCAATATGAATCTTATATGTATTAGTTCAATACCGAAAAATATTATTTATATATTGTTTCTATACTAAAATTATCGATGTTGTGCCACCTGAATTCAATGCTGTTCCATATTGAAATACATAAAAATGTTCTACGTTACTTGACTTTCATTAACGTTTCTTGTTGAATCAATGTGGTTTTTATACCCAGCGTAAGCGGGGTATATTAGTTTTGTGCAAATCTTGTAACAGGGAGAATTAAGCTCCGGAGATATAGAAAAATATATATAGAAATGATCAGGATCAAAAACTGAATCGATTTAGACATGTCCGTCTGTCCGTCTGTCCGTCCGTCCGTGGTCGGATCTCCTCCGAAACGGCTGAACCAATGAAGTCGAAATTTGGCACACATGTATATCGGGGTCCGAGTATGATCCTAAGTAAAAATGGAAGACATCCGCCCACTGCCACGCCCACAAATGAATTTATTGTGTTTTCAGTAAAATGCTTGTAACTTGCGAACCACTCAACACATTCCATTGATATTTGGTGTACTGGTAAACTACGAAAAGGGACATTTCCTGGCCAAAAATGGACGCCGCCCTCCTCGAGCCACGCCCACAAATAAGCCCAAAAATAAGGGCTTATCGTAACTTGTGAAGTAAAAGACGTAGAAGCTTCAAATTCGCAACATAGGTTGACCAAGGCAAATGAAAGGTGTAGGATCAAAAATTTATGTAGCCCGCCCTCTGCCACGCCCACAAATGGAGAATTTTCGTAACTTGCGAAGTAAAAGGCGTAGAAGCTTCAAATTCGCAACATAGGTTCACCAAGGCGAATGAAAGGTGTAGGGAAATAATTTATGTGGCCCTCCCACTGCCACGCCCACAAATAGAGAAGCAAAACATAGTGCGCTCATAATGTCGGGACGCTGGGTATTTCAAAGTCGGGCTTGACCGACTTTAGCTTCCTTACTTGTTATTGATTTGAAGTAGTTTTTTCTCTGGGTGTAGGTGTTGTGACATGGACGGCATAGATTTGCTTTTATCATCTATGTGCGATATATTTTTATGTATAACCGAAATTGTATACGATTTACAGATAGATTTTCCGATCCCTTGAAGTCTGTTATAAACGGTTTTGACTGTAACAACATAAACATACATACATACGAGCAAGGATGATCGATTATAAGGTTACGACAATCAGATTTTAAAATTTGATTCTTCTGCGCATGTACACTTGTGACGTAGCGTTAAAAGTGTTATGATTGGTTGGAATTATTGAAAATTTTTGACAGATGAACATTTTCAACACATAAAATTTATGTGTGTACAGCGTTGCCACTGACGTTCGAGAAACATACTACCATACTACATTTTTACATGCTTGTATCGTCTTTAGAATATGATATTCTTGTAAAGTGACCAATTCAAAAAAAAAAACAACAACAAAAAACCGTTTAATAGCTTGAATTAAAAGTAAAACTTGAAAAAGTTTACAGAAATATTTTTAAAAATTTTATGCAACTTTGTGGTATCACAAACAAAAACGTCACAAGTGCACGGATTTTTATCTGCGCACGTCGCGCAATACTTCGTTCCATAGGCAAAAATCAAAAAAAAAAAAAATTATTTTAATATATTGATGAAATACATATTTTCGGAAAGATAATAAAACAACTAATATAATTATAATTATAGAAAAATATTTATGGTTTGACTCTTTAGATCACCACTAGAGGGCGCTCAACTAAGACGATTTTAAGCAAAACTGCTTTAACCAAAAAATTCGCTCAAGTCGATTCACTAAAAATAATGTCAAAAATTTATTCTTTTGTAAAATGACTTCAAATTTAATGCTTTGACTTCTTCAATACATAAGTAGTAAATAAAAAATATATTTCAATCCAAAGGGGCTTAATGTCATTTTTTTTTTTTTTTTTGCTTTGAAAAACGCAAATTTTGGTTGGATATTCAAAAATTACAAAACCTTAATAAGTTATGAAAAAATCAGACTTCTATCGAACCAACAAATAAAGAAAGAACATTTTTCCCATAACCTTTTTTCTTGATTTGCTTCAAGCGGTTTCGCAAGAAATTGCCAGAAATACATTTTTTGCTTAATAGACTTTAGGTTTGTTGTTTTAACTTTTTCAATATATGAGAAGTACATTAAAAATATGCTTTTAGGCAAAGGAGCTTAATATCATTTTGCTTTTCGGTTTGAAAAAGGCAAAAATTTTTGTTTCATAGTAGATAATATCGAAACTTTAATGGAGTAAAAACAAAAACTACGGAAAAACCATGATACAATAAAACAAGATAGCGCCACTTCAGTACCGCTATTTTGAGGCTCTCTTTGAGAACCGAAAATTGAGTTTGTGACGTCACTGAGCGAGAAATTGTTGTTGTTTCCCATGCTATTCAAAAAAGTAAAAAGCCGGTTTAACATGGGAAACAACAACAACGAATCGCGATTTTGAGTTTGTGACGTTTCCTCTCTCAAGTGGCGCTATCTTGTTTTCTTGTATCATGGGAAAAACGGGCATTTTTATACCCGACACACTCTGTGTCGAGGGTATATTGCGTTTGTGTGGTTGTGTGTAACACCCAGAACCAGTCGAGATAGAGCATACAAAATATATGTATATAGAAATGATCAGCGTCACCAGAAGATTCGATTTAGACATGTCCGTCTGTCTGTCTGTCTGTCTGTCCGTCTGTCTGTCCGTCTGTCTGTCTGTCCGTCTGTCTGTATACAGTTATCTTATCGAAGGAGTTGAGCTATCTTGATGAAATTTGATATGCGTACTCACAAGCACATGAGTAAGAACAAGTTCGAGAATGGACACGATCGGACCATTTTTAGGGGTACCTCCAGTACAAGGGTCTGTTATGAAATCACAAAAACTGCTCCAAAACCGATGTTTTACAAGATATTTTGATGAAATTTGGTACTTGAACATGTTTAAAGGCAGTTACTATGTATTAAAAAAATTGGAAAAGTGGGCGTGGCAGAAGGGCGTTTTTCGAAAATTCTCTCCTACACCCGAAATTCAAATGGGACTTGAACGAAAGTTGGCACTTATGCCTCGTTTGTAGCCACAAACATCCTCCCCAAAATTTTTTTTGGTCGGTCTATTATTAAGGGGACCTCTAGTACTAGGGTCTGTCACAAAAATCTCAAAAGTGCCCCAAAATCGGATTTTTTCGAAATATTTCAATAAAACTTAGGATTAGAGCGTATTTCTAAGCCTCCGATTAGAATTCAAAAAAATTGGAAAAGTGGGCGTGGCAAAGGGGCAGTTTTCATAACGAAAATTTAACAAAAGTCAGTTTATGGGGCCCCTTATGACCTTTAACACTTCTTGATATTAAAAATTATTTGAACATGATTGTCTGTGTCGGGTATTCTATTGTCAGGCTCGCCTGACTATAACACCCTTACTTGTTTTATTCCTATTTTTAATACCTTATATATTCCTCTAATAAGTTGTGACAAAATCAGACTTCTATCGAACCAACAAATAAAGAAATAGAAGATTTAAAAAATGTATTTTTTATGATTTATACTAAAGTTTTCTTTGTAAGTAAACATTCTTAAACTCAGCCAAAAAGTATGCTTTTGAATATTTATGAAATTTACATGCATTTATAAGTCTTTACCTTCGTTGTTTTTCGTTGCAGTTATATAAAAATGTGCCCGATTATTGAACAAAATTAAGTCTTAAGTCTTTGCTTTATCTCTCTCGTTTTTTTTTTTTAACAGAACTGTCTGCGAAAAGACTTAAGACGGGAACGTGAAAACAGTAATAAAAATCTTACGAAATGAATGGAGGAAATATTATTTTTTGATAAGATCGCATATATGTATATATGCTCTTCCTCCAATTTTTATGAAATTTGTAGCAAAATATCCATTTTTATAGCCAAAAATAACTTTGGGTGGAATGGGCGGTGGGTGGTGGGTGGTGGGAGGGGTCGATTTTGATGAAACTTCGAAATTTTCTTAACCCTAGTCCTTATAACCAACTTTTACTACGAGAACGTATAACCAAGTACAGGTGTGGCCAGTAGGAATTTTTTTTGCAATTTATTTATATTTCGTGGTTATTTCTTCAGGATTTCAACTACCTGTCATAAAGGATATATATTCAGCTACGTGTAAGTAAAACTTCGTCCAGTTCCGTTGGGCAGAACAGCAATAAAAACCACTTTTCGAGAGCAAAAAAATGAGCTCAGAAGACGCACTCTTTACATGTAAACGTTACTCATGTAAACGGCCAATTTGTTTGCAGCATTCAAGCACTTTGTTTGTTTGTGAAATTTGCAACAATAAAGAAATAAAATAAATAATTTAAGTTATAAAAAAAAATATATATATAAATAAAAACATACATTTACATTATCTTATAGCAAAAAACAATTGTTTTATTTATGTAGAAAACTTAAAAAATTGCACTAAAAGATAGTGGCCACACCTGTACTTGGATATACGTTTATGGGGGTAAAGAATTTGGAGGATCATAGCTCCTCAATGCCTTGACCCAGCACATCAGTTGAGGTGGCAGTCGACGCGGATTACCGTAATCTTTCTAGATCCGGAGTTTTATAAAATTACAATAAATGGTTTAGGAGGTACATCACTCCAAAGTGCCCACTGGCCACACCTGTACCCGGTTATAAGGACTAGGGTTAATGAAGCCATATTAGGGAATTGTGCCAAATTGCATTGCCCTACGACACTTCTTTCTATTTTTGTCCATCGAATGTATGGGATCGAAGCACTGTGCGTCGTAATCTTATATTCTATCATTCTTGCATACGAGTATGTATGTATGTAGGCACATGTAACAGACAACATTTGCATTGTTATTTTTCTCCCGCTCGATAGTACG
Organism: Chlorops oryzae; assembly: GCA_020466095.1. Classification (NCBI taxonomy): domain Eukaryota; kingdom Metazoa; phylum Arthropoda; class Insecta; order Diptera; family Chloropidae; genus Chlorops; species Chlorops oryzae. Next base: position 43,013,791 of record CM035806.1, read on the forward strand.
TTACTGAAGTAATCGGTGACATTTCCACGGGGCTCTTTTGCACACATATTTTTTTATGTAAAAGGAAAAGTGCACTACTAGATCAATTAGTTGATCCAGGGTGCATTATTTACATCACAGACATGCGCAATGCCTAAATCTGTTATTTTTGATTCATGCATTTCTACAGCTTGGGCTTTTCTTGAATAAGTACAATGTCGCAGTAAAGGAGTCTTTCAGAATGAAATAGTGTCCCCAACAGCCCGTTGAATGCATTGAATGCTTTCTAAAATATAGTTACCTATTTGTAATATCGAATAGGAAAATATGTATGTACATACATATGTATGTATTTTTTATGCATCCTATATAGAATAAGCAACGCAAACAATTTGCCTTTCGTACTATTAGACGTACGTCCACTGTACATCATTTCAATTCCGTTGAGATCTATATACAATTTTCTTTATTGGATTTTTAAAGCTTTTTATATTTTTTATTTTTTGCAAATACACGCCTTCATCAATACTTGGACCTCATCCATGCAAATAATACATACATATGTATGTATGAAAAACCAGTTAATATCCATTTAAGAATTCGCATACACTTTGGCTTAAATATTTGCTCCATTGAGCATGCGCGGCTTCTTTGGTTCTCAGGCTAGCGTAAGAAAATGGCAGCAAAACGCGTTTAGAGCGTTTAAAGCTTCAAACTCAACTTCAGCTATTTTACCTTGAATTTTGTTATTGTCGCTGACCATTTCGCTGGAATTGCCTTTACAACAACAACAACAACAATAGCAAAGCCCCGACTTCGCATAGGCCATAAAATGTGTAAAAGAAAAAACCGAAAGAAATAAATGAAACAGAAAAAAATGCTCGAAATAGTATCACATTACATTTCAGAAGCGAAGAGCGTGTGAAAATGAATGGAGTTTTTTGTGTGGAAGCTTTAAGCTTTATGGGTTTTCGTTTTTATACCCGACACACTCTGTGTCGAGGGTATATTGCGTTTGTGTGGTTGTGTGTAACACCCAGAACCAGTCGAGATAGACCATACAAAATATATGTATATAGAAATGATCAGAATCACCTGGAGATTAGTTTCAGACATGTCCGTCCGTCTGTCTGTCTGTCCGTCTGTCTGTCTGTCTGTATACAGTTATCTTATTGAAGGAGTTGAGCTATCTTGACAAAATTTGGTATGCGTGCTCACGGGGACATAAGTAAGAACAAGTTCGAGAATGGACCCGATCGGACCATTTTTAGGGGTACCTCCAGTACTAGGGTCTGTTACGAAAATCACAAAAACTCCAAAAATATAAAAAATGGGCGTCGCAGAAGGGCGTTTTTCGAAAATTGTCCCCTACACCCGAAATTCAAATGGGACTTGAACGAAATTTGGCACTTATGCTTACTTTGTACCCATAAACATCGTCCAATAAAATTTCCTTGATCGGTCTATTATTAAGGGTACCTCTAGTACTAGGGTCTGTCACAAAAATCCAAAAACTGCCTCAAAATCGAACTTTTTCGAAATATTTCAATGAAGCTTAGAATTTGAGTGTATATTTAAGCCTCCGATTAGAATTGAAAAAAAAAAAAAAATTGAAATATGGGCGTGGAAAAGGGGCGGTTTTCATAAAGAAATTTAACAAAAGTCGGTATATAGGGCCCGTAATGGCCTTAAAACCCTGTTGAATATTCGGTCTTAGTGATCCTGTTTTTTGGGCGTGGTTCAAAAATTATTTAAACATGTGTGTCTGTGTCGGGTATTTTATTGTCAGGCTTCCCTGACTATAACACCCTTAATTGTTATTGTTGTTGCTGTTGTTTTTTCTTGCCGTTTTTTATTAAGAATTAAACTCAATTAGGGATTTTGGTGAGCGCATTCCAAGAAATATGACCTAATTTCTTTGCTTGATTTATTGGTAGAAGTACACACTCGCCTCTCTAATTGAAAATGGTAGACGGCTCATTAAAGTGCCCAACTCACCGCTGCCGATAATCCAATGCGGCACACACATACATATCTACAATATACATATACACACATACCTACACTCTCTGGGTGGTCATTATGAACTCGACCTTCTGATACTGAACATCCGCCAAAGTGAAGCTTCGTGAAGGGCTTTAAAAAACTAAACACTATTGTACCTGTCTGCCTGGGTCAAGTTAAATTCATCCAGTAATATGATCGCACCGATCGTAAGCACGACAGTTGCCGCTCAAGAACGTGCGAACGTAGAGACGATCCGATCCGATCCTATCCGATCCGATCCGAAGCGGCGTGGCGAGGAGAGGCGAGGCGAGGCGAGTTGAGCCCACTTGAGGCGATTAGCGCTTGAGGAGAGAGCGACTATGTCATTACATGTCAAGGCACTGATGCATACATAAAAGGGATTGTAAATATGTAGTGAGAGCTGAGGAATTTGGCGAAAATGCCATATGGCGCCAGGATCAGGTTAACAGACGTTATCAGTTTCTAGAAAATAAAATACAATTGAATTTTTAGTGCTACAGAATGGAAACAGATTGAACAGACTGAACTTGGATGCTGTGATTAATCCAATAAATTATAAGTTCGTTTTCTTTTCAAGGCCTTTTCAAAAATGTTTTCTGTTTGAAATTGCCATCATTTGCGATTTCGATCAATAAACATTCGACTACCATAGCATTGCAAAGAATTTTAGTTATGTTTATTAGACCAAGCACAGTGTGCTTAGCACACACAAGTTTTCAGGACTTATCGATGCAGGCTCCAATTTAGAGGGAGGAAAGGCGGCGGCAGTTTCAATTCCTTGCGAATGAAAACCAAAAATTCAATTTATTTTTACTGCAGAAAAAACGTGTACCTATGTACATTAGGGCTGCTCTTAATTCCCGAAATGGAATTTCAATCGGTCTCAGGGTCCAGAAGTGTTCCATTGGACATGGAGGAGAAACGTGAGAAATTTGGAAGCAATCGGATAACGGGAACCCGTGGCAGTTTTCAATTGAAGTTTGGGAAATTGGCAAAAATAGAGAGGAAATGGCCCTTAACTCCCCACAAGGCGCCCCTACGGATATATAACGTATGGCCAACCCCCATTATTTTTTTACTCCGAACATTTTTTCTGAACAAACCTACCCCCTATCTCCCCTCCTTAAGGGGGCTCCCATACAAAAATAATTTTTTAAAAACTTTTCCCCCCATCTTCCTAACTAGCCCCAGAGTGCTCCTAGAGGAGTCAAATGTATGACCGATCCCCATTAACTTTGTCCCCCTAACATTTTCTCCGAACATACTTAACCTCTATCTCCCCCCCTTAAGGGGGCTCCCATATAAAAACTACCTTAATTTGAGCAAAAATTCATACAAAATGGCCGTCACTACAGTCAAACCCCTCCTAGGAGGCTGATGTATATGACCGACCCCCATTATTTTTTTACCCCAAACATTTTCTTCAAACATACCTACCCTCTATCTCCCCCCCTTAAGGGGGCTCCCATATAAAACTACCTTAATTTGAGCAAAAATTCATACAAAATGGCCGTCACTACAGTCAAACCCCTCCTAGGGGGCTGATATATATGACCGACCCCCAATTATTTTTTTACCCCAAACATTTTCTTCAAACATACCTACCCTCTATCTCCCCTCGTTAGGGGGGTCCCCATACAAAATTAGGCTTTAATTAAAGTAAAATGCCTCACGAACTTCAATCTATAATATAGATGCCGTAGGAACAAGAAAGAGCATGTTCAGCATGCATATTCGAAAAATTTACAAAATTACCTTTTAAACGAGCCTAATATGAAGAATATTGGATTAGTTTTTGGTGTGTTTTAATAATATGATATATTTTATTACCTTTTTTTTTAAACTGAATTTTGGGTTCCATCCCCTAACTGGCCCAATAATGACCCTAGTAGAAAAAAAATATATTTTCGAGTCAAATGCCGCAAACCTCAATCTATGACGAGTTTTTTGAGACTATAACCATTAAAATCGGTTAGTAGTTTCTATTCATAAAATTAATTCAAAACAAATATTTTTTGAAACGCATTATTCACTGTTTTCACGTTCGTTTCTTAGGTCTTCGCATGTCTCTCTCGGTCTGTACGCATGGCTCTCTCGGTCTGTACGCATGCAAAGACTCAAGAAACGAACGTAAAAACAGTGAATAATGCGTTTCAAAAAATATTTGTTTTGAATTAATTTTATGAATAGAAACTACTAACCGATTTTAATGGTTATAGTCTCAAAAAACTCGTCATAGATTGAGGTTTGCGGCATTTGACTCGAAAATATATTTTTTTTCTACTAGGGTCATTATTGGGCCAGTTAGGGGATGGAACCCAAAATTCAGTTTAAAAAAAAGGTAATAAAATATATAATATCATATTATTAAAACACACCAAAAACTAATCCAATATTCTTCATATTAGGCTCGTTTAAAAGGTAATTTTGTAAATTTTTCGAATATGCATGCTGAACATGCTCTTTCTTGTTCCTACGGCATCTATATTATAGATTGAAGTTCGTGAGGCATTTTTCTTTAATTAAAGCCTAATTTTGTATGGGGACCCCCCTAACGAGGGGAGATAGAGGGTAGGTATGTTTGAAGAAAATGTTTGGGGTAAAAAAATAATTGGGGGTCGGTCATATATATCAGCCCCCTAGGAGGGGTTTGACTGTAGTGACGGCCATTTTGTATGAATTTTTGCTCAAATTAAGGTAGTTTTATATGGGAGCCCCCTTAAGGGGAGGAGATAGAGGTTAAGTATGTTCGGAGAAAATGTTAGGGGGACAAAGTTAATGGGGGTCGGTCATACATTTGACTCCTCTAGGAGCACTCTGGGGCTAGTTAAGAAGATGGGGGGAAAAGTTTTTAAAAAATTATTTTTGTATGGGAGCCCCCTTAAGGAGGGGAGATAGGGGGTAGGTTTGTTAAGAAAAAATGTTCGGAGTAAAAAAATAATGGGGGTTGGCCATACGTTATATATCCGTAGGGGCGCCTTGTGGGGAGTTAAGGGCCGTTTCCTCTCTATTTTTGCCAATTTCCCAAACTTCAATTGAAAACTGCCACGGGTTCCCGTTATACGATTGCCTCCAAATTTCTCACGTTTCTCCTCCATGCCTAATGGAACACTTCTGGACCCTGAGACCGATCAGAAACTCGCTACAAAATTTCTCCATAGAGTTAAGAGCAGCCCTAATGTACATACATATATTGTTCAACAACAATTAAGGATTTAATATCGGGATGAACCTACGTTGTGTGGAACCATAGCAATGGATTTATTATACTGATGTAGGGCCACTAACCTTCAGACCAGTTCCCTTTCGGGGTTCTTACGTTAATCTTTTTGTTCAATTCCTTTCCACTGAAGTTTCTCTCATTGGGATGTATGCAATCTCCAATCAGTTCAAGCAGCATCGCCACGTGCAGGCTTACCTTTTGTACGAATTCAGCACATCAACAAAATTTCTCCTCCCTTTGTCTGAACTCATCCAACTATGCTCATTTAGAGAGTTATAGACCAAAAAAATCCGAAAAATTCATGGAGTCTGATTTGGATGAAAATTTATATATAGAATAAGTGAAAAATTCTAAGAATTTTGGCGTCAAAATTTTTCCAACAAACGTATTACAACTAGTCTAGTTTTGGTCTAGTTCCAAACTGGTCCAAAAAGAACCAGTTGTTTTTTTTAAATTTTAGTGCTAAAATTCTTAGAATTTTCCACTGGTTGAATGTATGGAAACGCGACCGGTCTTGAGCTCTTTATGACCGACCCGCGGTCGACCGAGGGTCGGTCCCATTCGCCACAGGGTACACACCAGTGTTGGAAAAGTAGGTGTAATTGTACCTTTTTCGGCCCTATTTCACTTCAAAGGTACATTAGGTACAATTTGTCCATTTTAGGTACAATTTCAAGACGAAGAAATTTTGTTAGTGAATTAAATGGTGAAAGGTCTTCTGTGGTTACCCAGCCGGAAATTTCACTACTTCTACAGTACTTCCGAAGTGGTGAAAATTCATACTGCAACTACTCCCATTACTAACCCTTACTTCTAATGAATTTTGTTAGGAGATGGCCGCTATTTTCAGTGTTTCAAATTTCATGTGTTATTCATTAGGTAAAGGAGTGTATGACCCTAAATCGCATGAAAACTTCATTTGGGCAAAAAGTACATGCTGGCTGGCTGAAATGGATCAAACGTGCATGATGATTTCATTTGAAAATAGAGTATATGCTGCTAACATGAATGAAAATATCATTCTGAACAAATACTATGGTGCCAACGGGAATGAGAATTACATTTGAAAAATTAGTATACACCGCGGAGATCTGAGAGAAGAAGAAAAAGAATATTTTAAAAAAATTTGGCGGATATGGCCATATTTCGTTACTTCGTGATTGTGACACATTATCGCCTTTGGGAAGGCTTAAGAGTTTAAATTCTTAAAATATCTTAAGTACCACAAATTTATAAAACTTTTGAGAATTGTAGCACACAGATTGAAAAGCATCTTATCATGACAATTTCATAGGATCTTCATTGAAAGTAGGAGTATACAACCCTCTTTCAAATGAAAATTTCATTTGAGAAGGGTCTGTTGCGACGCGCTCTTGCTTCTGTGATATTTTCACTGGAAGATAGTTTGAAAAATCACCAATTGGCCTCTTTCGAAATGAATGCTTCACTACTTCTGCATTAATGATTTGTTCATGCATGGGATAAAGTCCGGCTGGGTATCTGAGTAGTGGTTGCAGAAATTGTTTTAAACATTTCCCAAAAAAGGTAGCATAACGCTTCCAGTGCAAACTAGTTGTTAGATGTTTTGATGTTTCACATTCTTGTATCTTATGTTGGTCTAGAGTCAGACACACGAACATATGTTCTGAAACAATCAATTAACTAGAGAATCATCGAAATTGGAATAGATTCCTCCATCGCTTCAGTACCTCTCGTTTTTCAAGACAATGTCGTCGTTCGGGAGTGAATACACCTTATCTCGATGACATTGCCATTAGAATTGGTATGAATAACATCTCCTTTAAATTTCAAATTCAAAACTCAATTTTTCCCCTTGATGTCTTCGATGAAAACATTAATGAATTTGCCATTTATGAGAAAAATTCCCGTGGGTATATTATTTGTCATTTATGATGAAAATTCCAGCTGGGTATATTAGGTGCAGTTTACTTTATGGACCATTTTAGGTACACACTGAAATCTCAATTTTCCAACACTGGTACACACCTTCTTGCTAATATCTTCATAATATCTTCAGATATGCCGAAAAGCCAAGTCGAGGGGTTTTCCCATTATGAGGGATTTTTTCGTTTTTACCAAAAATCAATTCAAATGGTTTCAAGAGATTTTTACTGATCGCTTTTCTATAGAAAACAGAAATAAATGGATTTTTTCAATATACTTACTATAAATAGAGGAATAATGCTTTTGCATAATATTTTATTAAATTTGAAGTTTTTATTATAGGACCACCTTTACTTTTTAAATTTAAAACTTTCAAATGGTGGGTATTTGAATGTTAAAGAGCTCAAACGTTCTTGATTTAAACCACTAGCAATTTGCCAACCAAAGTTTAAATTTTAAAATCGATCTTCCGATAGTACTATCGATACTATCGATGGTTAAGGCTATCGACTATTGAGACTATCGATTGAATATGCATACAATTCAGGGTTGGAACTTGACGAAGAAGAAAGTGTAGCAGTTTTGAACAAAAATGCCAGTAGATTTGAATTTTGCGCAGTGAAAAACAAAATCGATGCAAATAAATATTACTTAATGTCCCCACTTGCGATGGTTCATAGTATCCGATATCATTTTGGAGTTTTTTTATGCTGTTCCCTTCTCTGCAAGAACGGATTAACCCAGAATTTCGGGTTTTTTTTTCATTTTTGCTCTTGATTTAACAAATCTGGCATCCCTTTCAATGTTTTAGCACTTCTATGCAGCGAATTTTCTTGCTGAATGCCATCTTAAAATGCTCATCGCATACCGAAATATGCCCACTCAAAAAGAAATAACTCACTACCTGCTCCCCATTGTATACCATAAAATTTGATAGATCGTACATATGCGATTAACTATCACATTTGGAGTCCCACTGTTTGAAAATTTACCATGAATAGTACATAATTAAAATTACCTACTTAAATAAATATTTCTCCATATTGCGCGTCTTTCAATGTTCAGCGAAGCATAATTTTTTTGTCAAATGATATGTAAAAAAATCTATATCGTGACATATCACATTAAATGGAAAATCCAAGATGTAAAACAAGGACAACAATAATAACTTCATTTAAATAGAATTGCTGTGTTGATAATATATGATAAAAATTTGTGTTTTTTTTTTTTTATGTTTTTATTACGAGTTTTGATTAACAAAAACAAATCGAGCGACATCTGGGACAAAAAGTGGAGCAAAAATTAAACTTTTCGCAGTGTTGCAGTAGATGTCAAATATTTTGAGAAAGCGCAGTAGATCTACTGACCCAACCCTGATACAATGTACAGACTCCTTACAATTTTCAACATCACTAGATGGCAGTTGATGTTAGTGCTGGCAAGCTATCGATAGTTAGTGCGATAAATAAATCTAAAAGTGCTTTCACGCTATTTACACGTTAAGACATTTCGATAATGAAACAAATTTTCGGTGGCTAGGGAGGCAGGGGGAAGAGAGAAAAACGCTACCATACCACATCCCCGCGCGTCCCTATCCAACAAAAAGTGTGTTTCATTATCGAAATGTCTTAACGTGTAAATGGCCTCTTTCCAAAACTGTCTGCGAAACGCCGATAGATTCGAAATGCTCATATATTGTTATTCCACTGAATATATCTACAAAGCTTCCCAGTTTGAAACATCTGTTCATTTGAAGCTTAATTTAAATTTTAGGTTCAGAGTCGTAAAATCATTCGTAATTGTCAGTAAAATTGTGTAAGAGGCCGTTTCCACTATAGCCGCATCTTGCTTTCGCATCTTCAAGATGCGAATTTTTGATATTGGTGTTTCCATTAGCATTTTGCTTCTAGCATCTTTCAAATCAGCTGATTTTTGTTTACAATCGAAATGCGTATGTCCAGCATACTCGCTCGCCTTCATTTTTTTTTTCATTGAAACAAAAGAATGTAATAAATTTTATTATAATTTGAAATGGTTTTCTTACATTTCTTCTTCGGTTCCCCCACCATTACTGTGGAAAATTTCTGAAATGCTGCTTATTCATATATGTTTCAATAGATCTTTTAAAGATGCGAAGAAGATGCGGTTAAGCATTCAACAACAATTGCATGTATATTCATACGGCATTTTTTCGCATCTTTCCAAATTGCTGAAAGATGCAAGATGCGGCTATAGTGGAAACGGCCTCTTAGATTCAACTACTACATTTCAGTGCGAAAAAAAATAACTTATGATACTTTTATTTAAATATTGGTGCTGCCTTATGCATATTTGCATCAAAAGGTACTTAATATAATATAAATTTTTATTTTACTGCTTTCGTTTTTCTTATATATTTTTGCAAAAATTCTTTCATTGCTACCCAAACTGGAATGTCAACCGATATTTTTGCATATTAATAAATCTACAGTGGACAAAAACAGAAATCCTCTTACACTAATAATAGTTTCATCGATATTATTCCAGCTCTAGATGAAGTCAGTGCTGTCACTATTTTCTAGTCACGAATTATCAGTGTTACAAAAATAGGTGTGATTTATTCAAAACGTAGTCCGTAACAAAATTTTGTATAATTAAATCCGGATAAAAATTGTTTTGTGGCCACTATTTGATCATTTTATATACTTACATATGTGTAAAAAATACATACTTATATATAAACATTAATATTTTTCAAACCATTATTTATTACACGTAAATAAATAGCAAAATGTAAGTGAAAAGAATACTACGATGCAGGGTTGTTGCGAATTCTCTCATCCGCACCCGCAAATGCTGAACTTCCGCAAAAATTTCGACATCGGCATCCACCAAATATACCATATACATATGTCACTCTCATAGATTTTGCGCGTGACGTTTCGCGCCAGTTCGAAAGATCTGGTATCCGGCAGGCAATAAAAGAGCAAGAGAGAAATACTTATGGTAAGTACTGAAGTGAAAAATGGAAGCGGCTACTGAGTGACATATATAGTTATATATGGCATCCGCATTCATCGATTCAGATTTATGTATATGCGAATTCAAGCGAGCCACAGCTCACGAAAAAGTGATCTGGTGTTGGCATACTTTCTCTAGAAGCAAAGAGAAAGGCGAAATTATTTGTTATTATTTTATTCGTATTAATTGTGAGCATTTTTTGCATTCAGTGTTTTGTAATGAGAAATAAAGACACCTTAAAATTATGCCAATTCGAAATTTTTATTACTAAAAACAGATCGAATATTTCAAAATTTTTTTTATATATAAGCGGGATCTGCTTAAAATATACATAGCCTCCGCATCCGAATCCATGGACATGAGCAGAGGTGACCACCACTACAAGGCCGTTTTCATTATGCGCATTAGTAGTAGGGATGCAATATCGCTCATAAAAAATATCGATATGAGAATATCGATGTTTCCAAAAGTCAAACATCGATGTTAAAAATATCGACGTTTCCACACGATATATCGATGTTCTTCCGATATTGCTAATTACAATTTTTAAACCTTCATTCAGAGATGATGATTGCTTATTTCAACCAAGAAACACCTCTCAATGCAGTCTAAATACAATTGACTAGGTCAGATTAGGTTTCAGTAGTATAGATCACGGATAGAACGAAAGATGGCGCGCTGATTATGAGGCCTTTTACACTGGTTAATTATTGATAATATTTATTTTTACACGCTTTTAGAGTTACATACCTGTTTCCACATACAAAAGAGGGCGAAAAATGATCTATCCCGCACGCGAAATCATAAAACGGGCAATGTTTCCCAAAATTTCAACATTTTGTTCGCCCAAAATGTGAGAATTCCCGTCAATAATTGGCTAGTGTAAAAAGCCTGTATGAAAAAATATCGTTCATAAAATATCGCCCATGAAAAACGATGTATCATCGATGTTTTTCATTTCAACAGCGATATTAAAACATCGATTTCGAGGATTGAAACATCGATGTTTTGGAAACATCGATATATCGTTTGCATCCCTAATTAGTAGTGGTACAACAAAGCCATAAAATTAGAAAATCAAGAGAACAACAAAGCGACAAGGGTCACAGATCCGACCTCGACAATAGTCTGTAGCATACTGAGCTCTCAACGCACTCTAAAGCCAAAAATCCAACATTGCGAGAGCGCGATGCGAGAGCGCGATGCGAGAGCGCGAGACGAGACGCACACAAATTTCAATACATTCAATCATATGGTTCAAGCTCTAATGTATCGCACTGCGAGACCTCGTAGCGAGAAAATTTTTAAAAATTGAATAGTTCTCGTTGCGAGGCAATTTGACAGATAAATGATGTAGCTATTCTTTGAGTACTCGCTATTAAGCACTCGTTTAAACTAATAAAACAAAAACTGTTCACTGCTCTGTGAAAGAGAGCTTTAAGAATATTTCGCAAGCTTCGGTCCATTTTGAAAATTTTTTGAAAATTTTGAATTAAAATTTAAACTCAAGTGAAAGCGTATAATTTTTATGTGTACTCGGTACTCGTTAGATTGGTACTTGGTTCAAATATTGCAATACTAGAAGCGAATTTATGCTTTCATCTGCGTGACGCAAAACTCTCATTGGAGATTGAAATGCGTCACGCAAAACATTTTCGTGACGTCGCGCACTCTCGCATCGGGCTCTCGCAATGTTGGATTTTGGGCTTAACTGAGACAAACCTAAAAATTATACGAAAAAAAGTTTTAAAGTTTGTCATAGCACTGATTTGAAAAATTAACGTGACTTCGTTTTTTTGCTCGCTTCTTGATTACTAGTGGTATTTTGCTTTAATTGCGACCTCGTTTTATACTTTTTCATCTCTCGCTCACAGTTTCTATACGTGTGCAAAAATGTTCTCTTTTACGCTCTTTTACCCCTGGAGCTTACCCTTTGTGCACCTCTGGACAAGAGTTTCCGAAGCCCGCATAACAACGATCTCGCATCCGCAACATCCCTGGTAAAGTAGTGTGGTTACAAAAGAAGGAGTAAAAAAGTACTTAGTACTTTATTAGCATTTCCACAGCACTGGTTGAAGTTCATTTCGTTTGAGCAGTTGGCTAAGCAAGAATTTCATAAATTCTTTGGAATATATTTGAGAAATATTGCGTGAGTTCATTTCTGCTCGATTTTTTTTTATTTTTAAATTAAAACGTTGTTCGAGCATTCCGTTTAATAGAGAATGGCACAAAGTAAATTGAATGATTTGGCTGGAAAGTTCGGCAAAGGAGGTCCACCCGGCCTAACAACAGGATTAAAGTTCCTCGCAGCTATTGGTGCTGCTGCATATGGAGTCAGCCAATCCCTATATACCGGTAAGTAACAATAATAGTTAGGAAAAGTGTAAGTAAATATTGAAAACAGCGCATGTAAGCATGGCGGACATAACCTCAAAATATTTTCGATGTATTTCACAAAAGTTGTTACGAATTTCTTAATATTGTGAAGAACCGCATTTACAATCAATGTTTGCAATCAGTTCAGTTAGTGTAACGCTCTTATATGTTGCACGTTTCATAAATATGCATCCAACCGGCACGTTGCACGCATTTGCAACTATTGCATAACGTGACATGATTTCTGAATGCCTCTTTCTATCTGATAGTCGATGGTGGTCATCGTGCAATCATCTTTAGTCGCTTGGGTGGCATTCAAAGTGACATTTACTCTGAAGGCTTGCATTTCCGTATGCCGTGGTTCCAATATCCAATCATCTATGACATTCGCTCCCGTCCGCGTAAGATTTCGTCTCCCACTGGCTCCAAAGACTTGCAAATGATCAACATTTCGCTTCGTGTCCTATCGCGTCCCGACTCCTTACGCTTGCCAGTTGTTCACCGTCAACTCGGACTTGACTACGATGAGAAAGTATTGCCTTCAATCTGCAACGAAGTGCTGAAGAGTGTTGTGGCCAAATTCAATGCTTCGCAATTGATAACACAGCGTGCTCAGGTGAGGAAAATAATAAAAAATTAAGTATATTCTTTGGGTAAAAAACGAACTATTTTGTCTTTTAGGTTTCTCTTTTGATACGCAAGGAGCTGGTGGAACGTGCACGTGATTTTAATATTATTTTGGATGATGTTTCGTTAACTGAATTGAGTTTCGGAAAGGAATACACTGCCGCCGTTGAAGCAAAGCAGGTTGCTCAACAAGAAGCACAACGTGCTGTCTTCTTTGTCGAACGCGCCAAGCAAGAGAAACAACAGAAAATCGTACAAGCCGAGGGTGAAGCCGAAGCAGCTAAAATGATATCCTTTTCAATCAATCGTTGAAGTCATTCGCCCAATTCATGTCATTATCAAATCCAGAACTACATTTCGAGCTTATCGAATATGAATAGACCCATTTCCCTGCCAGAAAAAATGATATGCAGTTCCAAGGTATGCATGCTTACTGTGTCCTCCAATCTATACACTCATACAGTTTCAACGAATCAAACTCTAATGTCCATGTTTAAATTAGGAAAATTGTTGCTCGAAATTTTCCGAAATTCTCCTTTGAGGTATCTTTCGTGTTTACACAGCTAAAGCCTTGTTTCAGCGATTTTCTAGTTTTTTTTTTTATTCGCTTATATTTCATATAGGTGGCATTTGAATAAAAAAAAGAAAAACAATTCTGAGTTGTCGTTGCGGGCGACAAAAATCCCTCTCCTTTCCCCGTACGTTTCTCAAAGTTATGGTGACAAACGTCTTCAAATCTAAGCCCGGACAATGGAAAACGAATTTTTTTTTTTAATTTCAATATTTCAATGATCTCTACCATATATTACTATATATGTCACTCTCATAGATTTTGGGCGGGACATTTGGCGCCAGTTAGAAAGAGATGTTACTCGGCAGGCAAAAAAAGAGCAGGAGAGAAATACTTTTGGTGAGTACCTCAGTGCAAAATGCTCATTTTGGTGGGTACCCAAAACCGTGGTGGGTACCCGAGACCGTGGTGAAACGAGCCAAAACCGAAACGGCTCCTGAGTGACATATATAGTAATATATGATCTCTACATTCACCTTCTTACCTATTTTGATTGAATTATAAAACATAAATCATCGTTAGCTTAGAGGAGAAGGCGGCTTGGAAATTCTTTTAAGATTTCCATAAGAAAAAAGATTTTTGGCCCAAAATTTGAACTTTTTTTTTTTTTTTTTTTTTCCCAAATATAAGCCCAATTTCTCGTCTTGATTAAAAAGCAAATGATGGGGAGAACATTTCTTCGATTCTCTTGAAGAAGCGACTCTTTATTTCTTTTATAAACATTACAATACGGATTCAACGACCATCAAGGGACACTCTGTCCCATTAAGCGGACAACGCACAAAATTGGTTGGGTACAGTCTTAAAGTACTTAGAAAAAGAAACCAAACTCGAGTTTACATGATCACCACTAAAACCGTATCGTCGTTATAAGGCATGTCGTTATTTTTGTATTCAAATGTATCGGGAATGTGACAGAAATCAACTGAAAAATCGTCGAGAATTTGAATTAGACCAAAGATCATGAAGATAAAAATTTTTGAACCAGTTTTTCCTTTCTCATTTCAAGATAAGAAAATATGTGTAGTTCTGATATGTAATAATTGAGTAGAAATGTTGGGGAAACAGTTTTTAGGGTAAAAGACATTTTCAAGCTCGTCAATATTTGACGAGCACATGCCGCCGGTGTGTATATTTTACTTGCAATTAGATAAATTGAAAATATGCGGATTTGACTGGGTACTTCCACTAAAGCCCTTCTCTTCTAATTTAAACCTAGTGTGTGTAGGTAGGTTATGATTTTCTTTTTTAAACTTTACAGATCTAATTCAATCATCTATTTTATATTATCTCATCAATAGATCTTTTGATCTTTTTGACATTTAAATTCTCTCACATACATATGCAAACATAGTCTTCCTTGACTGTTAAGTTTACTTAGGTCTGGCAGTGAAGCAGAATCCGGCATACCTGAAGTTGCGCAAGCTACGTGCAGCTCAAAGCATCGCACGAACGGTAGATATTGAGACATTAGCTCGCGATTATCTTTGATTTATTTCAATTTCCTCCCCACAGATTGCCAATTCACAGAACAAAGTCTACCTGTCGGCCGACAGCCTGATGTTAAACATTCAAGACTCCGGCTTTGATGACATGACTGAAAAGGTTTACAAAAGTAAATAAAATTACGCCTTATTAAGCGAAAGCTTTACATATATAACAAAAAAATGTTGAAAAGGATATCGAATGCATTTAACGTAAAAGTTAAAAAGCAAAAAACTACAACTACAACAACAACAACAAAATTAATGCAATTCGTAATTTGATTTCGCTAAAGCAAATTGCTTTGAACGTATCAACCAACCAACAGCTACACAATAGATAGTTCCCTAGCATTAAGTCCTAAAATGTGCTTTTTTGGAAAAAGTCGAAATTTTTCTTTTGTTTTCTGTTAATTTTTCACATTTTCGTATAAGTTTAAACGGATTGGAATGTTCTTTGCTAATATAATTGTTACCATTTAAGAAGCGCCTTTACTTGTTACGGCTGCATTTAAGCGAGCGTTCTAAACCCTTTTTCTCATCCTTTTGTTGTAACCGTCAAGTTTAGCGCATTAATTTGAAGCGAAAATTTCCGTTTAATATTTTAGCCCGCATAAGTTTATAATAAACTGCAAGAGAATGTAAAAGAAAAAAAGAAAAAAAAAAACACAAAATATTTCAATAATATATAATGAAATGGATTTTTGAAATATTCGTCTCGTTTCATTTTCATTCCATTTTGTCTCCCATCCATTCCGCTTCACGTTGAACTGCTGCAAAATTGTGAAAAATTGGCAAAAACGCAGAGTGCTTTATAGTGGCTTCTATAGGTCTTCTTTTGCTAATTTCACGATTTAATAAAAATATGCATTTGCAGTTGGAACCGATTGGGGTGGAAAACTAGCCAGAAAAGTATCAAATAGCAAGTCAAATACTGTGGCCACATTGGCGAAGGCGACCGCCGAACGAATATCCTGAATGAGCATATTTCGTGCAATTTTTTTCCACCTTTTTTTATAACTAGACGGATTGTTCTTAAATCATCACTGTGTGTACGTCGTTGTCGTGCGTATTTTTTGATCGTTTTTTTTTTTCATTTTTTTTTTTCTTTCATGTAAGCTATTTCGCTAAATAAAGCCAGAAGTACAAATGTATAAACTGCAGTGTATAATTATTTGCATTCGATTCTATTGCATTATTCAATGGTCGAAGCTCGGCTCGGCAAGCATCTGTCGCTAAGATTCGTAATTTATCTCGGGTTTTATTAGCATTAAGTTAAATCTTTAGTTTCGAGTTATAGTTTTTTTTTTATATATTCAAAAATCCATTTACAGTTGAAACTCTCTATCGCTTCATTTTTAGTGCCTATTCTTCACTTTATAACGTATTCTCTCAGTAACGAATTTTCTTTTCCGGTCCCTTGGAATTGGTTATAGAGAGTTTCGTCTGTATATTCCCAGAAAATCATTCTTAATCCCCAGTATTCAGCGTGAAACAAAACACATAATAAGAATCTGGATAGGAATAGAATATTCAGCAAATCTCTTGAAATCACTCCAATTTCATTTACTGGTTTATTAAAAAATGATGCCGACTTCAAGAGTTCGATAGGGCGGGACGTATGCATATGATGAAATCTGACCTTTTTCTGGTGCTAAGAATGATAATTGACATATTAATTTTAAACCATGAATCGATCGAGCTAAAGCTCATTTATCTGGGGGGAGTCACTCTGTATTGCGATTCGAAAATGAATGCGTTGCTAAAGCTCATTTTAAAATGCAAGTGAAACGGTTTTTTGAAGTTTTTTGATTCCTAAATACAAATTGCAAGGTTCAGAAATGAATTTCCAACGCTTAGAAACGCAACGAGTTCAAAGGACCGTTCCAAATGCAATTCAAAATCAGCTTTCCCATCGCATTCATTTTCGAATCGCAATACAGAGTGACCCCCCAGATAAATGAGCTTTAGCTCGATCGATTCATGTCAGAGATCCATCTGATATTTATGTACATATATCAAGGTGTATTTAATAAGGTGATAGCACTTCTACAACAAGTACAACTCGACAAAAACAACGGAGGCTTTTGTTGTCCCGAGTACGTCCAAATGCCAAATATGTTGTGAATATAGAAATTTGAATATCAACTAATGAATACAAAAACATGTTTGTAAACAAAAAACATATGTGACATTTAAATCGGAGTTTTCAAAATAAAATCAACAAAAAAAAAAAGCGGAAAATATTAAAATAAGAAGAAGACATATCGCACCCTTGCTAATAAATCGGCACAATTCAAAAAAATTTTTAATAAATTTTCTTATGTGCGATTGAATTTTTCTGTAAGAAACCCAACACATAGAGAATTAACGCTTATATTGACTGAACCAGCAGTCGATTAAGAGCAATATTAGTTTAGAAAAAGTTTTATTTCTCTTTAGAGTCAAGAGGGATTGAATGATTTTCGAGAAATGCGAAATTTTGAATTGTGCCGATTTAGTAGCAAGGGTGCGATATGTGCTACTGCTACCACCTTATTAAATACACCTTGATGTATATGATCCAAATTCTGATTTCAGACTCTTTTTTACAATTCACTGTCTTAACTGTTGAACTTATGTACATTGAGTTAAAAGTTAAAAAAAAAACTTCGTCCACCTGCGACGAACGACCTTATGGCCCGTACAAAAAGTATCAACTATCAACTTTGTTGACAGTCGCCATTCATAACATAATAGGGGCCTAAGCTTGAAAACTTTTCCATTGCTTTAGATGATTTATTTTTTTTTTTTATGATTATTAGTTACACTGATTTTGTCGTATAGCCTGTCCCCTTAGTAGACACTTTATTACATAACTCTATAAAAGGTCCATCCAGATTGAAATGGAGATTTTAAGAAAAGCAGAGAACGCAAAATGTCGAATTTTATAGAATAACTTTTATTTAACACGAGGTTATTTGCATAAGATTTCCATAGCTGGAGGCTTCACGTATTCGTCCCCAAAATATTTAATCAAAATTGCTTGCTTAGTGAGCACAATACAAAAACGCTTAAAATGCGAATAAAAATTATGCTTACAACTAAGTACGAAGTAAAAGGCTAAAGGCTAAATGCTAAGGATTTATAATACAAAAGAGAAATTAATACTCTTTTTATTTTTATTTTTATTTTAATTTTGATTTTGATTTTTCTTTTCGATTAATTTTGAACTGAGAAGCTCGATCGCGTTTTTTCGGGCGCAGTTATTATAAACTTCTAGACTAAAATGCTTGGTCGAGAAAATTGTTGAATGAAAATTCCCTAAATTGATGCTTCTCAGAATGTTGAAGGTTGACGCATTTCGCGGCGTAGTCTTGGGTGAAATTAATTATTATTCAAGGCAGTTTCTGAAGACGCAGTTCAAGAGGGGGGCAGTGTGCTTAGTACATGACGTCGCCGTTACTGATCTGACTAGAGTTAATGTCGACGTCGATTGAGGGTTAAACATCAGGCGGTCGTTGGTGGTTTCCCATTGACGTTGCTATTGGTGTTCCCAGCGGCGTCACGCTCACGCTCACGGTACCGGCGTAGAGTTGAAGTGGATGTGGGTGCCGAAGTGCTAAGGGCCAATGCAGCCGTCAGAGAAGCTGCACTGCTTGCGGCCGAAGCTACGGATATGTCACCGGTGACGCCTAAAAGGCTACGTCCGCCAACGGCACGACCTGGAATGGCATTGACACTTGTCGCCGTGGAACTACTGCTAGCAGCACTGGTACCAGTTGAATTCACACTTGCAGTGCCATTCGTTGTTGTCCCGGTTGTTGATGAATTTGTAAGCGATTCCACAATGGATGGTGCTAAAGGTCATAAATTCGTAGTTTGCACTAAACCGCGTTCCAATTGAAAGCAATCGAGTACAGCTGCACCGACCGAACTGCGGCGTGCCACCATCGAACTAACAATTGTCCATTTGTTCTGACGAATGTCATAGCGTTCGACGGAATTGAGCGAAGCAGAACCATCGTTACCGCCCAGAGCATACAAGCAACCATCGACCTCGACGACTTCATGCGTGGATCTGTAAGTGAATTGGGTTAAATTGTGTTGTCCGTTTTTTTTTTTTTTATTTTTTTTATTTGGTCAGGTGTGGCTGACTGTTTACCTTCTAGAATGCATTGCTGCGATCGGCTCCCACGCATTTCGTCGTACATTGAAGCGCTCACCACTCGACATGCACATGGTGCCGTCGTTTCCACCAACACAGTATAGATAGTATTCATGCGCTGCCACTCCACAGCTGCTGCGTCGTGCACTCATCGAAGGTACTGGCGCCCATCGTCCAACGCGCGGATCGAAACGCTCAACACTCGATTGATAATTGGTGGAGTCGAATCCACCTATCGAGTAGATACAGTTCTCTAGCACAACAAGCCGGCAATAACGACGACGTGTACTCATTGCTGGACACGAGCTCCATATAGACGTTAATGGATCGTAACGCTCCATGCTACTTAAACAGGAAGCTCCATCGTAGCCGCCACAGACATAAATGAGTCCATCGAAAGAGCATATGCCCAGGCATGATCTTTTCGTGCCCATCGGTGTTATGTTGGTCCAATTATTTGTCAGCGGATTATAGCATTCGGCGGTTGATAGATCGCTTACGCCATCGTAACCGCCGACGACATATAATTGCTTATGCAATGCGGTCACACCGCTGCGTGAACGTCGCCAAAGCATCGGTGCAATTGGTATCCACGCATTGGTCCGTGGATTGTAGACCTCATTCTCATTGTGTATGGCAAAGAGTGAGCCACCGCCGACGGCGAAAATGTAGGATTTCATGCCTTCGGGCCGACGTTCCTGCGTACGCTGACTACTCATTATGCTGCGCTGCTCGGGCAGCAAATGATATTTCATTGCCTCGAGTAGAAACTCCTTGCACGATGACTCCTCACGTATTAATGTCTCCGTTTCGACGCAAGACATCAGAAAGTCACGACTCACCAGCGGCAATCGGACATGGCTCATCAGTTCGGCTATGTGATTTTGTCGTGCTGGCAAATCGTGCTTAACCCAATCCATTACGGCCAAGAAGACATTCTCTTCGGAACAGACATTCAATTGGCTATTGGATATCAAATCTTTGACCTTGAAAACAAGAATGGAATACGATAAAAAGAAACACAAATCAGATAGCATCCATAAGACCCACCTCTTCGAATGGCAGTAACAGGAATTCTTCGGTGCTCATGACCTGTTGGAAATTCTGGAGAGCATATTTATGAGAACGCGTATGCAGCTCTTTGCAGGAATGAGCATCTGGATTAAAGATTCAATCAATATTATTGCCGTCCATTGTTCTCGCTATCCCTATCCCTATCCCTATCAATAACTTACCAGCAAAACTTCTGATGCCAAGACAATTAGTTGGATGAAGTTGACGCAGAAGAAATTTGCAGCACGCCTCTCTCACCGAGTGTATTTGGAGAAGACTTGAGGCGGGCAAGAGTGTTTGCACATTTTCCTCCGTAATCGTTATCTCTCCGGTGTACGTGTAATCAATCAGCTGGCGTACACCATTAAGGTCAACGTCATGAATTTCAACAACGCCCTGCGTACGCTCCAGCATGTCATCTGTTTTGAGAATAGATATTGTCAATGGTGAAAGCTCTTTGGGTAGAGAGTAAATGGAGCGGAAGGAGAAACCCACTCACCGTTAAACATCGCATAGAAGTATGGAGAAACCGACGCTAATACAACTTTGTGGGCATGTATCGCTTCGCCACCAACGTTCAGAGTCACATCGCATAGCTGGAGGAGAACATAAGTAGGTTAGCCAAAAAAAAAAATATATATATATATATAGTTCAACGACACGAAAGTTTCGTTGAACCCCCCCGAAAGTCAAATGGCGTGAAATATTTTCATGCTTCAGCAAGAACCGCCCGCTAGTTCCCGCTTACCTGTGCGTTTGATCGCATTTGATTGATGGCCGCAAAAGATGCGATACAGTGACCCGGGTTCTGATGGTGAGCCTGAGGTAAGACCTCGTCATTTGGTCCTGGTGGGCTTAAATCACTTGGAGTTTGCGTTGAATTGTTACTGGTAGTGGTGATTTCTTCATTATTTGCTGTGTTGGAAGTGCTATTTTCGGTGGAACTGAAATTGAGAAGATTCCAACAGAAAAAAAAAAAATGCATTAAAATATATTTTAGGTAGACTGAAGGGAGGACCCTTCCCTCTTGGCTGTCAATAAATTTCGCCAAAACATCTCCTCCATTATTTTTATTTTTAGTACACAAACTATCCTATCGAGTAGTAATCTAATCGCTGCTGAGGATTTTCGCTTAATTATGCCCGATTGCTTTTATCCCTTAATGGCGAAAATGACACGTCGAGACGTCTCGGCAGCATGTCATGCGTTAACAACCCGAAGTAACAGCTTGACAACCATATGAAACGCCTAAGGGACTAAGTTGAGCGAGTCAAAACGGTTTCATATTGCGCCACGTTAGGCGGAAGACAACGCGATTACAAGAAGGAAGACACTTTCGCCGAGTCGATATGATTTCGACAAGTGTCGTCTATGCACATATTGCGTACTAATCACAAAAACCGACACAATGCAAAATTTTTCATATCAATTTCATCATGTTTGACTGCATTTTACTGCAGGAAAGTTGTTATTTATGTAAAATTTATTGATTCGGCCGATAACACTAGCTTACAGAATATTTCTTTTGGCAGAAGATTAACAAAAAAAAAAAAAAAACATTTTCATTTCTAGCTTTAAAATCGGTCAA
Source organism: Chlorops oryzae (assembly GCA_020466095.1). Lineage (NCBI taxonomy): Eukaryota > Metazoa > Arthropoda > Insecta > Diptera > Chloropidae > Chlorops > Chlorops oryzae. The sequence goes on from CM035806.1 coordinate 43,035,769, forward strand.
GAAAATAAGATTCTGTAGACCTTAAAACCTTTAAAAAAAAAACGCATGTTTTTACAGAAAATTCATAAAAATTTTTCCTTCATTGACATCTAAAAAATCGATCGCAATCAAAATACAAAGGGTCTGGCGGGTTAAGCAAAGGCATGCGGCATCATGAAAGGAATTTTTAAATTTTGTTAATTTTTCGATAGGTGCCATCTAAAAACACTGTGGAGACTACTTTTTAGATTTTTATTATGAACTGCCCTTGAAAATCCTTTTTTAATAAGCCTTTTTTCAAAATTTTATACCTCAAAAACTAATTAAGATAAGAAGACGAAACAAACGTTGGCCGATTTCTAATATAAGAGGAATTCAAAATTATTTTTTTTTTAATTTTACACTGAGAAAATTTTTTCCACAAAACTAAAAAGATTACACTGTGCTACAAAAAAAAAAAAATCGAAATCTCTTTTTGAGCGACCTAGCATACGTTGTAGGTCTTGATGAGTACATCATGAAAATGTGTTTCAAAATTGTCTAACACCCCCAAATTTTCAAGTTATTGTTTAAAAAATATGCATATATATATGCATATGCACCAGCGTTGCCAGACGTCCCGCATTTTGCGGGATGTCCCGCTTTTTGGCCTAAAATTATAATGTCCCGCCGGGACATGAAAAATCCCGCTTTTTTTCAAATATATGGAAACTAACTTTTAGTTTGTTAAAGATAAAAAAGAAATCTTAGATTCGGTGAAAGGGTCAGAAAAGTACAAATAAATTTGAAATAATCTACTAATGTAACAAAATGTAAGAAATTTAAAAATAATTTACTAACGTAACAAAATGTTTAAAATCTTTGAATGCGAGCAATAAAGCCATAGAAAGAAAAAGTAATTCTGAATATACATAATTAATACTTTGTTAAGGGGTTTTTGTTGGAATTCCACATTTGTTGTCTCGCGAAAGTAAATTTAAATTTGTCCCGCAATTGCTTGTGAAATCCCGCATTTTTTGGATAAATTTTTAAAAAATCCCGCTTTTTAAGAAAATTCATCTGGCAACGCTGATATGCACAATCCTGACATGGCACGACATCGATTTCATGATGAGAGTCAAATTTTCATGTTTACAAAAAACGTTGTAACTTGAACATTTTTCAACCGATTTTAATAAGCGATAGCATATTTTACTCGAGATACAATGTACTTTGATAATAACTGTAAGAAACTGAATGTTTTTAGGATTTGTTACATAAAAAATACGTCAAACTGTAAACAACGTGAAAAAAAATGGGTAAATTTTAGATAACTTTCATAAATATCCAACTTTTTTTGTAGAAAGTATAGATTATTGTATATGTTTCGAAAGCTCAATGTTTTTAGTTTCCAAAACTGTATAGCAATTGATAATCGGTCAAAAATTGACGGAGTGACAATCGTTTAAGTGCGCGGAGTACGGGAAAAACGGTTTTTAAACAATAACTTGAAAATTTGGGGGTGTTAGACAATTTTTAAACACATTTTCATGATGTACTCATCAAGACCTACAACGTACACTAGGTCACTTGAAAAGCGAAAAATCACTGTAGCACTGTGTTATTTTAACAATTTTTTTCAGTGTATTCCCAGTTTGCCGCCACTCTAAAAATTTAAAAAAAATACCTCTAAGTATTTGCTTTCATTTAAAAGAAAGTTTCATTCAAATTAAATGGAGCAACATTGAGATATTCAAAAAATTACAAGTGCACATAAATGCTCTAGCACTAATATTCAGTACAAATGTGCGAAAATGATACAAAACACATTACTCATACGGCATGTTTTTAAAAATTTAATATCTCCAGAAATAATTAACATAAAAAGATGAAACAAACGGTGACTTATTGGTAATAAAACAAGGAATATAGAAAATTTATTTTAAATTTTTACACTGACAAAAATTTTTGCACAAAAAAGAAAACAAAAATTTAACTATTTTTTTCAGTGTATTTCAGTTTTTGTAAAACCTTTTGAATATTTTAAAAGAATACCTTGTTTTATTAACAATAAGTCACCGTTTGTTTCATCTTTTTAACTTAATTATTTCTGGGAAAAAATCCGCCGGGCCCCAAATTTCGCTCAACTGGCCTGTAAATAATGAACAAAAAATTCAATCTCGATAATACGAACAATCTGGATACAATGAACAGGACGTGCAAAAATTAATTCACTATATCCAGATTCGACTGTAGTATTCGATATGTACTCCTCGTACGTATGTATGTTTGTATGTACCTTGAAATGTTGTAAGAATTACTCACATATTTAATCTTACTGGCAAGTACATGTTGAATGAGTCTTTGCAGTTCTTCCCTTAACCTTCGAAAATCAATCAAGAAACTGAACCATTTAAAATTTATATTTTCCGTATCATGCTCGAATATTCTACGTTGGAATATGGTCTGGAACCTTGTGCTGTTTGCGCTTTCAACTGCCAGGAACTATTGTTTCTATTCGTTTCTGGTGGATGCTTTCAAAGTCTTTTGTTTGCTTGCGTTTTCTTCGAGCGTGGGTTTGCCTCAGCAGCTTCTTTCACTTCATGGAGCCCTTTTCGGATACCCGCTGAAAAGAAGCAAAGGATTATTGTATGTATAAAAGCATAAAAGGATGAACATAAACTTTCTGAACAAGAGAAAAATCGGTTACGAGAGAAATTATATTACATTTTCCTTTTAGTTTTCTTTGTAATTTCTAATACTATATTTTGGTAGCTTTAAATTTGGTGTAGAAGATTGAATTCTTTGAATTTTAATTCTCATAAGGATAACAATAAAAATATGGTCGCGAACGTACGAAAAAAAAAAAAAATACTGGGGGCGGAAATGCCCATATACTTTTTTCTATAGTAATCATAATTTATTTTTACAAATGAAAAAAATTTTAATTTGTAAGTCAATTATGATATGAGCCTACGTGAGCAATTAGCTGCCGCACCTACCTACCTACCTACCTACCTAAGTCAATTATGTATGTTCAAACAAATATGTGAAGGCAATTAATAAAATGACATGCCAAAAACAAATAATGCTTTTCATTTCGATGAAAGGAAGAAAACGGGGTAAAAAGGATATTTGTTATACGTCTCATTTAGACTGAAAAACACTCTTTTTATACTGATTTTTTTACTTGAAAAATGAGTATAAAAAAGTGTTAAAAGAGTGCAATAACACTCTGAAAACACAGTTCTAAAAGTCTAAAAGGAGTCCAAATGTGTATAAAGTCCAAGGGTATAAAAAAAGTCTTAAAAGAGTATAATAAAACTCTAAAAACACCGTTAGATTATACTCTTTATACTCTTATTTTAGACTCGAAACGTGTGTACCTTTTCAAAGAAAAACACTCTTTTTAGAATCTTCGAAGCTCAATTTAGACTGTTTTGCTCAAAGTTTTGAGTTTAAAAAGAGTCTAGCCCCCTATTTTGAATTCATACGATACACGATAAACGCTTGCATTCTGTTATGCCATATTACGAATTGAAATTTATATTATTATATCTGACAGTTAGCGTTTATCGTATATCGTTAAAATATGGTATTGCGATACGATACGTACCGTATCAGCTGTTCAATTTTAAACGCATGCAAGCGGATGAAAAATTGTGTACGATACGCAGAAAAATATTGAAATTGTAGAATTTTTTACTCTTTACAAAAAATGTAAGTGCTAAAGGGAGTAAATAGAATTTTTGAATGAAATTGAATCGAATAGTGCAAGTTTTTTAGGCCAATAAGTTTACATCGGCTAAGCCGATTGCACACATACCTTTTCCTCAGCCTAAAATATGTTGAAACATTACCTTAACAAAAAATCCCGCCGTTTTCGTTGTTCTAGCTACACATTATCTGTGCTTCGATTTAGCTTCACAAACTCGAAATTATATTTAATTAGAAATTTTTTGCGAATGGTGGGCATGGTCAAATTTTAACCGCTAGAGGACATTTTTTCTAGCAGCGAAATACTCAATTCAAAATATTGAAAATAAATTTTTTGTGAGTTTTGTGGGGTTCATTTCCAAAGGATTTGAAGCATCCCTTAATTGCCTTCTTGCGACTGCCTCAATGCGGGTCTCATTTTCATTTGGAGTTATAAAAAAGGCAATCGATGTTGAGGTAAACATTTGGATTTTATTTTTTTTTTTGAAATTCAACTGACACCTCTTTTGAAAATATGTGTTATAATTTGACAATAACAGCTGTTTTAAAAAAAAAAGTAAACATACATCACTGACACTACCCAATTGCAAATCTATCGGGCGTGTAAAAACGATAATATCAAAACTGATTTCATACGATACGCTTCCAAGCGTTTATCGTCTATCGTATGGAAATTCATAATAGGGGGGTAAATGTTTGCTGGGATGGGTTTCGTCTAATGAAAAAGGACCTATTTTCAATAATTTTTTTTTTTTTTTTTTTTTTTTTTTGGTATATAAAACTGAAATATTTTATTCAAACTTTTTATTGTTTTAGGCCCATTTGCTACTGTTCCGGTTAAAGTTTATCGTCACGATATCCTCTCAAAATGTCAAAATTTTCATAAAAAGTTTTTTGTTTTTCGGAACGAAAACTTTAATCAGAACAGTAGAAAATGGGCCTTAGAGAAACATTCAAAAAATATATTCTGATATTTTCGTTAAAAATTTTGAAAACTCGGCCATTGCGACGTCATTGCCAACAACCCTTTAAAGAAAAATTGCGTCCGCGTTGACAGTAGAACTCCTTACAGAATCATATGAGGTAAAAAAAAAAAAAATATCAGCACTATTCTATGAATGAATGAAATTTTTCCCTAGAAAATTTTCTGCGCGGAAAAAGGATGTGTTCAATAATTATTGATTGATTATAATCAACCAATAAAGAAAAGAACGTGATGACCTCTTCTTAAAAATTTCGAAATTCTTGCTCGCTTTGGTGTTTTATGATTGACTTTACTAGAAATTAATAACATGAAAAATAATGAAGGATTTTTGTGCTAATTTAGGAACTTTGCTTGTGTTCTTTGGAATAAAAAGCTTTGATGAGGTCCTGGGGACAACACAAAATTTATATGTATTAATAGACTGTAATATTGGATTTATGTTAGACTTAAAAACTTTTTCAGCTATTTGCAGCTGTTCGATTTCATTGACATTTTTTGAATCAACTAAGCTTCAAAATGAAGTTATCCTAAGCTCTCGCAGCATTGAAAATAGGCCTTTAACCGTTGCAGCTTCGCTTAACTGTAATTTTTTCTTTTTACAATAATCTAAGCTGTAGTGGCATAACTAGCCAGTGATGCCAGATTGTGGGTTCTTCCCCATATTGTGGATTTTTTCACTCAAACAACGTGACATGGGGAAAAGTATGGGTAATTTTATATCGAAATTTATGCACTACATTTAAGGTATATTTACTGCTTATGAGAATGAAAATCGTGGTTTCCCTCTTCCAGTACCATGCATGACTCTTTTTGCTGTATCTAGTCGCGGGGTCAGATCTTATGACAAAACACTTAAAGTGTGGACGCTTGGTAAGCCTACACTCTAATTGTCAAACTCTTTTGTCTCGCCATCTTTGCATATTTATGACAATTTTTACCCCTAAGTGTTGTAAAAAACTTGGTTTTTTTTTCAGCCACGAATAAGACTGCAATTTTAAGTTACTTTTATTTTTTGTTCTTTTCTTGATACTTTTTTTAAAATATTGTGTTTAAATCCAATGTTCAATTTTGAAATCGGTACGCCCATATTTTCAAAAACCATTCTGGGTTTTTTTGTGGGTTTTCAGTTTTTGAAAATGGGGAAAAGTGGGGTTTTTTCCAATATATGAGGGTTTTTTTTACCGGGAAAATCTGGCATCACTGTAACTAGCAAAATTCGTTGCTCTTAGTTCAAAACTGCTCAAGTTATAAGCAAAAATAGCTTCAGTTTGTATAAGGGATAGGGGCGTGGCAGTTGGCGGATTTCTATAATGTTCTCAAAATTTTGTAATTTAACCCATAGAAGTATATGGGAAAAGTTTCAGTGGTCTATCTGTCTATCTATCTAGTCTATCTCACCTCGGATGATGCAACCGATAGAACAAAATGGAGAAACTGCTCGCGTTTTGCGTACCCCGGGATAGCCGGGACATTTAAATACGCAAGAAGAAGAAGAAGAAGAAGAAGCATAAAGAAAGTGGACAAACGAAAACGAAAAAAGTCGAAACTAACTTTTACAAAAAAGTGAAAATGCCAAAAATTTCTCCACATTTTATTTAAAATAGTTGTGATCGAAAAAAATTGTCTAGTTCCTTGAGAATTCAGTCTCAAAGCCCTGTGCGAAATTCACAAAATCTTGACAAACAAATTTAACAATCCAGTTGTCGATTAAAAAGTGTTGGAAGTTTTGAGTGACAATACAAAACTGACGTCGAGTGCGTAAATTGTCGGGGCTGTATTTCCGAAACGATTACTCAGATCACCTTGAAAATGTTCGCCAACATTCTAGAGATGTTGGGTTCAATAAAACCCATGAATTCCTCTAATTTTTTGTACGGCAATAACAATTTTTTCCCATAGGGGCTCTCTCCAGCTCTGTCAGAAACACTGTTGCCAGTTTTTTTTTTCGGGGGGGTAAATATTCCTCTGAATGTCTCAGAACAAGGCCTAAATTCCCTAAAATTTAATATTGAAATCTTCTAAAAACGAAAAACTTGAAAAAGGTGTCATAAAAATTTTCCTGCCGACTTTTCTGCCCTAAAGCTGGGATCCCACTATCTGCGCAAATAGCACAATCTGCGACGATTTTTATCGGCCCAGATCGGCACAAGTTTAAATAATTTCCACAATCTTTGTTTGGGCTCACATTATCCTCAAATATTGTCAAAAATATATCGGGGAACAATAAAATTGGGACAAAAATCGTTCAAGAAGATCACACTAGTCGGTATCAGAGTCCGAAAATTGCGTTCACACTATCGGCGCTTTGATTTCGGCAAAAATCGGCGCATTGCGCAGATAGTGGCATCCGGGCTTAAGACTACACTTAAGATCATACAAGTACATGTCTTTTAATTTAGGAGAGATTCCCCTAAACTGGCCACAGTGGTAAGAAATGAAAACTTCATATAAAAACGCTTCAGAAATGAATCAGAAATTTTCTGAAGTTTTTTTTTAAATGAAGTTTTTCATTTTTGTTTCATTTCTGACATAACTGGAGAGAGCCCCTTAGATACTAAATTTTTTAGGGTGCTGTAAAGCTTGAATTTCTAGGACACTCTTGAAATTTTTTCTCTCTCTTCGTTTTTCTTCTATTTTCTTCGACTTACATCGAAATAAAGGAAAAGAATTTGGCTGTAAGACAACACGAGCTTCAAAAATTTATAGTTTTTCCTTACGTTTTTTATATTATGGACGTGATGTTTTTGATGTTGGTGTTGTTGTTGTTGTTGTTGTTGTTGTTGGATGTGGGCGAAAGACGTGAAAAGGCGGCATAGAAAGGAAAGCGATGAAAGCGATTCTTTGCACACGAAAATGTAATTATGTGGGAAACGTGCGGGAGCTTTGCATGTTGGCTGTTTGCTGCGGCATGTTAACCACGGTTCAAAGGACTTGAATAATTTTGTCGATACAAAACGAACATACATACATATTTAATGGCATATAGACACATAATAGCTGTAATGTTCTGCCGCACTTAACTGAGTTGGATGAAAAAATAAAAATAGAAGAAAAACCGAATCAAATGAGTTGAACGAACTTTAGGCCTCGGGTTCGGAATTGCTATGACTTCCTTCTTCCTCCTTCCTGGTTTTTTCTTTCTACTTTTTCTTTTTTTGTATGCTTCTTTCCTTGTCCGGCCATTACATCCATACCCAGTCCCCGGGCTCCCTTTCGCCGTATACAATAATTGTCTTGCTGCGGTTAGACGACCCACTTGAACACTTCCCGAACCCCATGCGAAGGCGAGCCGAACGAAGTGGCTACGAAAAAATGAAAAACAGGACTCGCCGTCACCTACGCATACACATGCGTCCTAATTGATCTGAAAGATATCATTTTTCTTTTCGAAGGGAAGACGTCAATCAATAATTTGGACAGGCTTGTATGACAGTGCCAGGTTTTTTTTTTTGGTAAAGCAATTTCATTTTATGCTTATTTGTAAAATTTTGTAGACATATACATTAGGGTGTTCCAAAAAAAGTATATTTTTTTTTGGAACGTGAGTTATCTGAAAGCTTATATGCTAAAATATTTTTGAGAATTTTTTCAGATTTTTTGTAAAAGGTTTAGAGGTCGCTCAACGCGGTTTTTACAAACCGGCCCTTTTTTTCCTCAGTTTTGGCTGATAGCACCTCAGTTTTTAGGGGCACCTCCAGTACTAGGGCTATAAAGTTATAAATGCGTTGTTGTACACAAACCAAAAATGCATGAAAGGGTTAAATAAAAGGATAATAGCACGGCCTCTATTTAAGCGGAAAAATTCAAATAAATGCCTATGAAAATTATTCTATTTAAGATTGAGATTGGGTATCATGTTAGCACTGAAAACTAATTATAAAAGCCTGCAAGTATGCAACGTATTTTTGTAATATTTTTGAGGACAAAATCGGACATAGCTCTAAAAGTGCAAGAGCAAAATTTTTATTTCTTTTTTCAAATTACAATGGATTTCGTGTTCTTTAAAGCTGCATCATTACTTTCAACCATTTTCATATAAAATTTGGAATTTATGAAGCATTCTTGTTTTCTGGCGCCCAGTTTAATTGGAAAAAGTCTAATTGATGACGCTTAATGGCATAAAATAAAGGTATATTTTGTAATATATGTAGATGGAAATAAGGTTTGGATGCTTTTCTACCGATAACTGCCTCAAAATGTTGAAAGACATTGCATATAAACAAGCTATCAGCAAAAACTGAGGAAAAAAGGGCCGGTTTGGAAAAACCGCATTGAGCGACCTCTAAACCTTTTACAAAAAATCTGAAAAAATTCTCAAAAATATTTTAGCATATAAGCTTTCTAGAAACGTACGTTCTACTATGAAATTCGAAAAAAAATTTATTTTGGGACACCCTAATATACATATATATGTACGAGTATGAATATAGTTGAATGCCATTGCTGGAATTGAATTTCTCTTGAACTTCGTAGGGCCCGGGCCATGACGCGAGGCATCGACGAGCCGAGGTTAATTTCTTTTTCACTTCTCTGCCCGTGCTTATAAATGTTAATGGCCAGTGATGCCATCACCATTGCCCGTCATTTGAATTAGTGAGAAAAAGAAAAAGTAGAACGAAATAAGAGAACGCACTTTGGACCTGCGATGGTGGGAGGCGTAGTTACGTTCAATTAAACGCATAAATTAATATGGAAATCTCACGCGTGCGATTTTTGCGTAAATTGAGTAAAAGTGTCGCGAACGTTTAATTACCCAGTTCACCCACAAATTGGCCCACACGATACGATTGTGTGCTTAAAGCTTTGGATTTTATTTTTTTTTGCTTTGTTTTTTTTTTTTTTTTTTTTTTGCCTTGATCGATTTAATTAAATCGAACGATTTTATTTTAGAACGCTAAGAACGTTGATAGAGTCAAAGCCCTTTGGCATTAATTATGAGGCGTTTTGAAACGATGATTTTGATTGCTCGAATGAGAATTGCTCATAAAGCACGGCACGAATCGTGAGAACAGCAACACACATTGTGCTGCAGTTTAGTGTGCCGGCATGGAACGACGGCAATTTTCTTCTGCTTGACGAAAGTCATCAGTGATATCATCAGTGATGACATATAGATGACATTGTCATGCATGCCGCCTTGGGGAACATAGTGGAGGGATGCTGTTCATGTGCTCGAATCTCATTGACTACTGAAATTTAAATGAGGTTTTAGCGTAAGTTGAGCGTTAGCATGAGATGGCGTAAAAGATGAGTGCTCGACTCAGAATCCGCAGACCGTGGGTTCTCGATCCCTGGCGGAGGGGGAAAAAATTTGTTAAGAATTGATCTTTAAAAATTTGCGAAATATTCGAAGAGAAGACAAAGAAGAGAGTTTTCAACTGGTTTCTATAAATTGACATTTAGAGAGAAAAGTTATTATGTTATATGCTAGGAAAAATTGAAAAATAAAATGGTTTGTTATATGAGAATAAGGTTTTTTTTGCAAAATATTAGATAAACCATCTGTCTCTTGCTTATATTTCTTGTATTCTCGTCTCTTGTGAACTTTTTCTTGTTTCTTGTCGTTTACACGAGAGAAATATGTCTTGCTGATTCCAAGAGTACTCGCGTCCGTCTTGTTTCTCTTGCGATCTTGCGGCATCACTACTAGGAGTGCCAGTGACATTTTCGAATCCCACGATGACAGTCACCGATGACAGTTACTGTCCTACTCCTATAAAAATGTCATACAAAATGTCCTTATGAGAAAGTCACACTGACTTGATCGATGATGTCAGGGGGGAAATTTCTCGCTGGGCGATTACTTTGATGGAAGTGTATTTGTATTTGAAAAAGTTTTCAGTTCGAATTGGTGACAACTTTAAGTTAAAGGAATTAGAGATCCTGTGCGAGGAATGCCTACCATGGGTGTTATTTACAGTAGGGCAGGGAGGCGCAGCTTCCCCCCTCCAATTAGTTTCTGCTCAGTATACCCACACCGCAAAAGAGTTTTCCAAGAGTATCAAGAAATGAGAATACGGCTGCCAAAATCATTTTTCTGAAGATAGAAGGAAACATATGCGTAGATGTGGCAACACCTAGGAACATACGCAAACGTTCCTACCATACATATAGAACAAACTCTTTGTGTCTTGCCCCTCCCTAGCTGAAATTCTGGATACGCCCATGATGCCTGCGCTATTGGAAACCATTGGCATTGGTTGTTACGAGAAAATAGTCCCGGCTTATCATTTTATCTAAAACCCCCTCCTAAAAGTTATTTCCTGTGTACGACACGTCTGTCGTGATTGCCTACTTTTTATTGCATTGAGCTGCCACTACCTGCTAGTTTTGAAAAAAAAAAAAAAACATCACCGACCCCATGTTTAAAAACTATTAAATTAAATTTCTAAGAATCTCTTTTTGAAAACCAGTTAAGTTTTAAATAACTAAGCGCATTCGAGAGCGATAACTCGAAATTGAAACTTAAGCCATGGCATGACGTCAGACCACAATTAAGGTTGCAAGACGTCGAGATGGATTACGAATGATATCAATTCGAGCTAAGATTCTAGTTTATGGTTCGGAAAATCGTTAAACCTTGCGCCAGCGTCTTAGTTTACATGGATGCATTAAACTGCGATTTTTATACATATTTATGTCTTTTTCCATTTAAGTGCAAAAGAATTTCGCTGCACAATGTCGGCTATTAAATTGCAGACCACGTACGCGACTGAATTCGAAAAAAGCATTGCGAAACTTTCGAAAAAAAAAATAAAAATAAAAAAAAAAATCCAATGAACCCGAATCGCTTACTTCCAGTGTCGTTTAAAAATGCATATGTGGATTTGCGAATTTTCGAAGAGGTACGTGTGTAGACACCTTTATGGTCGGTCATCGGTCATGTATGAAAGCTTCAACCGAAACTTAGAGGTACGGCTAAGAAAACGAAATCACGATTTTATGTGCTCAAGCGGATTAAAATAAATTTATATTTTCTAATGGAGCAATAAATTGTAGAGCAATGATTTAACAATGCTAAACTCTTTAGTGCTTGGATACGGGAATAATTGAAATTTCATGGTACCCAATATTTCTTCAGAAATTTTCTGACTTCATACAATTTCTAGATAACAATTGAAGAGAAACCATTGATTCCACTAAAGATTTATAGGGCATGCGTCCAAAATACACCCCTGCGTATGTCCATGTTCTTAAAATAGATTCCAAGCTCTAAGCAGAAATTGATTCAAAAAACATCAGCAAAGCAAGTTAAAGAATCTGGATGGAGATCAACACACATAGGAGGAAGAGATCAACACACATCTGGGTACATCGTGGAAAAGTATTGGATCGTACATTCGGTGAAAATAAACTCGTATCTTTCTTGTTTCGTATCTTTTTAAGTTTTCTCTTTGGCGATGAGTATGAAATTTTAGGAACCTTGTTCCTCCTCCTCCTCACAGGTGCTTTCCGAGAAAATTTAGGGCGGGGCTCGTGACTTTTGGGCATTGAAAATTTTCTTATGTTTTTTTATGATCCCTTGCACTTCGAAAGGGTTTTGAACACGTCAAAATCAGACCTTTGTACGCACTGGCCTAGCTTAGAACTGCTTAATAGTGATTATGTAATAAGTTGATGATTAATTAATCACATTACTTTTTATTATGCACTGAAAAAAAAAGTTTGTCGTTGGGCAACTCGGTAGAGTCTGTTCAGGTTGGCTGAAATAAAAAAGTGGAATGGATAACTATTAAGTACACCTATCGCACTCGTCCCTATCAAAATTATTAAATTTTCTATGAAAAAAATGGCGGACCGGGGGAAAAAAGTGTAAAAAATTGTGATTTTCCTTTTAAAAAAATTGTTTAAAAATATAAATATATATATTTTGAAAAAATACAATTCTAGCAGCGAGTTTCCCGTTCCAGAAAATGACGTTTTGAGAAAAACGAGTTGAAAGTTTCAAGAGCCAGTACAAGTATCTTAGGGTGCGTCGGCGAAAAAAAAATTTTTTTTTTTTGCAAAAATTAATCTAAAAAACAGTTCTGTAAATTTTTTAAAATATTAAATTCGTGAATAGAAGGCCAAAGTCCACAAGAAAAGTGCATTCAGATGTCCCGGGAAAAAATGCTGTAAGCTAGTGTAATTAATCTGTATTCGGTTTTAAAAGATCTAAGCTCGATGAAGTAACATAAAGTAATAGCAATTGACTACACTGACAGACGTCACTAGCCGTCTTGGGAGCAGATAAAAGTGGGTCTATGCGATATCAGAAGCAGAAGCATGATCGTCTTATCAGTCACACGAAGCGTCGCGACGCCCCGATAGGGGCATTCTAATCGTCGTAATCTCTTTGTGTATGAACGTCCCCATCCATGTCGGTTTGCTGGGTAGAAAGCAATAACTTCCTACTGCCGACGCGTCGTCGCCTTCGAGTGTGGTGGAAATTATAATTACTGCACGCGATTAACATGAATTCGCACTGCTCCTAATAGGCGTGATTTTCTAGTGCATAAGGTACATACATGTGTACGTTTTTGTGTGTACATATGTACATACATCAAATTAATGTCGCGCACCCATTAGGCTCACCGGCCAGCGCTCTTCACTCAGCGCTTCCATCAATCGAAGTTAAGTCACGTTAAGAAGTATGACAAGCGGCCGAGCGGGCAACCGGGCAACTCATTAAGTAGGAAACTGCCTCTCTGCTCCATATGCTTGCGGCTTCGTCCCTTGCATTGCCAATTGCCAGTTCGTAGTAAATATTATTGTTGCTTCTGCTGGGCTTTGTCTTTTTTTCTAATTTTTTTCTCTTTTTACGTTTTGCCAGCAATTCGCATCGTGAGTTGACTTAAACGTGAAACGTGAGATTCTTTGTGGAGCGCTCCTCCGGAAATACTTGTACACACGCTGGGCACTCAGAACCGAAGACCAAAGCATTTCGCTGCGCAACCATTCAACTCAACGACCTACCGACCACCCGCCCGCCCGCCAGCCCGTCTCAATGAATACAATATTGTTATCCAGCTGCAACAATGCAAACGAGTAATGAGCTTTGGCGAAAGGTCTTGTTTACTGGCTGAAACGCGCATTTCTTTCGAATAAGGTCATCCTTTTACAATAGGTATGTACGTCGAATCGGTGTTTTTTTTTTCTATTTTTTTATAATTTTTTTTTTTGTTGGTATTTTAGTTTTTTTTTTAGTGGGTAGAATTGCGGTTTTTAACGGCTTATCCATGATGAAGGTCTTGCAATGAATCGTTTGCTGTTGACATCATTCGAATTAATTCCTTGTTGCACTAGATCCTCGCATTGTTCTCTCGATTCCGATTCCGATTTCGATTCCGCAGCGAACATAAGAAAGAAGGTTCCGGTTGAAAATAAGAAGTCTTTTTACGGGTTTCCGTACTACATAACATACTTTGTTGCTGCATTTATTTTGTTAGCTGCTTGCGAGTGGCGAAGGTTGGGTGGGGGGAGGCCTTGCAATTGCTCCGGGTACGAATTTATTGTGTGCTTACAGGTTACTACGAGGCAACAAATACACACTGAGTATTTAGCATTGAAGGTTGGATAAGCTCTTGACGAACAATTGAACAAAGGGCTTCAAAATATAGGTACAATATCCTGTACTGTAGGTGCTTACAGCGTACATCTACTCATCACAGCCACTCGAACACTCGAAACATTGGTCTTCATTGTTGCGATTTTAACCTATTTTCCGAGAACACTCTTAGTTGCGGCATTTCAATTCTTTACATCTTTGGGATGGGATTAAAGTAGAATAAAAATAAAGGGTGAAAATGAAAAAGGAAACTAAAACAACAGAACAACAGGAAAACCGCTTCGTCTGGGCTTTTGTAAAAAGAAAGCAACACTTTGGAAAAAGTTCGTGAGTAAGTACTATGAATCCTATACACGCTTGTAACATATTAAAATCATTTGAAGATGTTGCGCCGCAAATGCTGCTTGAATTCAAGTGCTGCGCAGCATGAATCGAACGTTTCCTTCGACTCATTGATGCAGGCGCAGCTGTTGGTGTGGTTGCAACTTGCAACTTGCAAGTACATATGTAGGTTTGAACAGGAATGCGTGAGAGATTTTTTGTGAAATTCCTTAGGTACAAAGTATGTATATTTTTTTCCTAAGTAGGTTTCTTTATATTCAACATCTTTACAATGACATGATGTTGCTAATTTATATTTAAAAATATATTTCGATATAATTTCATGTTTATATTTATTTTATTGTTCGAAAGTGTTCAAAATGTCCGACTGAGCGCGGTAAAATTTTTATGGAATTTTTTTTTTTTTTTTTGCTTTTGTTTTTTGGAAATACGAGCAATTTGAATTAAACGATCTAATTCAAACCATATGCTCACTCGTAAGTAATTATTTGTTTTGCTAACAATTTCGACCCACAGCAGCTTTTCTATGGTGAATAATATTCACTTCTGTATCGCTTGTAGCTTTTGACGCACAAAATAAATTATTCATCTTCATTTTCATGAAAGGCTTTGAGTGCTTATCGTTCGAGTATCTTATCGTATTTCGAGGCACACGCGCCCGATGAATTCCACTTTCACTCTAGGACAATCTTAATTGCTACAGCAATTTTGATCAATTCGAATCCAAGCCAATGGCCTCGGGCCAAAAAAAAAAATTTACACTTGGCTCTCTTTTAACACGGTAGATTGGGACCTCGAAAATATGTGTAAAAAAAAAATCGTGAAAAAAATATACGTTTCTTATGTACAAAAAATCGTGTTAAATGAAAACACTGCAAATATTTTCCCACAAAATCGTGCAAAAAAAGTAACATTTTCCTGTGGACCTCTTAAAAGCGCTCGATCCAGCGCGACAAGCGCTAAGTTGGCATCACTGGAAAGAGTAATGCCTAAAATCCAACATTGCGAGAGCCCGATGCGAGAGCGCGAGACGAGACGCACACAAATTTCAATACATTCAATCACATGGGTCAAGCTCCAATGTATCGCACTGCGAGACCTCGTAGCGTAGAATTTTGAAAATTTTTATATTTCTCGTCGCGAGACAAATTGACAGGATAATGATGTAGCAATTTTTGAGTACTCGCTATTGGCTACTCGTTTAAACTAATCAAACAAAAACTGTTCACTGTTCCGTGGAAAAGAGCTTTTAGAATATTTCGCGAGCTTCGGTTCATTTTGAAAACTTTTTGAAAATTTTGAATTAACATTTAAACTCAAGAGATAGCGTATATTTTTTATGAGTACTCCGTACTCGTTAGTTTGGTACTTGGTTCAAATATTGCATAACTAGAAGCGAAATTTTGCTATCATCTGCGTGACGCAAAGCTCTCATTGGAGATTGAAATGCGCACTCTCGCATCGGGCTCTCGCAATATTGGATTTTGGGCTTAATATGTAGTAGAAATCGGGTATTCACCGTTATGTTAGCAAGCCATGAAGTATTGCCATAGAGATATGTTTCCGTAAGATACTGACAAAATTTTATCAAAAGAATTTTTGAAAAATTTTTTGAAGTCCTTCATTTCACCAATGGGAGAGGAATAAATAAGAAATTATAAGGCGTTAATACGAAAAAAAAAAAAACAAATTCTCCACTGTACAAATGCCCTAACTGAGCAACTCTTTGCACATCTTTGTCCCTCAGCCCTCCTCAGCAATTTCAAAGAACAAATTTCAAAGAACAGCACACAAATTTTATTGCCAAAATTATTTGCTAATTTAGAGTACACGCCTTGCCATTCCATGATTATCTAATTTTTCAAAGAAGCTGTGCCCGAAAACCGGCTCCGATCGCTTCTATCATTCAATGAGAATTCGCAAAAAAAGAAGCGCCAACACATAGTTCTGCAGACGGATATGACTATAATTTCGATATGTCTTATTGTTAAAAAAAAAAAAAAAACATTTAAGAAAAAAGCAAAAAAAAAACCAGGGGCGTTCCAATCATTTATGAAGGGTAATAATGCTGCAAATATTTTTTGAAAGTTCAAAAAAGCGCACATGAAAACACACATTTTACGTCATTACTTCAAAATTAAAAGCACCTCCTCTGCCAAACGGAAAGAGATATGTAGCTCTGTTTATGCTCGATATACACATAAAAGCTTATATGAATAATTCAATAAACAATCAACCGAAGTAATCAGACAAAGCTCGCCGCAGAACGCTTCGAAAGCGGCTCCAACTTTTTGGGGTATTTGACATTCTAGGCCGACAAACAGGCCACCATTCCAGATATACATACATATATTTTTATGCATATACAATGTAAATTTATATAGGTAGTATGTTCTTATGTATATATTTAAGTTTATCTCGAATAATGCCGGCATGCGACGGCTGCTTTACGGCTTTATAAGTTTATAAATTTAGAAATTGAATAAATATGTAAAGCGCCGCACGAAATGGTGGCCAAGCACGTAGCAACATTTCGTTAACTTCTGTTGTTTCGCGTTGAAAAAAAAAAAAAAAAAACAAATTCGTCTCAATAGTCCAACAAAGCAGTTGGAAAAGTGTGAAAAGTTAAAATAGAGCAGAAGGTACAACAACAAAAATAGCAGATTAAAACAGTTGAAATTGAAAAATGCGCGTCAGAGCCAAACGGAAGCTCAAAGCGGGCGACTTTTATACTATACCCGGCCATGCTGTGTTAAATAGCTGTATTTTAAATTGATTTTCTTTGATCGGAATATATTTAGATTGAAGAACCAACGATTTTGAAATAAAACTTAATTGCTTTGAGTTCCATTTTAAGAAAATAACATTCAATTAAAATCTAGAAACGTGTAAAACCGGGCCGATAGTGGGATCCCATTCGACACATTTCATTAGACTATATTATGTTAGGCTTTGTCTCCACTAGACGGAATTTGTGCCGTAGTTGGTTGAGATGCCGCCTTACGAAGCGAGAGGCTCTGGGTTCAACTCCCAGCTGAGGTCGCGGATGTTTGTATCGTTTTTTTCTATATGTGTTTTTCTTTGTTTTCCCATTTTTCGTGGTATCACAACGGGTGCCCAAGTGTGTCACCATTGGTGGCAGCCACACTAACCTATGTTCTCATAACTCGATAACTCGATAAAAACCATAATTGCTCGAACGTACGCACAAAAAAATGGTACGTTAAAGTGAAAATTTTTTATTGATTCGCTTCGAATGTGGCACGTGTGCGCGAGAAAAGATTAAATTTAAACTCGCAGAAGAACGCGATGGAGATGAGCACATAAGAATTATTTTTTTTTATCAGAATATTATTTAGCGAGGGAAATTTAGGCATCACAGAACTGCAAAGATAGCGAACTAGTACATCTAAATTGTCACATTTAGAAATACGTGGTTTTTCAGGAAACGCGAAAAGCGTTCTTCAAGATTTGGATCGTTTACTTTGAAAGTGGTGTAACTCCATTTCTCTATTTTCGGGTTCTGAGCGGCTTTGAGGGAAAATTGAAGTCCGTGGGTTAATTTTGTTTTCGGATTCGTGTTAACCCAAGTAGCAAAATGTGGTATTCATTCGGTATTTCATTTCTTTATTCAAACTTAATATGATCAGTTTTTGGTATTTGAATCCTCCTTTCTTTAATGTCATTTAAATCGGTTTTAAAGTAGAGCTGTCACTTTGGTTTTAAATTGGTATTTAATATCCTTCTTAAAGCAGTCTAAGATGGTTCTGAAATTAGTAGTCATATTCGAAGCATTAAATCGGTATGATGGGACGTATTTAATACTTCGAATATCGTACTTAAATTAGTAAAGTGTTTTTCATCAACGTGTGCTGTCAAAATGGAAAAAAATTATGGCCACCCTGCATTTCAGTCCGGTGTCGACCACCGAAGGGAATGGTGTAAGCTCGGATGTTAAACTTTTCCTAATCAAATTATTATATTTGTATTCCTTCTAATTTGCAGCAATACTTATGATTGTACGAAATTTAAAATGCTTACGAGTTAATCTTTGCAAATTACACAGGTATACAAGGTTTTGGACCAGAGAAACTGGATAGCGACCCTATAGGAATTTTTCGTGCTGATTCCGAATCTGGTACCCGTTTTTCTCTATCACGTCAAGTTTTTGAGAAATCGTTAAATAACGGTTTTTGACATTTTTACCTATAGTCTATGTCAATAATGAGGTCGTAGACCCTATATGCCTTAACCGATTTCAAAGTTTTTGGTACTCATATGAAAGAGGAATGACAACGCAACATATCCTTTATACACAAATTTGGAATTGATTCAGTAACTTGGAAGCTATAGGGCAAAAAACACGATGCTGATTTCCAATTTTTAGCGATTTTGTTTAAAAACTTGAAATTCAAATGGTTATAATTTCCGAACCAATGCTGGTATTCCAGGTCTTAATACTTTGAATGAAAGAACAATCAATTGAAAAAGTTTTGAGCCTGAAAACAAAAAAAAATCCGTTGCGTCGTTCTAATTTTATGAGGATTTTCGTTGAAAATGACAAAAACGAATTTTTATTTTTGGTATATTCTTCGCTCGTTCATATGTATATCTCAGTTCGAATTGTGTATGTTGGTAAAACTGGCTTAAAAAACATAAAACTTAAATTCTATTTTAAACCTATCTTTAAAGCTAAAACCAATTTAAACTTTAAAAATGAACAGAATTTGAACTGAGCCTTTTGTATTGTTTACTATCTGTTTCGCGTATAAGGGACCAGCAATCCGGGCGGTCCGATAGGAGAAATTGAGAAGCGTATTTCTATCTTAATTGCCACTTAAATAGGAGAGCGAAGTTTCAAGTTCTAGTTTTTATCTTCTTAAAGGTTTCTTAACTCCAGCACTGCTTATGAGTTTATAAAAACATTCTCTATCTCTTTTTATCCCATTGATTTAAATACTAATGATAAAATGAAACGAAAACATATTTCGCAGAGGGTGTTGGTTCTGTCTAAAAATTTATTGACAAGATATTTGTGTTCATCAATGCTATGATAAGTAAAATAAATGACTGGCTTTTGTTCGTTACGCCAAATTGAAGCGATTTTACAAACGCAACGACTTTTTCGGTGAAATTACACCTGCTACCCCCATCAAAATTCACGCGCCTTCATAATTGTTTGAATTGATGAAACATTTTTGTGAAACAATTACGCTGAAATCAATGCGCTGGTGCTTAAAAATGTGTTTTTATGTGGGGTTTTAGTATATACTTTTCTTAAGTCAAATAACACAAGTTTACAAATAAAGGCCAACTTTTGGACCAGAAAAACTGGATAGCGACCCTATAGGAATTTTTCGTGCTGATTCCGAATCTGGTACCCGTTTTTCTCTATCACGTCTCTCTATTGACGTCAATATAGACATGGGGCCATATGGCGACAGACTTCCTGCAGGGCTGCCAGTGTGTGTGGTGTGTGTGTGTGTGTGTGTGTGTGTGTGTGTGTGTGTGTGTGTGTGTGCTGGTATTTGTGTGCTATACAAGCCCAGTAGCAAATAAAGATTCACCTCATGAAAATCTGTAAGCGGTGTTGGTAACTAGAGCTGCGCAGGTAAGAATAAGTAGGTACATTTGTTTTTTTTCCCGCAGCCTATTACCAACCCTGGCTTACATTTTTCATGAGTGCTCTGATATTTGTTATTTTTGTTGTGCAAACCAAAATTTCCTGTTAACTCTGTACCTTGAATTAAGGAATTTTTGTTGTTTTTTCTTGAATTTGAAGTCTTATTTCGCTGTGGAAATTGGCATCGTGAAGTACGTATTCATTTGACAATGCATTTAGCAAACGCCATTTTTTGTGAAAAACGTTTAAATTTAAAAAAGAAATTAATTGAAATAATTAAGTTCTAATAATGAACAAATGAATAACGAAAATGTTTGCCAAGATTTTAATTTTTTATTTTTAATTTGTTATAATGAATTTTGTTTTGTTTTTTGTTAAAAGAATAAAAATTTTTGTTTCTGAACTGCAAAATTTTGGGTGGTGTTTATTTAATGTATATGAGTTGGTAAGTTCTGAATAGCTTATACGAGGTGGTATGCGAGCTGTTCACTCCTGAATTTCCAATGACATCGCTGTGTTAAAATTCAGCCATTCTTTCAGCGGTTGCGCCCTTACTTTGGCTATTACCAACTCATATACCAAACATTACCTTTTGCTACTGGGAGTGAATGTCGAAGCACGTAAGCATCCCTGCAGTAATTATCACTAGTGAGTGATTCAATCTGTCACTAGTTCCTCCGTCACCGTCGCTAGTGACCAACTGTACCCGTGCCAATGTATTCTCCTATGGACACTTTGTATGAGCATATGTTCGAGCGGACACCAGTTGACGATTGAACTGGTGATGCTGTAGAGGCAGCTCATTAGCTATAGTACGTAAATGGAAAGCGCCGCGCACAGGGCTCGAATGGCTCAGTGTGAAAAGTCTGGACTAGCGACCTGGAGACCCGTGCTCGAATCTCGCTCGGGCAGGTGCCAATTTTTTTTTTTTTTAATTGGATAATATTATAGGTATCTAACAGGCTTAAAAAAAATTTTTTTTTGCGAAATAATTGGAAAAATTAAGTAATTGAATATATGGTTGGTTGGTTGGTTGAAGAGGCTGCCACTTAGGCCGTTAATCGGCCCATTGTGATACCAATGAGGTTTTCTTGTGTTTGTGCGTGTGTATGTCTTTTTATGTAGTGTGCCCCTAACATGCGATTTTTGAAAAACCGGTGCTAGGCTTGGAACATTACACTCCGTTTCGCCTGTGCCGGGAATCGAACCTCGGACCCTGGGATCAAGAGCATAGCACGCATCCCCTACGCTATTCCAGAGCCACAATTGAATATATACATATAGTTCATGAGAATTTTCGCACGAACTGTGAAAGCATTCACGAGAATTCAGAATGGAAACTTTTTTTTCTCTCTTCTCAGAATCCAGAGAATCCATAAGAATAATCCTCCGAATTTTACAACTTTCCACTTTTTCTCGCCTGCCCTGGGATTCGAACACGAGCCTTCGGATTGATGATCGGACATGCTAACCATTACGCTACGGAGCCTTCTGATTCTCGTGCGGCAAATTCATTTTATGAATGCTCAAGAAAATTGAACTGTGGACCTCCACGTTGACCATGTCTATAGATTGACAGTGGTGACGCAGGGGTCAATTTGCCCCGCATTTACTGCAGGGATACTTAAGAATAAATCAGACTCCGATGTAAGCGAACATAAGATTTTTCGAACCCCTCCCCTTAAATGCTTACGTATTTAATTGACAGCCCCCAATAACAAACCCTAAACTTTGATAATGCTCCCAGGTAGCTCTGTCGTCCGCGAACAAGTTCACTTCATTAACCCAATTTCGACAAAATTCTAGTTGTGATAGTTTAGATTTACTAGTTTTCGGCGACTGTCGCCTAGTTTGGAACTGGACTTGCGGTGGAAAGTTTTCGAATGACAACGAATTTTCAATTTAAAATATTTTAATTTAATTATTGCATTTTTTCAAATTGTTAGCCGCTCTTTTTTCCTGTATTTCATGGTATGAAATATAATTCTCAGGGTGAACTTTACAGATTTACAGACTTTATTGCAGTTCGAAAATTTGTTGGAATATTTCGTGGTATTTGAACGACTTGGACAAAATATCGGTTGAAAAAATAATCGGTACGAATAAAAAACGACGAGTTGGGAAATTTTGACCCATGAGTACAGGATAAGGGTTAAATCTATGAAATTTAATGCAGGCTTTCCCACACTAATTTTTCCTACAAATTCTTAAAACAACAGCTTAGGTTCAATGTGAATTTTTATTCTTGAGAAACGTAAACCGATATTCTTGTTCATTTCATTGTGAATACCTACAAAAAAAAACTTGTGTTGTTGTTGTTTTATTGCTGGCAAGAAAATCAAGTAAAGAGTTATTGTCATGGCTGACTTTACCTAATTCTCTCGTTTCGAGAATGATTCGTGCAAAGTTGCAATAAATATAGAAGGGAACGCGCTCATTTATTCATTACCAAGGCCAACATGGCATAATGCTGAAACGAGCAAATATTTATGCACAAACTTTTGCAGGTACATAGTATCCCAGCCGGAAATTTTGTCATAAATGACCAACTCATTAAGTTTTTCACCAAGGATATCAAGGGGAAAATTTGAATACTTCTTAATTGCAATGGCAATGTCATCGAGAGGAAATGTTATTCATCGCAACTCCAATGGCACTGTCATCGATAGAGGTATCGATACGACGGAGTATGTAGATCTACTCCACTTTCGATGGCCAACTCGTGACATATGCTCTTATGACTGCCAATGCCGATTGTGTGTTAATTTCATTAGAAAGTTGGTGTATAATCAGGAGGAGTCGCGGCTCTATGTCATGCTGAAATCATTGATTGTTTCACCGGGACATTTCCGGCTGGGATATGCTATTGCTTACAATTTGTATACACATACATACATACATACAAACTTTCCCAGCGGGAAATTACCTCCTGCATGACAAAGTTATCAGTGATATCATCGACGACATATAGGTGACATTGTCATGCATGCCGCCTTGGGGGACAATGTCATCGTAGAAGAATGCTGTTTATGTGCTCGAATCTCATTGGCCACTGAAATTTAAATAAGGTTTTAGCGTCAGTTGAGCGTTAGCGTTAACTGGCGTAAAGAATGAGTGCTCGACTCAGAATCCGAAGACCACGGGTTCGATCCCTGGCTGAGACGAACAAAAATTCTTCAAAATGGAAATTTAAAATTTTGCGAAACATTCAAAGAGAAAACAAAGAGTTTTCAACTGTTTCTCAAATGCTTTTCTCGCCATCGCACCCCTAGCATGACATCGCCTGCTATGTAGGAGTCACCAGTGACATTTTCTAATCCCACGATTGACATGTCACCGGTGAATTCATTTTCCAACTCCTGTACAAATGTCACACAAAATTTCCTATGAAATCGCATCCGTTCCGGGGCCAAAATCACCCTGACTGCATCGATGATGTCAGGGGGTCATTTCCCGCTGGGTTTGGTTAAACATATCTGTGCATGTTTTTATGTGTGAATGCTTCAAACAATTCACTGAGATTAGACATTCCGATGGCGAATGGGTTAAATTGAACGAGTCGAGGCGGAAGCTTAATGCTCGTGTTGCAGTTTATTGCATGATTGAACAGGCTGATGACTAGTTGGTCATGTTGAGATGGCAACGAAAATTTTATAGAACTATCATTGATACCCCACATTAACTTGAAGATACGTGTTCAGAAATATTTATAATCAATCAATCACTCGACATTGCGATGACATTTTTACATACATATGTATGAGATCCTTGTGATATTGAATCGAACGAAAGCTTCTTGGAATGATTGATGGAAAATAACTAAAAATATATATATATATACTAGGGGGCTTCGCCCCCTGTTCGCTTCGCTCACCAACCCCCAACCCTCCCACGATCGATTCGACATCACCCTCTCTCCCTCTGTCCCTCTCTCCCTCTCTCCCTCTCTCCCTTTCTTCCTCTCTCCCTCTCTCCCTCTCTCCCTCTCTCCCTCTCTCCCTCTCTCCCTCTCTCCCTCTCTCCCTCTCTCCCTCTCTCCTTCTCTCCTTTTCACCTTCTCTCCTTCTCTCCCTCTCTCCGTCTCACGCTCTCATCTTACTCTCACGCTCTCTCCCCCTCTCCCTCTCACCCACTCACCTTCTCACCGTCTCACCATCTCTTCTTCTCACCCACTCACCCTCTCTCCCTCTCTCCCTCGCTCCCTCTCTCCCTCGCTCCTTCTCTCCCTCTCTACCTCTCTCCCCCTCCCCATCACCCTCTCTCCCTCTGTCCCAATCACCCACTTTCCATTTTTGAAAAAAGTCAGCCATATTGGATCCGCCACACAAAAATAAAAGTACACGCGAAAAAAAAAACTTTTTTGTATAATAGAGAGATGTATATGTTTATATACAACACATATGTACGTCGTAAATATGTACCATTTTTAATTCCTTCCATCGCTGAGACTCTAACATAAAAATCCTTTCGGCGTCTATTAAACCGTATTTATTTTTCTCTCAAAGAACCGAATGAAGAAATTTGAGTTGATAATTGGCTGTCTCAAAACGGTTTCTTAGAATTGAAGATTAATCGAAAATCGATTACGTAAACAGAGCAAATGGTTCCAAGATCCATTTCGTAGGAATCAGCTCAAATTACTACATTCGCCGTAAAGAAACTCAACCTTTTTCCATAATTCTAAGGTCTACAGTCATACTTTGATAACTCAAATCCAATGAATTTTTCGACTTCTGGAAATTTCGAGTTTAGAAATTGTTTTTAAATCTCCCTCTTTCTTTCTAACTCGCTTTCTTTCTCTCTCTCGTTCTTGCTCTCTCTCGTTCTTTCTATCTCTCGTTCTTTCTCTCTCTCGTTCTTTCTCTCTCTCGTTCTTGCTCTCTCTCGTTCTTTCTATCTCTCGTTCTTGCTCTCTCTCGTTCTTTCTATCTCTCGTTCTTTCTCTCTCTCGTTCTTTCTCTCTCTCGTTCTTGCTCTCTCTCGTTCTTTCTATCTCTCGTTCTTTCTCTCTCTCGTTCTTTTTCTCTCGTTCTCTATCTCTCTTTCTTTCTCTTTCTTTCTCTTTCTTTCTCTCTCTCTCTCCTCTCTCTCTCTCTCGTTTATCTCTATTATCTCTCTTATCTCTCATCTCTCTCCTCTCTCTGCTCTCTCTAATCACTCTCCTCTCTATATAAACTCGAACTCCTCTCTCTCTCCTCTCTCTTCTATCTCTCTTGTCTCTATTCTCTCTCTTTTCTATGTTTTGTCTTTTTTCTCTCTCTCTCTCTCTCTCTCTCTCTCTCTCCTCTCTCTCTCTCTCTCTCTCTCTCTCTCTCTCTCTCTCTCTCTCTCTCTCTTCTCTCTCTCTCTCTCTCTTCTCTCTCTCTCTCTATTCCTCTCTCTCTCTCTCTCTCTCTCTCTCTCTCTTCTCTCTCTCTCTCTAGTTACACGGCCCCTTTAACTAAATGGCTTCAACTTTGCAGCCCTCTTTTTAGGAAAATTCACACCTTTTAATTGCGGACTCACCTCATATCTGGTCAAAATGGTGCGAAATGAATTTTTTTTAATGAAGTTGGCTCCAATGTTCTCCAACTACAAATACTCTAATATGTACCTAACATATTAAATTTCCTTGTGAGTTAATGTAAAAAAAAAATCGTCCCCGTTCATTTGCAAAGTCAGCGGCGTGCGTAGAAAGCTATTTAGTGTGGGGGACGGAGGGTTCAAGCCATTACATTTCATTTGAATATACTTAATGATTGCTCGCTTTGGGCGCGAGAGGCTTTGAACACCCTTTAAATCACCCTCTAGCAGTTTACACCAGGCTACAATCGAATTTTCCCTCCTCGGTTAATATCATTGTTTGTTATGTATGTACAAAAACACAGATCACGACCATTGTTTGGATAAGTTCTTAACATACATACATATTTACATCGATAATCAACAACACCAAAGGCTGTAAAATGAGATGATTTGCACTACAAAATGCTGAGCCTCTGCTAGATGACATCCATACATACATACGTTCAATTTGAGTCGCTTTGTGGTTCTCGCTTGCAAAGAAAATGACAATGAATGAATGCTGGTTACTCCTAACATATCAGGCCAGCAAAACATACGAAAACTCTTTGTTTGTTTGTTTGTTTGTTTGCCCAGCGAGAAATAAAATGTACAATGACTCCGAAAGGCTTCGAGACTTTTTTTTGAGCCGTTTCGATGTCAATTAGCGCTTGACACACTATTTACTAACGCTTATCATAGGCAAAACACACGTCATTTTGCGTTTATTTTTTGTTTGTTTGTTTATTTTTTCATTTATTTTAAGGTTTTTTTTCGTTTTTAAATAATTTTTGTTTGAATATCATTTCCATTTTTCAAAGCGTAACGTGATTATTAAGTAATTGAAAGGATTGAAAGGTCTCCAAAGAAAAATCAACTTACCTTCTAAATGAATTCTTTCTTCCCTGCTTCACTTCTCTTCCAATAGCTTGTCCGGCAAATGAACTCTGGTAGGTGTCGTATGGCGAGTGCATTTACTGGCAGTCGGTTCGGCGCGGTTCGGTTCAGGTCGTCAACCTACGTCGATGCTCGATTGCGCGCGAAAGCCGTATGCGGCTTTTTTATCAGTGCAGACACTTGTAATTCAATTTGTTATGGCCAAAATCATTGAGGGCCGAAATGAGTTGAGCGAGCGAGAGAGGACGTGCGTGCATGCGTGCGTGCGTGTGTGTGTGTGAAAAGAACGGCGAAACTTATGAGGGTGGAAAGTGAAGCTTTCTTGGCTTCAATATGTTCGCAGCTAGAAACATCTAAAGGAATTTTCTTCACAGTCGTACGCTTCCTGCTGACGCACCCTTTTTCAATTGTTTATACAAAGCTTTGATGTTGATGGAAATGTTTTACGATGTTTTTATGTTATACATTATTTTTTATTCGACCATAAGTTCGTTCCTTTTAAGCTTTTTCAGCATCTTAATTCTGCGCTTAAATTTTTGAATACATATTTTCAAAATTAGCCCCCAGCAAACAAACAAAAATATAAAATAGTCATACCTATTTCTCTTGTAAAAATTTCTTTTAATGTAAATTTTTTATTTTCTTCATTAAGTTTTGTATTTTTTTTTTTTTTTTTTTTTTTAATTTTGTTCAAATATTTTCCGGCGTTGTTTTGGCAGATGGGTTCGACGATTTCGAATGAATTGCGAAAGAAATGCGACGAACGAAGCACTCCGTTGCACGTTTGAATTCAAACTGTTAACGTTTTAAAGTTTCCACTGACTTCATCAATTCAAAGCAAATTCATTTTAAAACAAAATGGAAAATGCGCTAACACGACCCCCGCTCCCATACATGACGACATACCGCAAGAAACTGACAATGCGCTAGCGTATTTTCTAGCTTTTAAGCTAAATTTGGCTATCTCGTCTGTAGTGGGCGGATACCGGACGACGCGTCGTGCTGCTTACTTATTTCCAACGGCAAAAAGTTTCGTTCGTTTGAACATTCAAATCGGAGCTTTTGTTTGAGTGAAAAGAAAGCAGAAAAGAAAATTTATTATGATCTCTTCAATTCGAACAACGCAAAGTAGCTACCAAAAAAAAAAAGTAATTTTTTTTAAAATTCATTTTGATACTTTTTATTTTGAACCAACCCTTTATTGAGATATTTATCGAACGAATTCGGAGGATTTGAATAGAAACAAAAAAAATTAACCACTTTCGTAATAGCTTTAAAAAGCTTTCTTATCGAGCTTTTACTCGTTTTGGGGCTTTCGCGTAATTCTTAGCTGAAAAATTCACCATAAAATAATTTATAAAAGTCTCAGATATTCATAAAACAAAAACTTTTTTCGAATGGATGTTGAACAGAAAAGGCCAGAGCAGAGAAAGCTTTTCCCGAACAAAGCTCCAAAATCATTAAAAAAACGGAATTTTTTAAACTTCAATATTTTTATTTATTCTTTTTTTTTTACAATTGGGCAATTCCATCGTCACGGGTGGGACATATCAACTAAAATCTTTTAATTTCTTCTTCATATTTTATGTTACATGTATCGAATTTATGGGTAGGTAGGTTGGTTGAAGTGGCTGCCACTTAGGCCGTTAATCGGCCCATTGTGATACCAAGGAAGTTTTCTTGTGTTTGTGTGAGTGTATGTCTTTTTATGTAGTGTGCCCCTAACATGCGATTTTCGAAAAACCAGTGCTAGGCTTGGAACATTACACTCCGTTTCGCCTGTGCCGGGAATCGAACCTCGGACCCTGGGATCAAGAGCATAGCACGCATCCCCTACGCTATCCCAGAGCCACAATTTATGGGTAAGTCTTCTATAATACGAACAAGAATGTTCTATAATATGATCCAGTTAACGAAAAATTTCCAAAATTTTATTCGTTTTAGAAATAAATGAGCAATTTCGTTCTGTCGCGGGCGGAACAAATTTTGAACCTCACCCTATCGGGATTTAGGCAATCAGATTGAAAAAAAAATATGTTACACAATTAGTTGAAAATCAATTAATTGAGATTACATTCATGAACTTTAATACAATATATGTATTAAATCTACATGTATTCGATCTCTCCGTGGCGTAGCGCATAGCGATTGCGCTTAGCAATCCGAAGGCTGGAGTTCGAATCCTGTTGCTGGCAGAAATAAGATGTGGAAAAATTGCAGGGAATTGAAAAAAGCAGGTAAATTTTAAATATTAAGGAAAATTTTGATTAACTCATGGAGGAGATAAGAAGCTGCTATCCATACAGTAAAGTTTCCATCCATTCTTCAAAAACGTCATACACAAGCTTTTTCAAAACAGTGCCGTAGCAACCATAGGGGCAAGAGGGGGCTTTGCCCCCCACGCATTTTTGTTTTTGCCCATGAAAAAAATTAAAAAAGGAGAAAAAATAAATTACAATCGAAAAAACAATGATATTCAATCATATTTAATATAATTGCAAATCTTAAAAGAATGGTTTCCAGGATTTGTTCGTCATTTGTCTTTTCACGCACTATATTTTTTATTTCTTTGTCAATTCGTATCGGAAAAACGGTTTTATCAATTAAAGTGCTGCTAGATACAGCCGTTGACAACTAATTAGAAACGATGCTTCTCATCTTATGAATCTCCACTTTTCAATTGTTTCCGTTATTTGAACACTGCATTTCCGCTGTCCTTATATTCCCATCTTGCTCTCATTTGAAATGAAATGGATAGCCGTTTCGATAGGCTGCTAAATTTGCATGGGTGGGATTCTCAATTGAAACACGTGATTTTTCTTTTGACACTTAATTAGAAACGAAGTTTTAGCAGTGCCAAAAAGTCAGTTTCTTTTAGTTATTTGTGTATATTTTTTTGGTAAGATTTTATTATTTGGAATCAAGCGAAGGCATATTGAATGAAAAATTATTTAGCTAAATAGCTTAATGGATGGGAAAAGGCAAAAATTGTACGTCGGCGACAAGAAAGACAATAATTGAGCTTCGTGAGTTTGGCCTCTCATACCAACAAATCGCAACTCAGCTAAATTGTTCCAAAAAGATGGTAATTGGTGCTATTTCTCATATTCGAAAATATGAGACCCCAGAAAATGTTCCACAGAAAGCTAGACCACACAAAACCTCGAAACAATTTGATAAAGTAATTGTTCGTCTCTCCAAAGCTGACCCTAGAAAGACCTCTGCCGATACACAACGCGATATTATAGAAATGTTTTACAAAGAAATATCAAAAAGAACGGTTGCTCGTCGTTTGGTAGATGCTGGACTTCACGGCAGACTCGCACGAAAGAAACCTCTAGTAAGGTTGTCTTACAGAAAAAAAGTATGCAATTTGCTAAAAAACCATGCTAATTGGACAGCTAAAAAATGAAAATATATCTTTTGGAGTGATGAAACCAAGATTTGGCCCTGGCGGGAGAAAGTACATTCGACACCCCAAATGTAAAGAACTGGATCCCAGATACACCACGCCCGTAGTGAAACATGGCGGTGGATCTATTTTCGTTTGGGGCTGTTTTTCGTGGAACGGCGTTGGCCTAATTCATCAAATTGTGGGTAGAAAAAACAATGACATTCTGGAAAACGTAATGTTGCCGTGGTCCGAAGAAAACATTCCGGCTATGTGGTCTTTTCAGCAAGACAATGACCCAAAGCACACCTCGAAGTACACGAAAAACTTAATTTCTCAAAATTCCATGAAAGTCATTGAGTGGCCGTGGCAAAAACCTGATTTGAATTCCACTGCACACCTATGGGGTGAAGTAAAAAGAGCCTTCAGGACTCCAAATTTTACAAATTGCGATAATCTTTAAGAAAAAGTGAAGGAAGCGTGGTACGCACCAGCTAAGCGATGCCAAGACCTAATCAAGTCCATGCAAAACCGTTGCGGAGCTGTGTTGAAGCAGAGAGGATTTCCGACCAATTACTAACAAAAAACAATAGATTTTACTTTTATTTTCCTTTAAATTGCTTGAAATATTTCCGCGTTTCTAATTAGTTGTCCTAATCAAAACTGAGTTTTTTTTTTTAAATGTGAAAAAATAATATTCCTCTATGAAAACAGAATTTTTTCTGATTTATTCTTATAGCGAATACTTCAAAGTTTATTTTTTCTATCATATATTCATGAATTAATTATAAAAAAACGATAAAATGGTCAATTTTTCCCAAAAAAAATTTTCGTTTCTAATTAGTTGTCATGTTATGGAAATTTCCCCATTTTTTGGGATAAGGCAAAAAGGGGAAAATGTGAATTTTTAAAACTATAGGGGTATTCACAACGGCGTGTTAAAGACGTTGGAAAGTCGGAAATTAGTTAAACTTAGAGAGAGTTTGGATCTTAATCACTTTTATTTAACCTTATTTATCCGAAAATGTAAAAAAAAAAGTACAAAAAAAAAAGGTTTAAAAGTATTCAGTTGAGACATTTTATAAATTGTCCTTTTTTTGCCATATTAGAAACCCCATGTCTTAATAAGGCCCATTTCTGATTGCTCTCAAAAACGTGCGAACAATTAAAGAAAAAGATTAAATTTTTATCTGATTTCATTGTAAATATTGTTTGAGATCAAAAATTTAAATAAATAAAAATTCCCAGCCCTTCTTATGTAAAATAATATTTTTAAAACTCAAAGTTGTATATTCAAGTGCAGGTAAAATGCATTATCGATAATAATTTCGTTAACTTGCTGCCCATTGCAGTGAAAGGCCTTCTTTCTCATTGGTTTTAAGTGCTTGGTATATTAAGGTCCATTTAGGGCCTCCAAAAATAATTGTTTTTAAGAACCAGTTGCAAGGTGACTATTGTATGCCTTATTAAAACCACTCAATATAATTTTACGTTTTATTCGGAATACAGCAATGCCAGGGGTTTTTTCCATCCTTTTTAATTTAAATAAAGTCCGACTTTTGGTATGGGCATCAAGACTTTACAAAATTATCAACAACTTTTAGAAAAACATTGTTCTTCTTCTCACGCAAAATTAGATCAAACACGTTGTTTTCACTTCAGTAGACTTTGTGGGAAGATTAATATTCACTCAGCTACACAATCGACGCAATTTTATTTGCTTTGTGAAGTAAATATAAACGGTTTAGAACATGCCAAAAATCATTATGCTGGGAGTGCTAGAAATATGTTTTCTGAAAATCGGGCCTTGTAAAGCCGTTGGTTTTATTTGGCTCAACCACCTTATAAGCATACTTGTTTTAAAAAAGGGATTTTTCGAGGAGAGTAGGAAAAATGTAAGCTATAAGAGAGAAAAATCGTGCGTGTGGCAGTTTTTTAAATTGAACTGTTTGCCTACCCCGCTTATATCGTCTCGTGTATAATAGCTCTAAGAAGAACAGCTGATTATTTCGAACACGCTTTAAAAAAGTATTCATTCGATACGATTCCTTAAGATCCGTTAAACGCTTGCATTGAAAGCGTGCATGTAATATGGTTTTAATTAAAATAGACGTTAAACAGAATTGCTACGGCACTGTTTCAAAAAGTCCCAGAAGTTCCACTAGAAATTTTCTATTTTTATTATTTTGAATAAAAAGTTTGGTTGAAAGCATATTCTTCTAAGTTTGTTAATTATTATTTAAATGTTTGGTATATTAGTATCTACTTTTTACCAAAAAAAAAAAAAAAAAAAAAAAAAAAAAAAAAAAACAGTTGGCTGTCAAATTGAAAGAGAGCAGTATTGGCACTTTTGTGACTAGTCGGGTTGGTTGGTTGGTTGGTTGAAGTGGATGCCACTTAGGCCGTTTATCGGCCCATTGTGATACCACAATTAGTTTTTTCTTGTGTTTGTGCGTGTGTATGTCTTTTTATGTAGTGTGCCCCTAACATGCGATTTTTGAAAAACCAGTGCTAGGCTTGGAACATTACACTCCGTTTCGCCTTTGCCGGGAATCGAACCTCGGACCCTGGGATCAAGAGCATAGCACGCATCCCCTACGCTATCCCAGAGCCACGACTAGTCGGGTAGTATCTGGAGATTTGTAGGAATTAGTGCAGGCAAGATACAGGGTCTCAGAATCAGCAGGAATACAATTTGAATTACTTCTCTACAATTTCGATTTTTCTGAATTTTCTGTGAAAAAATTTGAAATAATCTTTAGAAATTTTTTTATTTTTCCGATAGGCGGAATTTCAAATTAATTAAGCGTGTCCAGTATCG
The DNA here is from genome assembly GCA_020466095.1 of Chlorops oryzae. NCBI lineage: Eukaryota > Metazoa > Arthropoda > Insecta > Diptera > Chloropidae > Chlorops > Chlorops oryzae. The sequence goes on from CM035806.1 coordinate 43,068,591, forward strand.
CTTGTTAAGGATTTTTGTGATGTATTTTCTTTTTGTTTTTTAGTGCGATCAATGATTACTGTTTGTTCCCACTCAAAGGAAGATCCAGTAAAGAGAAGCAAAGTTTAAACAAAAAATAAAAAAAATTGGTGCGAACAGGTGCTTGTTGTTCAACTTTTCTATTTTGAAATAATTTCAATTTCACTGCAAAAAATATTCACATTCAAACCGAAACTATACCGGAAACATTTCAAGTAAAATTTCCTTCTTTTTTTTTTGGAAAATCTACTGCCTGAACGAAAGGACTAATATGACTTCCAGACTGTCAACTTAAAATCTGAATTTAGCTTCTTAAGTTGAATTTAGAAAATACCCTTTCAGACTGAAAATTCTGAGTTTACGAGCTCACACGCCTGTTCGAACTTATATTAGATGTTTGCTTTGATTGATCGAAAAGATAACGTAGTATAGTGGATAGGCCTCCGCCTTGGAACCCGAAAGGCTGAGGTTCGAATCCGGGCGCAGACAAGATTAATTGGGGAGAAATATATTTTTATTTATTTTTATTATTAAAACAAACGAAAATTCATTTCACCTCTAAAGATTTGAAAAAAGAAGCAAACAGGTAATTTCATCGTTGTCAAAAAAGGTAGTGAAATGTAAGGGTTGCAGCAACGAATGCCTAAACTCATGAGTTTATTTCTGAATTTAAATACCCTAAACTCAGTTTAAACTCACTACTAAAGTCTACTTAAGGTACTAAATTCAGTTTAACGCAATAGTCTGGAAACCATATAAGTCTTCAGTCAATTGTCATTGATTCGATGACGATTGCCGAAAACATTAAACTTACAGGAAAATATACAATCAAAAACATTCTGAAATTAATATTTATAGCTCAAGGCTAATTTAATATGTGTATACATATAAGCAGGCAAACGTATAAGAAGCACACACACACACTACACACTTGTGTGTAGAGGGGAAGTGGCATTAAGGAGCCACAGGTAAGGGAAGAGCCACTTGCATTATGTGCGTAGAGTGGGAGCCGACTTGGTGGGCGATCTAATTTTAAAATGCCAAAACGGATTTCCCGTCATTCAAAAAGTGACAGAAGTATTTTTTTTTTATACCCGACACCCCTGCAGTAATATGGACTGACCCAAGTGTAGCCCTCATGTTACCAGTACTAGTTCCTCATTATTCGTTTTCTAATGCATTCTTTAACATAGGCCTGTCATTGAAGAAGGACCGGTCCGCAAAACCACTGACCATAGCTCTTTTTTTTTTTGGGTCAATTTTCGATATTTTATCTGGTTTAAGGCTAGCCAAATAAGGAAAATAAATAACCAATGTCTTATATATAATCTAAGTTGATGAAAGTGTCATTTACAGGCTACCCTTAAACCAAGCCCACAAAAACAAAAAAATAAAAAACAAAAATAACAAAAAAAAAACCAAAAACAAAAAAAAACAACAAAAACCAAAAAACTAGAACATATTTTCTTTAAAAACTTGCAAAAAATCCAGTGAATATTTGTGATGTGATGTAAGTAAAAATTTGTATATTCTTTGGGTAAAAGTGGTGGATCGTGGTTGATTTTGATGAATCTTCCTGAACCTTATTTTTTGTTGTTGTTGTCAATTTCAAAATTATCAAAACTATATGAAAGCTAGGGTGTCCCAAAATAAATTTTTTATTCAAATTTCATAGTAGAACGTAAGTTTTTAGAAAGCTTATATGCTAAAATATTTTTGAGAATTTTTTAAAGATTTTTTGTAAAAGGCTTAAGGTCGCTCAACGCGGTTTAAAAAAAAAATGTTTATGGGACACCCTAATGAAAGCTAATGTCAAATTTTCGAAAGCAATCAAATCAAAATGTCAAGCTCATCCCCGTGCGTGCTCACCGTGGGTGGGCGACCATCGCGTAAATGCCTATAGCAAAAAAAAAATCTCAATTTTGTCTCAAAGAATTTAGCCCCATATTTGATTAAAATAATCAAATCAATGCCCAAACTTTAAAAACGAAATGCATTATTATGCTCTATTCTCCACATTGGACGATTCGACGTGGTATGGACGGAATTTTTCCCTAATAAGGATGGTCGACAAAATATTTTATCCTTAAATAGGTAAGAATTTACCAATTTTTTTTTTGGTATTTTACTAGTAGGGAAGTCTAACAAGTGTAAAGTGTAGTAAGTCGGTGGTCTAGCATTTGCAATCAATCAATGCCGAAAAAATGGTCGGGTTCAGCCACAGAAACGAAGGTAATCTCTTATGTCTTATCTGTAAGGTTGTGGACGCAACCCATTAAGCAGTACGCCGCACAGTGGGATCGCTTCATACATCTTGCGGAAAAAATTGGAGTGGTACTATCATAATGACAATTGGTATATGGGCCAAAATTCTTTTTAATGCCTAAATTTCTGTCTCTGTCAACGAAAATCAGTGTTCGTAAAAGAGCAAATCAAATAAATAACAAATAAATTTTACCTAAAAATTTATGAATAACGAAATAAAATACTCTAGTCCAATTGGAAAAAATCGAATATTACCAAACATCCATCTTGTTTACTCGCAAATTACAGTAACATTGTTGTCTTGTTTGGCAAGACAAGACAAGATAAGACAACAATGTTACCGTAATTTGCGAAGGAAAAAAATTGAGTTTTGGTAATAATTGATTTTTTTCAATTCGACTAGAGTATTTTATTTCGTTATTCATACATTTTTTGTTAAAATTAATTTTTTATTAATATGGTTTGCTCCTTCAGAAAAACTGATTTTCATTGACAGGGACAGAAGTGAAGGCATTAAAAAGAATTTTGGCCCATATGTACATGCTTTAATTGACTTTATTAAGATATTTAAAAAAAAAAAATCCATCAAAATTGGACGCCTCCACCCCTCGGCCTCCACACTGTGCGCCGCACAGTGCGACGAATACAAATCCATTTTCGCCTGAGAGCATGCAAGGTTTCAAAATATTTGAGGGATTGAGGAGTTGAGGGATTTGAACCTCGGAACATTCAATTTCTAGGCAAGTGTTCACCCTCAACACCGTGTTTGCCAAAGCCAAACGATTGAATTCTTTTCGTTTATAAGTTTACAGTCAAATTGAACTTTATTGAATTTTTGGGCGCGTTTTCATAAAATTCGGGAGTCCTGTGCGCCTACATATCGAGCCCTAACCGCCAAATTGATGTAAGCAACAAAAAACAAATTTTACAGGAGAGCGATTTTTCTGAACTTGTTTGCATTGACTTGCATTAAAAATTATAAGACTTATCGTGCATTATCTCCGTTTCTATTGAGCTTATCGTCGTTATATTTTACTAGGTGATGAGCACGGCTCGGATTTTGTTGTCTTTTATAAATTTGAAGCATACTTTATGGAGTACAAATTTTGTTCAACTCACATAAATTTAAGGGGACCTAGAATTTTTTGAAAATTGATTTTTTTTTTATATATTTCGGAAGAATAGACTTTTAAGAATATGCTGGCAAAGTTTCGTGAAGATATTGACAATATTTGTTTTGCTACAGCCTTTTTAGAAGGTGGAGACAGCAGGCAGCGCGCTTGATCAAAGCAACTTTGAACGCGTTTATCTCAAAACTACTTTTTTTGACCTGGTGTGAATGAAAACAAAAAAACCATCGAACCGAATTTTTATATATTATTCATAACATCAACGGCTATGGCCCGAACTAGAATCGAATTTTTATTTCAAGAACTTCATATTTTTTCATCAAAAAAATGGTCAAAAAAAAGGAGTGTTTTTGATGGTTGAAATAAAAAATTGCGCCATTTTGTCAATTAAAAAAAAAATTTTTTTATTCTAGTTCCTGCCGTGGCTCTGGGATAGCGTAGGGAATGCGTGCTATGCTCTTGATCCCAGGGTCCGAGGTTCGATTCCCGGCACAGGCGAAACGGAGTGTAATGTTCCAAGCCTAGCACTGGTTTTTAAAAAATCGCATATTAGGGGCACACTACATACAAAGACATACACTCACACAAACACAAGAAAACCTCCTTGGTATCACAATGGGCCGATTAACGGCCTAAGTGGTAGCCACTTCAACCTACCTACCTAGTTCCTGCCATAGCCGCATTCATTCTGATGAATGACATATTTTTGTTTTTTTTTTTCGATTACCAGAACTGCCAAAATCTTTCACACCACGGAGGTACTTTTTCAAAGAGGGTCCACTTCAACGCCATTTTTAAAATACAAAAAAAAAAAAAAATTACAACAACATTTTTTATTTTTTGTCAATAAAGAATATAATAAGCCTGCATACTTAGAAAATCGTTTTTTATTTGGCTTAATACCAAAAAAAAATCATGAAAATACCCTAAATTTTCGTGCTCTAGACCAGAAGGTCCCCTTAAGTGTCAGGCTGTCGAATATGTTTTCATCAAAAAGTCAATTTCGAAAAAAAATGTCACATCAATTTGGCGGTTATGGATCGATATATTTTACTCGGGTCTAAGTGAACTTTTGTTAGTTCCAATGTAATGCGATTAAAAACAAAAAAGAAGCAAAGCTAAAAATAAGATATTATTGATTTAATTTATGTCAGATGCACATAAAAAACATAGATATACACACATACATATGTATTTATGTTTTCGCAGCATTATCCTACATACGCCATAAGAGTAAAGCATTGGGGATAAAAAGCTTTTTTATGATTTCAAATTTCATCGACGTCATATTTTATGTACACCGAGAGAAAAAGGTAGTTATATTAACTGAAAAAGCAGGTTAAAATAACCGAGTTCACCGTTAATTGTTAGCTTATGTGTAGTAGCGGTCAATTCAACAGTACAAACACAGTCAATAAGGATATAACTACCTGATGGTTGATATAACTGTCTCGCGGTTAAATCAACTGTCACCAGCGACTGGGAAAAAAAAAATTAATTTTTTTTCTTTACTTTTTTTATCTTCTTTTATTTTTTTTTTTTATTAAATTATTATATTTTTTCTTTATTTATTTGTTTCTATTTAAATCTTTTTCTCTTTCATCTCTTTAAATTTTCTCGCCTCGGCCGAGCCTTGAACCGCTAACCTCCACTTCGCCGGGCGAACGTCTTAACCATTACGCTAAACGAACGAATTTAATTTGTTGGTCAAAATACTCACTTGAGTTTATGGTTGCTCAAGTTTTGGGGAACGTGCTTAAGGAATTGTTTCACTCCCAAAATTTTTTGCTTGAAAATGAACCATTAAAAAAAAATAAAATAAAATAAAACCTTTAAACTTTAGGAGAAAATTTTTGTCTTCCAAAACAACTACACTCTGAACAAAAAAAAAAACTGTAATTAAAAAAAAATTCAGAAAAATTCCCGCCGCCAGCAGGGATAGAACCCCGAAGCTCACGACTGTCCAGTCACAGCTTAACCAACTGAGCTATTGAAAACTCCGTAGACGGCTGATCAGAATGCCAACTTATACGTCTAAGTGAACGAAAGCGAATTTGAACATAAAAAGTAACTATTTTTCAACTGTTCATTTGACTGCCTTTTTCAGTGCATTTAACGCGGAATACAGTTTATTTGACCACTCTTACTTTAACTGTTCTAAGTAGTTGATTTAACTGTTGTTATTTCTCTCGGTGTAGGATTGATGTAATGGAGCGGACTGGAAAGTCTAGAACATACGCACAAGAATCTGCTTTAATAAAAAAAAAAAAAAAACCAAATTTCTTATCTAATACTTTAATTTTCATGACAACGCTGACATATTATCCAACCCCAGTAGGATATGCAGGATCATTTAAAAAAATTTCTACAGTTTTGAGAGCAAATGGAATCGTTCACTTGGTTTAGAATAAAAATATTTTTTGAGCACATTGCCAGAAGCAGGTGTTTAGGCAGATTGGAAATTGGTTTGGCTCAGCCGTTTTGAGAGGCGATCGGAGGGTCGTTCGGTCGGGCACTTGGGCAGTCGGACATTAATAAATCGACAAAACTTTATCACGAGTAGGTATTCAATTTCAATTTATTTCTACATGCAGAGAAAAAATATCACATACCCAATTATATTTTGCAGGCATTACATAACTAATTGGGTATCATGTAATTATTAGAGCGAGTATTTTTAAGCATTTATAAATTTGAAGCATACTTTGTGGGGGGGATTTTTTTTTTTCTTATCACCATTTTGGAAATAAGTAGCGAATTTGAACTTCAAGGGGATTTCCTAGCTTTGAAAAAGTCTTAAATAGGCTAAAAATCGATTTTAATCTTAACTTTATGTAAATTGAACAAATTTTTTGCCCCATAAAGTACGCTTCAATTTTATAAATGCTTAAAAATACACGCTCTAGTAATTATATTCTCATAATTACGTCCAATTATAAATTTCATTGGCTGCAATTTTATGTGTAATTGTATCGAATGATATAAAAATAAATTCAATTACATATACAAAAGTACATAATTTCGTCTAATTAAATTTGTAATCGCCTGCAATTTTTTAATATTTTGTAGAAGAGCCTCTAAAAATCGGTATTTCGCACATAAAAAGTATTATTGTGAGCTTTTGAAATACCTTATACGTGTTCGGATCATATAAGTATGATGAAGAGAGTTTTTAAACTTTCTGTTAGCTACAAATTGTCCCCACACAGTTGATTAAAATTTTGCATAGTTTAGGAGATATAGTCAAAAACTGCCGAAAAGAACCCTACAAAATTTTTCAGTACAAAAATGACCTTTATGAGCATTTTAATTTGTGCAGACACGTTCAGATCCCATAAGTATGTTTGGGAGAGTTGTTAAGCTTCTTACCGGCTACAAATTTTTCAAAGATAGTATAGGAAAAAATTGGATTCCTTTCAAGCTATCCCCAGAAAAGTAAAAAAACAAGTAAGGGTGTTATAGTCAGGCGAGCCTGACAATAGAATACCCGACACAGACACACATGTTCAAATCATTTTTAACATCAAGAGGTGTTTTAGGCCATAAGGGGCCCCATATACCGACTTTTGAAAGATTTCTTTATGAAAAATTCCCCTTTGCCACGCCCACTTTTCCAATTTTTGTTGAACTATAATCGGAGGCTTAAATATACGCTCAAATTTTAAGTTTCATTAAAATATTTCGAAAAAGTCCGATTTTAAGGCAGTTTGTGATTTTTGTGACAGACCCTAGTACTGAAGGTACCCCTAAAAATGTTCCGATCGGGTCCATTCTCGAACTTAGTCTTACTTATGTCCCCGTGAGCACGCATACCAAATTTTGTCGAGATAGCTCAACTCCGTCGATAAGATAACTGTATACAGACAGACGGACAGACGGACATGTCTAAATCGAATCTGCCCTGCAGGACTTTTATCAACCGATTAGTAAATAAGTTAATGAAAACCGAACTTTTTCGCAACTGCCTAGAAATCGGTTAAAAAGTCATCAAGACATCAACCAAACTGAATACAAAAATAATATATTTCTGATGCTATAATTCAAGGGTATGAATTTCACTCAAAGTTAGTTTAAAACGCTAACCGAGATTCAAATCAATAGTCAATCAATCCGTAAAAATTGCTCAAATGAGACCCCCAACGGCAGTTCGAAACGTAAGTCAGCCAAAATAGTCGCCTATGGATTTCTTTCTGATGCATCGCTTGAAGAACATTTTCACATTCATAAATAAATTATTCTTCTGCTGCTGAAAACAGAAAAGATGAAACCGCAAAACGGAATTCTAATGGAAGTAATTTTTTATTGAAAATATTTTAACCAATTTAAATCAGTATTTTCGTTTTCTGACTTTAAGTCAACTTAAAAGACACACTCCGTGTCGAGGGTATATTGCGTTTGTGTGGTTGTGTGTAACACCCAGAACCAGTCGATATAGACATTACAAAATATATATAGAAATGATCAGCGTCACCAGAAGATTCGATTTAGACATGTCCATCCGTCTGTCCGTCTATCTGTCTGTTTGTATACAGTTTTCTTATCGAAGGAGTTGAGCTATCTTGATGAAATTTAGTATGCGTACTCACATGTACATGAGTAAGAACAAGTTCGAGAATGGACCCGATCGAATCATTTTTAAGGGTACCTCTGCACTAGGGTCTGCTATGAAAATCACAAAAACTGCTCCAAAACCGGAGTTTTTCAAGATATTTTGATGAATTTTGATAGTTGAACATATTTGAAGTCAAGTTATTCAATGTCAAAAAATTGGAAAAGTGGGCGTGGCCGAAGGGCGTTTTTCGAAAATGGCTTCCTTCACCCGAAATTCAAATGTGACTTGAACGAAATTTGGCAGTTATGCTTCCTTTGTAGTTATAAACATCCTCTCCAAAAATTTCTTTGATAGGTCCATTATTAAGGTTACCTCCAGTACTGGGGTCTGTCACAAAAAGTTCTCAAAACTGCCCCAAAATCAGATTTTTTGGAAATATTCCACTGAATCTTAGATTTTGAGCGCATATTAAGGCCTCCGATTAGAATTCAAAATAATTGCAAAATTGGGCGTGGCAAAAGGGCGGTTTTCATAAAGAAATTTAACAAAAGTCGGTATATGGGGCGCCTCATGGCCTAAAAAACCACTTGATATTAAAAATTATTTGAATATGTGTGTCTGTGTCGGGTATTCTATTGTCAGGCTCGCCTGACTATAACACCCTTACTTGTTTTTTCTTGCCATTTGGGGTTCGGTCATTTGAAACGACAAGCTCCAAAAGAACACAATGAATCCAATTGATAAAACTACTTAACAAGAGACAAATGATCAAATAATTTAAATGTTAAGCGACAACGACAATTTTATCCCATTTCGAGAACACCTGCTCACCATGACACATTAAATAAATACAATAGGAATTTCAAAAGGAACTACATCCGTTCTTACCAATTTACGTCACCATCAACAACAACAGCAGGAACAGCATGAGAGGCATGAGCTACAGCATCGCCTTCAGTAGAAATCAGCAGCGGGTAATGAAGTTATTCAAAAAGAGCTGACGGAAAAGCATCAAGCGGCAAAAGCTATCCAAATGAAAGAGCGCTTCTAAGCTCTCCGGCGTTCATTGACCACGATTTTAAAGCTATGGCCAACATAAATTTAGTTAAATCACTTGCCTTTTTGTGGCGATTGCGGCTAGGAGCAACTTACGCTCGAAGCAAAGCAAACTCAATTATTAACTCTCTGTGAACGTATGATAGATGATGGCAGCCATATGCCATTACGAGCTTAGGAAAAGAACAAATCTCATATCTAGAAATAAGTAATGCCGGGCTTTGTGCAATTTCTCGGGTAAATGCAAAGCATAGAGAGCCAAATTATGAAGTTAAATTGAAAATGAGGTTAAAACATTTAGCGTTTAATATGTTATATTCACTGTGCTAGTTCTAAAAACCGACAGACGGCTTTCATATCAGGAAATAATAACTAAAACACGCTGAATACAATATTGAAAAAATTGATTCTTTAGGATTGGCTCAGTTAACGGGGATTTTTGCGATTAAGGGTGGATCCCTAAAGCATGCAATTCTCGATTCTCAAAATTATCGATTACCAAAATTATCTATTACCAAAATTATCGATTTGTATTATTATTAGGGATGTTTCGATCATGACTTTGGCCGACTAGCCGACTACCTAACTAGTCGGTTGTAAAAATGTCGACTAGTCGGCCGAATAGTCGGCAATGACGACTGTAGTTTAAGGATCTTTCGTTACAATTTTGCTAAGTAAATGGAAACCTCTTTCTCGAATTCGAATCAAATTGGATTCGAACCGAAATTTAGCACATTCCCGTATAATAAACACATAATTTGTTTCCAACTAAAACACAAAATTTAAGTTGTCAACAGTGCTCATGGAATGGCATTACTTCGTTGTCCATTTTTTCACTTGACATGTTCGGCATTTATGTATAAAAGAAACATTTATTTTCGATATAAACTATTGTTATATATAAACTATAAGCTATTGTTACTCGCCGATCACACTTATGAAACATGTTTCGAAAACATCCCATTTGAATGCATGAGAAATAAAGGGAAACAAAGATTGTTCCGGAACATTCAACAAACAACCGTTTCTTTACTTCGCACGTTTTTTTCTACTTGCAAATTGTTTCAAAACATGTTTTCATACGTGTGACCGAGTTAGAGATTTTCAAACTATCGACTAGTCGCCGACTACAAAAATTGCCGAATAGTCGGCCTTACCGATTAGTCGTCGACTAGTCGGAACATCCCTAATACTTATCGATTATAAAATATCAATTATCAAAATTAACGAAACAATCGATTACACAAGCTTACAAAATTAATCTTTTACTTTGTTGTCGCGCTTTTGTTAAGAGTTTTGGATAAGGGTGGTATTGGTGACATAAGGAACATATTTGAAAATTTTTTCTCAGCTCTGGTTTTAGCTACCATCGATTTTTTGAAAAATCTTCAGCTGTTTAACAATTATTTTTGATTTCTGTCTTTAAGTTATATTTATATAAAAAAAATCTGTGGCATATTTTCCGGCGTAAAAAAAGTCGTCTAATTTTTTCTAAAAATCCAATTTAAATATAAACCACCCATCGGATTTTTTTTTTCGTGGTCTTGAAATGTTCTTAGAATTCCACTACTTTACTTAAGATAGCCTGAACTTGAATACCGGATCTTTTTCGGAAATTATATGGGTTTGAAATTAAGTTTTTGTACAAAATTGTTAAAAATTTCATAAAATTCTCGCCTTTATCGACCTATAGCGCCTAAACTGTTGAACCGATTTCATCCATATGTATGAAGAATATGTTGTATTTTTACTCTTCTTTCATATAAATTAAAGTTTTTTTGAAACGGTCGAACGATAATGGGGCTACGACTTAAAAATATTGACAAAAATTCGCAAAACCTTTCTTAGCGGATATTTAAAAAACGCGAGCTAACTTTCAAATTTTACGCATATATTGAAATTCAGCGAAACAAATACTACAAAAAAAAATTGGTTTCAAGTCAAAGGCACGCAAAAAGTTCGATTTTGTTGTGCAGTGTTATTAATTCTTATTTATGTTAGTTGGTCATGTTGAGATGGCAACGAAAATTGTATAGAACTATCATTGATACCCCACATTAACTTGAAGATACGTGTTCAGAAATATTCAAATATTCAATCACATCATTAATAATTTACGACCGTAATTGATTATGAAAAAATCACCATCTGAGTTGTTTAAGAAAAGGGATGTGACGAAAAAATTGCGTCTTCTTTGCTTTATAATGAACTCGGAACTGATATAAAAAATTCCAATTTCTCAACACAGACAGCTTCATAACGCTCAACTCTTTTATAATAATTTCTATTGTTATATCATGTGGGTTTTTATTGTATTTTTCAATATTTTTTTTTTTTTTAATTTGAAATTCGTCGTGGGGTATCCTTACCTGCCATTTGTGCTCTATAAATTTTGGCAACCATCATTGGAATTATTCGTACATGATTGACGGCAAGCCGCATATGGATGGACGGCAGTAACTTCGTACTTCACAATGGTATCTAAGTATTGCTGTTGTATCATTTGTTCAAGCAACAGGCTTTCTACAATACAAAAGCTATTATACAAACTCCGAACGCGACTTGCGTCCATCTGCCCCTCCCCCTGTCCCTATATATATAATAACCCTACCACCTCGGCCCACTGCCCTTCGCTTTCCATTGGGGTGTCTTCATATGCGTTATACGCGAATGCTGGGCATATTGCTACTCCATCGAATACTTAGAAGGTTACCGATTGGTTTGGGGCTCGAATATCATTTATGCGCTTGCTTCATAAGCCGCCTGCGCCATCAACAGGTGCTGCGCTCCAGTCAATGTCTCGCATGGCCTCATTTGATTCGGTGCAGCACTATAAAAGGCCGACCTGGCGAAAAGTCCGTTTTAGTCGAAATAACTCCTCAAAGCGAGACAGTTCGTCGGTCGTTCGCTCTTACTGATTCTCCGTGGTCGTTGGTGCCCTTGCACAAGTGCCCATTGCATTCTCCGATTGAAGTTATCAAGAAAATTTAGAATTTTCGTCGATTCATCGTCGAGGCTACATCATAATCTTCTTTTTTTCTTCGTCTTGTTTTCATTTTTTTTTTTTTTTTTTTTTTTTTTTTTTTTTTTTTAAACCTAAAATGTCGACTCGCTTTTCGTCGTGCTCGTCAAAAATTTCACTTGCAGACCTTATAGAGCAATAAAGGAAAATCAAAGCAATTTACTTGTGAGAAATGATACCTCTGAGTGAGTTCTATAGACTCTTCTTACTCGTTCTCATCATTGGAGGTGAGTACCAAAAACAAAACTAAATAAATAAAACAGAACCCTTAAAAGACTCGCAAAAAAATTTTAAAATAAAAAAACAACAATATAATAGTTGGGAATATAGCAAATGGAAGCAAAAGATTTGTGGGGCAAAATTCTTTTTAATGCCTAAATTTCTGTCGCTGTCAACGAAATTCAGTGTTCGTAAAAGAGCAAATAAAATTAATAACAAATAAATGTTACCTAAAAATTTAGTAATAACGAAATAAAATACTGTAGTTCAATTGGAAAAAGTCGAATATTACCAAACTTCCATTTGTTTACTCGCAAATTACAGTAACATTGTTGTCTTTTTTGGCAAGGCAAGACAAGATAAAACAACAATGTTACCTTATGTTATATTGCGAAGGAAAAAAATTGAGTTTTGGTAATAATTGATTTTTTTCAATTCGACTAGAGTATTTTATTTCGTTATTCATAAATTTTTTGTTGAAACTAATTTTTTATTAATTTGGTTTGCTCCTTCAGAAAAACTGAATTTCATTGACAGGGACAGAAGTTAAGGCATTAAAAAGAATTTCGGCCGTTGTACAGAAAATCAAAAGTATGCTGATGGTTATACATATCGTCGTCCCGGAGTTATCTCCTCGTATATCACAAAATCAAAAAATTTGAGATAAGCACGTTTTCCCGCGTACTTTTTCAAGATCTATCCATCTGTCGAGTCTCCAGGTTGCTATACCATATAGTTTACGAGATATTTGTGAGCTAAATAATTGTATATCCTTTAAAATGATAGTTTCTACGCGTTATAACATCGTATATCCATATTTTGTGGATATACTATGATTTATATATGAAATTTGCGCAGTTAAAAGTTGTTGTGTTATCTCATCGTAACAAAAAAAAAATTTTTTTAAGAAACATTTTTTTATGTTAATTTTAAATAAAAAAGATTTATTCGTGTGAAAAAAAAAACAAAAGAAGCAAAAAAAAAAAAATTCTCATAGTAACACTCCTACAAAAATTTTCATTCTGAAAATAGTGTGGAATGCTTATTATAATATAACAAATTGCATTTCTTTAAAATGTTTAACGTCATCTTGTAGCACTACAGATCACGCCGCTCGATAAAGCGCTGTAAATACGTCCTCACGCTTATTGTTCCTTTTAATAGAATACTATAAGATGCTTTTGAATTATTTTTCTTGGTTTGTGTTATTGTCGGGCTAGACCGATTATAGATTCCTGACTTGTTCAAAGTCAAATGGAAATGAGTGCAAAACAGCACAACAAAGCTAATGCAGGTAGTTCAGCTCCTTAAAACAAACGTGGAAGGTACAGTTTCGTTGTACCAACAACAATACCCATATCAATTCTTTATTTTGTAGCTTAGTTGATTACATAACGTATAATAAATTAATTTCCCCAACAAAAAAAAGAATTCGAATTTTTTTTTTTAGAAATTTTTTTTTTTAGAAATGTTTAGGTCACGGAAAAAGAATAAGAAGAGAAATGTGTATCATTTAAATAGGCACATTTTTAAGGTATCAGGTATGACTTTTGAATGCTACCTTTAATGTATAAAAAACATTTCGCTATTTGATGCAGTGGCAAGTCGTTTTTCTCAGGAAATGCGGAGTTAAGTCATTTTTCAACAATAAGATTATGATTTGGACTCCTTTTTCTATTTTTAAATGGAAAACGGATACTTAAATAACAAATTTCCTATATGAACTCATTAAAAAAATTTTTGTTAAGTCGATTTTCGTGTCAAAACAAATAAAACAAAAAAACATTATCAAATTTTTATTAATTCATTTGCTCGTATATCCACTTTCCAACACAGGTTGCCAAAAAAGTGGCGTATACGATGAATTGTCAAAAATTCTTGGAATGAAAAAAACCCTATAACTTAAATAATTTTCCAAGTAACTTTAAATTAATGATCAGAAATAATAAAAAGTAAAGCATTTTATATAAGGAAAACAGAATCAACGATTTCCAACGAGCCATTTTTTTATATGCCATGTTAAACTTTAAACTTCAATTTCCCAACAAAAGGTTGATTGTGATATACGAGGAAATAACTCCGGGACGACGATATATTGAAAGCCTATTTTTGATTTAATGGGGTCATAAATATATGTAGGTACATTAATTCCTTATAAAATCGTTTAACGAAAATTTTGGATTCGAAAAGTGATTTCTAGTGAATATATTATATTATACTTTATTTATATATATGCAGGGTGTTCAGGAAACTTTATGCATAATTTTAATATGCTATATCTTATGCCAAGGGCAAAGTTTTTCGTTTGTACTCCACTTGCTTAAAATGTGACGTTATTGAGTTAAAGCACTTTAAAAGAGCACATAATTTCTATAGAAAAAAGAAAATTTTTGGAAAATATATAAGTATTTTTTATAATATTTAAATATGCATACAGAAATAACCCTTTTTTAAAGTGCTATAACTCAAAAACGGTACATTTTAGGCAAGTGGTGCAAGAAGAAACAACATTGCACTTGGCATGAGGTATCGCATATTAAAATTATGCATAAAGTTTCTTGGTCACCCTATATATATATATAAGGGCGTTTCAGACGTGAAAAAAATTGTGACTCCATACATTTCTTAGCCAAAAATAGATGGAGTTGTCGTAAAGAAATGAAACTTGGCATGGACACTTCTTTCCATGTAATTAAGAAATTTTGAAAAAATTGTGAAAATCGGACCACCCCATTCTACCATTCCCCATACAAAGGGGGGACGAAAATTTCGCAAATTGGGGCCTATCGACTTGAAATTCAAAACAGAGATAATTATTGTGCCCTTGAGTTGGAACAATTGAATATCATGAAGCTCCCACGACTATTTTTTTTCTACGCCCACTTAAAGTTAGTAAATAGAGCACTTTTGATCCGCCTGAAAATCGTATGAAAATTTCAAAAATATTTTTGAATGTTATTTATTTGTAAAGTTTAAATGTGTATTTAACACAAAAAAATCAAAAACTCACCTCAGCCTTGCCAAAGAAAAAAATTCTAAAAGATAAAAACGCTCAAACTCATCATATGAATTTCCATATACATAAGTGTCCATTAGGGCGTTTCAGACGTGAAAAAAAGTGTTGAATTTCTAAAACGGCGGGGTCTAAAAAGGAAGATAAGGTACTAACAAAAATTCTGGTATGATTAAAAAATTTTTTCATTGCGGTTTATAGGTCGCTAAAATCCATAAAAGCCAAAAATTCAAAATTTTGTCCATAAGGCAAAAATTCAGTCAATTACAAAAACAAATTTATATGCAAAAACATGTTTTCGAATTGCTTAAACATATTTTGAATCAATTGATCGGTAAAACATAGAACTCTTCCCGGAAAAAACCATTAATTGCTATCAATTTTTGTGTTTTCTGCCCCTAAAAGTATACAGAAAATGTTAAGAATCTGTCAAAGTGGAAAATCTAAATTTTAAAAAACTAAATAAAATTTTTGAAGCTCTCTTTAAGGGGTTTTTTGACGAAAATTCAAGCCATTTTAGCGACCTCTAAACCTCAATCCAAAAAGTTCAAATCATGCATTACATTTTTAAAATTTTTCTAAAATTTGGTTAATTTTTTCTTTTTTTTCTCTAAATTTATCCATTTTTCAAACAGAAATATTACCATTACGTGACATAAGTATTTATGAAACGGTCATATTTTATCAAAACACAGGCTCTTAGCTTTGAAATGATATATTATTTGATTATATTTATTAATTCATCCCTTGCGTATTCACTTTCAAACAATAGTATAAAGCAGGGGTCTCCAAACTTTTTATCTCGTGGGCCAGTATGGACTTCAAGCTTTTCACGGCGGGCTACTTGAATATATCAAAATATATTTTTATAAGTAATGAATCGTAACATTTTATTTTTTAACAGTTTAATACAAAATAACATATTATAACTATCAGGTTTCAAAAAAACAATAACAAAATAAAAATAAAGTGTTTCCACTTCTACACAGCACAATAAAATAAATAAATTTTATACATTTTTTAATGGGAATGATGAAACTGTAACTTTTCTTTGAGTATTTCTTGAAAGTCAGGATTGACATTTGAAACTCCAATTATAAGCAATGATTGCAAATGATCATCCGATAAATTTATCCGATATTTCGATTTTAAATATTTCATTCTTGAAAATGTTTGTTCACATATATAAGTAGTACCAAACATAGATATATATTTTCCAGCAAATTGCTTTAAATGTGGAAATTCTTTTGCATCCAAAAGCTTGTAAAAATCTACTAAGTTGAATTCTTTGAAATTATACTTCATTTGTTCATTATTTTGAAGATCAATTATTTCCAATTGTAGCTCACTTACAACGTCGCCAACGTTGCAGTCAAAAGGATTTTGAAAAAGTCGAATTTCCATGGCATTCCCGTCCAGATCTGAAAATCGCCTTTGAAATTCATGTTTAAGATCTGTAAGGACTTTAATCGCAAAACTGATGGGAAATTGTTTATACTTTTTTGTGCTCAATTCCTGACAGCATGGGAAATGTGTAAAATCATTATTATTTATTTGATTTTCAAACACTATTAGCTTGGCCCTAAATGCTTTGATTTGCGCAAACAAATCACTTATTAGGTTATTTTTTCCTTGGAGCTTTAAGTTCAAGTTATTCACGTGTGCCACAACATCTGCAAAAAATGCCAATTTCCAGAGCCATTCAATATCCGACAAAAGTGGTTCAGGGTGATTTTTCTTTGCAAGAAATAAAACTATCTCATTTCTCATTTTAAAAAAACTGCAATAGCACTTTTCCACAACTTAGCCATCGAATTGCAGTATAATACGAAATGTCAACGTGTTCAGATTCAATTTCTTCGAGAAATGATCGAAACTGGCGGTGATTGAGTGAATGTGATCGAATAATATTTACTACAGAAACAACTGGTTTCAAAACGCTGCTCATATCAATATGTTTTACACATAGTGCCTGCTGGTGGATGATGCAATGCAGAAAAATTGGTGCTGATGTTCCTTTTTCTTCACAAACTTTTTTTATTTGCCCAACCATGCCAATTTTTGAGCCAGACATGTTTCTTCCTCCATCAATTGTCACACATTGAAGTTGACACCAATCCAAGTTATATTTTGTCAACGTTCTTTGTACTTCTTTGAAGATATCTTCTCCAGTTGTTGTATCATGCATACTGTTAACGGAGGCTAACTCTTGTGTAACATTAAGTTCGTCGTCAACTCCACGAATAAAAACTAAAAGTTGAGAGGTGTCACTAACATCGGTGGATTCATCCATTGCCAGAGAATATCGAGTAAAGCGCTGTGATTTACTTCTAATTTGATGCACGATATTATTTCCAATATTTTCAATTCGACGAGCAATAGTATTACCGGACCGACTGATCATTTTAAAAAAGTTTCACTTTTTCTGGGCACAGCTCTCCAACAGCTTCCATAATACAATCTTTAACGATGTTTCCATCCATAAAAGGTTTTCCGTGTTTCGCCAACAAATAAGCAACTTTCATGCTTACCAATGTTAATGCTTCATTTTCCGAAGTGGACTTCTTAAATAAATTTTGCTGTAAAACCAAACGACGTCGTAGCAGCTCAAATTTTTCAACACGCTGAATATCCTTATATTGTGAGTATAATGAAGAATGCATTGTATCGTAGTGTCGACGCAAATTATATTCCTTCAATACAGCAATATCGCAGTTGCAAATTAGACAAATTGCTTTTCCTTTATTTAAAGGAGATTGAGCAAAGAAATACTTTTTTCCCCATTCTGCATTAAAAACGCGAAACTCGTCGTCAACTTTCCTCTTTTTGTTCTCCATGTTTAAAGTATGTAAATTAGGGCCCGAACTCCAATATTGCATTAACCTGTCGCACGCGTGACGGAGATGAGTATCAAAAGAATTGCGATTAAATTTATACAGCTCCATCAATATTTATTTTAAATGTAACTTGTTTGTGCTGTTCCAACTGTCAAAACAGCCTTGAGCGGATATACATATATTCATGTTTTGAAACTTTTCTCGCTTTGAGTTCTTACAACGAGCTTTCGCATTATTGTAGTTTGGACGTAATACACATTATGCAATAGTCAAATGTCAAATAAGTGTTGCCGCACCGCATTCTCAAAAAAGGATTAATTTCCAAGGAAGTGTTGCGGTAGAAAATTTTCAAAACATACTTAATTTGATTCTTAATGTTAGTCAGCTTTTACATCCGACTTTCAACAAAAACTTTGTTTTAATTTTTTTTTTTTAATCTGTTGTAATTATTATTAATAATAATAAATTATAATTAATCTAACTGAAGTACTAACATATTTAAAATCAAAACACAAATCATTCGGGGGCCGGATGAAATCATAAATGGGGCCGGATTTGGCCCGCGGGCCGGAGTTTGGAGATGCCTGGTATAAAGAAAATATATTTCTACCGGCCAGTTTTAATGCTCTACAATTATGCACATCACAGACAAATCAGCAAAAAAATATACAAATTTTAGATTTTAGCTTTAAGTGAATAAGTACTTCAAGGAATAAAATATTTAAAAAAAAATGAGAAACCCTTATTTCGTTAAAATTTTTAAATATTAATCAAAATTGGCTGAATTCTTTAATTTTTCCATACCTGAGTTAGTTTTTTTTTTTAAATAACGATTAAAGTGAATGTGCTTATAAAAACGTCCAAACATCCATTTTTCTTATGAGAAATTGTATATATTTTTATTTGATATACTTACTATACATAGGTATTTGCTCTTATATACTTCTAGTGCTCGCATTAGAACTTCCGCATATCAAAATTATTGTATGAAACAGCTACATTCGTTTTCGTCCATAGAGCAACTTTAAGGACGTGAAAGTTGGTAAATAGCAAAAAATGACGAATATTTACACAAATTATATACTTTGAATAAGAATAACTTTTTTGTTTTTTGAGCAAATTAAATAACTTTTTCACTATAGAAAAGATAATTTAATTCTCTTTCATTCGGTTTCAAAAAAAATAAAAACAAGTTAACAAGTACCGGAGATATTACATACAAAGTGGGGTTATCTTTTTCTATAACCGAAAAAACAGTTATTTTGGAATATCTCAAAAACTGTTCTACTTTTGAACAATTTGACTCCATATTTGGACTCAGTGGGAAATTTTACATAGAAATGATGTATAATATGTTGAGGATATTTTTTTTGTGGTGTAGTGTAACAGCTGTTTGATTTTAAGATCCATACGGACAGTCAAACATGTTTGGTCTTTCACATTTATATTATATTACGCAGATATAATTGATATCAAAAAATTACGATGCAAAAATTTTTTGGAAAAAAAATATTTATTTGTAAAAACGATAGTCGTATTATTAAATAGATGCATGGCATTCGTTCAATTTCACTTGTTTTTCACTTATTGAACTTTATAAATCATGGTTTTTGTATTTCTTCATGCATTCATACTCATTTGACACTGTAGGGTCGCCATAGCACTCATTTGCACACAAAATTGGGCAAATGTTGCACATCAAAATCGATGTGCAATAGTTGCCCAGCTGCGGAAACGATTTTCCATACTAACCAATTTGACCAAATATCCAAGATGCCCCAAATGCCCAAGATGCCCACCTGCTTGAATACCACTAATGTAAATCGAAAAATTTGGGCATAATTTAAAACTTTTGAAATTTAGGTTTAGAGATCGCTCAGAGGACTTGAATTTTCGTCAAAAACGCCTTAAAGAGAGCTACAAAAATTTTAATTTACTTTTTGTAAATTTTGATTTTCCAATTTGACCGATATTCAACTTTTCCTGTATACTTTTACGGACAGGAAACACAAAAATTGATTGCAATTAATGGTTTTTCCGGAAAGAGTTTGATGTTTTATCGATCAATTGATTCATAATATGCTTACGCGATTCGAAAACACTTATTTGCATATAAATTTTGTTTTTGTAATTTACTGGAATTTTTCCTTATGGACAATTGAGTTTTTGGCTTAAATGCATTTTAGCGACGTCGAAACTTCGAATTAAAAATTTTAAATGATGGCCAAATTTTTTGATTTTCATTATCTTTCGTTTGAGACCCCACCCCGCCGTCTACGAAATTCAACACGTTTTTTCACTTTTTAAATAAAATATTTAATAGCATACTTTCAGGAAAAATTGCTTTTTTTTGGAATATTAAACGGTTATAGTTCCCTAATGCGTCATTTTAGCACAACAGTGTTTTCGGAAAAAATACTTGTCATATCTCAAAGTACATTTTGATGTTAATTTGGAGCACCAAACTTAAACTCATAGATATATAGGGACCAAACAGTGGAAAAAAGAACTTTAAAAAATTTTCAAATTTTAGTTAAAAATAGTTATGTTGGAAATATCGATATACTTCCTGAGGAGAAGTTTGATGATATTTTAAGGGTTTTATTTTTTTTATATAAGGGTGGTACATTAGGATGGTAGGCACTGAGATCTTGAGGGTAAGTACTAGAACGGTACGCCTGTGGTCAATGACTTCTATAGAGGCCCTATTCGTATCCTATTGGTATTGGCGACAAAAACATTGATGTACCAAACTTTAAAATCCGACTGTAAACACCAGAGTTATGAAGAAATATACCAATGCGCGACCTCTACGTTCGATAGAAAAAAAATTTTTTTTTCTTTTCGTAATTGTCTTGAAAAAATGCGTCATATTCGCTGGTATACGGCGCACTTTTTTTTTCTTCCATATAAGGTGGTACGGTCTACTGTAGGTACACGTTTAAACATTTAAAAAAAAAACACTACTGGGATTCATGCAGCTTCGAATTTTTTCCAAAGTAGGAAATTTTTCGAATTGGGAAATGAGCTGCCAAAATTTGTAGGGAAAGAATTTTACAAAGCATGACAAACTTTCCACTTAGTTTTTGCTTCGCAAAACGTAGAAAGCTGTTTCATAAAACAAGTTTGGGCTGAAAGTCTATCGAGCTTGAAAAACCTAAAAATGAAGGCGAAATGGAATTAAGACTTTATTCGAAAAAGGAAAGAATTTTTATATGAAACAACATATGGGTATTTCCAAACGGACGTGTCAGTTATTAGGGCCAATATTACCGAGCATATTTAAAATTTTTTTTAAATAAAAATCCGCTTTTGGTTTTTACCATTCAAATTTTTAAAAAAAATTTTAAAAATATTTTAAATCACCTCGGCACTGCGTTTAAATATGATATCAAATTTGAGTTCGATTTTCAAAAACCAGCTGTTTGGAAAAAATCAAAGAAATAATTTGCAAAAAAATTCAGTTTTGGAAATAACACAATACGATAGACAGGACTAAAAGCTTTGGAGTCACAGGGCAGCAATTTAGAGTACGAAACAATCGTTAAAATGGCTCTTTATAGAATCCGTTTTAAAAATTAACGATCTAATCAGCTGTCAAATGTACTCACAGCCCTGGAAATAGAGGGTGCTGCCGTCATTTTCGATGCTTAAAAATTGCGATATTGAAAATGAAATTTATTTTTTTTAAATTTTATTTTTAATTTAAAAAATTTTTTAAATATGCTTGGTAATATTGGACCTTACTTTAGCAATTTAAAGTCCCGAATTGAAGAATGTGGAAAATGGTAATATTGTTTCGAGCTATTATCGCGCAGCTCTTCCGGAATTTTATACTTATCAAAACTTTATGCAGATCAGAAAGGCAATTAGATATGCTCGGACGGGACAAAAAGTTTACTTTTTTCTGGATATACCCATATGTACCTACATTTTCACAGTGTCTACTAAGGTTCGTTCATTCGACGTCGGAAAATTTGCGATCGCAAAATGTGTTCGTAATGACGCATGAGCATCGTATGAGCAATGTTATACGTATATCATGTATACGTAATCAAAACGACTACTTCATTTATTTTGATATGACATTTTTAAATAATTACAAAAACAAATACTTTTTTTAAATCAATAAAAAACGCGAAAATCATTTGGAAAAGCGTAAAAATTTTGGTTTTCGTACATATTTAAAATGTTATATCAAAATAAATGAAGTAGTCGTTTTGATTGCGTATACATGATATACGTATAACATTGCTCATACGTCGGGTGAGTAGGTCAGGTATTTTATAGGTTTTTGTCCATAAAAAGTGTGTTGAGTTGCTTGAAATGGCAATAATATTGCATAATATATTGTAAAAAAGGAAAAACGCTAAGAATTATGTCGATAAATTTGCGCAAGAACTACAAAAAAGCGCATAAAACCGCAAAAAATGGGGAAAGCCTATGAAAAATGGGGGAAAAAATCATGAAAATAGGCGAAAATGTTGAATTTCTCAGTTGAAATGTATGTTGTGGTGGTGGAAATAGTAATTTAGTTTATAGAATATAGAAAAGCCAGTCTGGTTTCAGAATCAAACGAAGTTGTACAACTGCTCTCATAGACGTATGTGAGGATCTAAGACATGCTTGCGACGAAAATAAAATATCATTTCTGATACTTCTAGACCATAGCAAAGCTTTTGATAATGTGAACCATTATATATTAATTTCAAAATTATCTAGCTCCTATAATTTTTCACTGAGCTCAATCAAACTCATTCAGTCCTACCTCTCGTTGAGGTCTCAATTTATAAATTTTGGTACAAAAACATCTAGTCTTCTCACGGTTAACAAGGGAGTACCACAAGGTTCTATACTTGGTCCTCTACTTTTTAATCTTTATATTAACGACTTACCTCAATCGATTAACCACTGAAAAATTTATAGGTATGCCGATGACGTCCAAATATACTTAAGCTGTGATACAAATGACATTGCCGAGTGTGCTTCAAAAATTAACTGTGATCTACTTATGTGCAATAAATAACTGGGCGAATAAGAACTGTCTTGGAATTAATCCAACAAAATCCCAGTGTCTGGTTATTTCTAGAAAAAAAGTAAATCGTGCAATATTACCTAAAATTTTCCTTGGAAATTCTGAAATAACCATCGTCAACTCAGTGAAGAATTTGGGAATTAAAATGAACAATAAGCTCACTTTTGAAGACCATATTACTGTTCAGGTTGGAAAAATATACTCAATGTTGCGTATACTAAGATCATCCCAGGATTTCACACCTCCTAATATTCGGCTATTGCTTGCCAAAACTTACCTTGTTCCAACTCTACTTTATGGTTTGGAAGTCTTTGCGAACCTTGATAGTCTCAGTAAGTCGAGGCTTAATAAGGCCTTCAATAGTATCACTCGTTATATTTTTAATCTTAAAAGAATCGATAGTGTTTCAAATTATGCATCGCAAATATATGGGATCCCATTAGAAAAGCTACTGCAATACAAAACCTCAATCTTACTGCACAAAATTATCTATTCCGGTTAACCTTCTTATCTCTTCTGTAGGCTTACTTTTGCAAGATCCTTACGCGGCAAAAATATTATAGGCTCTCGCTTTCATCAACTCGTCTCTGGAAGGCACTTTTTTATTTTTTCAATCCGTCTATGGAATTCCTTACCCCGTTCTATTCAACGTACTGGCAATGTGAGCCAATATAAAGAACCACTAATGAAATTTCTAAAAAGCTCCTAATTTGTACCTTGAGAGGAATTTAACATTTATGTATTTGTGGTTTCACTTTTGTACTTCATTTATATCTAATTATAATTTTTTTATTTATTTAATTGTTGTATTATTATTATAATTTTTTTTATTATTATTCCTATTTTATTGGTATTTTAATGTTTCATTTCGGTGTATTCCAACAGTGACTAGTGCTTGTAGCAAATAAGACGTACGTCTTTAGCACTAGGATTAAGCGATAAATAAAGAAAGAAAGAAAGAAAGAAAGAATTTACATGCCTAGAGGTATGCATTTGAATACTTTATTCAATAAAGTCCAAACAATATACCTGAAAGCTTTTACCGACGGAGCACAATTAAAGCTTTATAACGATCCGCACAGTTCCAGAAAGCTTCAATGTGTTTTTGAACGGGCACACACTTACACATCCACACATAGGAATTAATAGTTTTCTCCTGGTCGAAATTTTTCTAAATATTTACATGCATACTATTGGGCGTTGAATGTAAAATATCTTCTCTTGCCCTATAGATTAGTTCTTTTTTTTTTTAGGACACGACTTTGAATCGATTTGAAATACCTCTCGGTCTGCTATATTATTTAATTCTTAATCATTGTTTATTATAATTAATAAAATAAAATTGATATAGGTATGAATTTTTGAACCATGGTTCATTTTTTTAAAGAATTCTTGACTTAATTGTATACAAAAGCTCCCGATCCGGCCAGTCCGATGAAGGAAATTGACATGCTTTCTTGATTAATTAAGTAAACCATTGCATGAATTCTGAATCGTTTTCGAAACAACTTGAGCTGCTTTGGCAGCGATTGATACCAAAAGGACTTAAAATGTCATAATGGTCCTTTTGTTAAATGGTCCCTTATCAATTAACGGCGATCTGGATTCCCTTGTATGTCATAATTAGTTTTGTAATCAATACCTTTCATCACATAAGTAGTTACAATGTTTGGAATTGAACTAACACACCTGCTGCGCTGTGTGTAGGCAATTGAAAGCATAACAATTCGGACGCTAGTGGCGATGCCAAGGGCAAAGGTGACCTACCGAATGTGTCAACAATTTTCGTGCTCATCGCAAAAAGGCTACGGTGAAGGGACATCAAATTTGTTTCATTTACTCTGCTGGCGTGTGACATTTTCATTTCCATTTACATATCCTTTTATACTAATATATGTATATATATATATTTGTATATAGGGGGGAAAAAAATTTTTTTTTTTAACAAGGTTTGAATGTCCGAAATTTTTGGAGCAACGTAAATGGATCGATGTGACGACGATTCATTCTTTTCTTGGGGAAATTAATTTAATTGAAACTTAAACAAGAAACTTGCATTACAGGGTCGAACGGACAAATGCGACAAGCGATACGGCAATATCAACAGCAGATGTCGAGAATTCGAGATCATAATGAGCTCGCTTCTCTGCCAATAGCTTCACAATTTCTGGATTACGCATGTTTTCTATTTCCAAATGCTATTGAATGCAACGACAGCAGCCTATGGAATGTCCCGACGACGACGACGACGACAGGGATTGGACAATATAACAATGAGTTCCAAAAGCCATTACCGCATCAGTTGCAAACAGTTGAAAGGGAAACGGGAAACGAAAACGAAAACGGAAACGGAAACGTTTTGTCATCAAGCGAAATTGCCATGGAAACATTTGCGCACAATATCGAGAATCCCTATGATGTCATCGAGCAGCAGCAGCTGCAGCTGCAGCACTATGAGCCTCCTGAATATAGACGAAAGGATATATTTGAACAATTGAAAGACGAAATGGATAATATCCGCCGACGCACGAATGACGTGCAAGCAATACGAATAGAAAACCATGAAGGACGGCAAACATCGAATTGGACGCCCAAAAATTCAAATTTGCATGAATTTCGATTGAATTTGGGTGAAACAACAAGTGGCGATAACGAAAATGATGCCAATTCGGCGGTCAATAACAATCGATTGGCATTTCGTTTGAGCGATGTCGTCGATGCTGCGTATGATGCCAGTGCATTGGGAAATTATGTAAATGCGGAGGAAAATAATTCGCGTCCAGATATCGAGAGTGAAATTCCATTTTTGAAAACACTCATTAAACGAAATCCGATGGCTATCATTGCCAATCGGAATTATTTCCGAGGACCACAATATGCGGCTGACCGTGCAAAGAACATATACGGAGTCGACGACAAACGGAGCAACGCGAATCGACCCATATTCCGGAGGAACGACGAACGCGAAAGATTACGCTCCCAAAGAACATCTTACATTCCATCAATTAGTACTGGTAATTTTGGGAAAAATAAAATCTTAACCCTTTGATGCCCGAACGTTCGCACGCTACTCACTTGCTTCAGTTACGACCCTCAATAATTTTCCTTTCAAATAATTTCCTAAGCATGTATTTTAGTACATTAGGGAGCCCTTCAACTCGTCAGCCCAGTAGGCCCCAAGGGTCTAAGTCCGGGCCCGGTTACGACTATATGATAAAGAATACTTTTTTTTTGATTCAAATGCAGTTGGATAGAATAATGGTTTGACGAAAATAAGGCATTACCATTTTTCAAACGGAAGTCATTTTTGTCGAAGTTATTTGTACAGGGTTTTGCAATAAGTAGGAGGTGTTATTTTGAATAACCCGCTATTTTGGGTAGCTGTCACTTTCGCAGCTGTCATTTTTTGACATTTGATAATTAGAAACTACGCCATTAATAAAAAAAAAAAATTGGAACGATCGATAGGTACACGCTTCAACAACGCATTGAAATTACTTATCAAAATTCTATACTAAAATTGTGAAATTTTTGCAGTCACTGTTCGCAAAGCTAAAGCGTGCTATATCTCAAAGAGGTGATCACAATTGGCCACCGAGATCTTGTGATTTGATAGAGTGTATGTGGACATGTAGAAACAGAATTCAAAATCGGAATGGATTTTAAAGAATTTGATTCGTTTGAGTATTTATTTATGGAATTTCTAGCAGATTTTGCAGATCTGAAGCGGAAACATAACAAAAATGAGGCAGGGAACCGAAAAATATTGTTTTTTTTTTTTTTGGTTGTTCAAAAAATGCGATGACTCGACATTTTCTGTTCGGAGAAAACGTATTTCAGTACATAATTGTTCATAATTGATCGAAACAAGTTAAAACTTCGCCTGGTCAAACAATACACGATCATCTCTGTAACTGTTTCTTAAGCGAACGCCAACGGGACCAAAAATTATGGACATACTTGTATTTCCGTATAACAGAGGTGTCCCCGCTTAAGATAAAACTATTATATTTGAGAAGCAAATACATAACCTAGAGCATACCCAAAAAGTGTCCTTTAAAGAGGAGTGTCCGCAAGGAGAGAACTCACAGCAGATTAAAATTCGGGCATCAAAAGGTTAATCCACAGAAAGATTTCCCATTGAAAAGACACGATATGAAACATTTCTTTTCTTTTTTTTCTTTGTTCTTTTTTGCTGATTTTGTCCAATTGTGTTCTTGTCTTTAAGGAGCAATTACGCATCTTGGACATTTCTTCAACGATCTATCGAAGAATGTGCGTTTCAATGAGCGTAACGAATTCAGAGAACCGGAAGCAAAACTTCTTCAAGGTGACCATCCGTTGCAAATGCTTCAAGACGATGTCGCTGAGGACTCAGATGAACAATCAAAAATTGATAAAACTGCTGGCTTTTTACAGTATGCAACGCAATTGACCAGTTTACTTTTGACAAAACGGATTTCCGTCATATTCTTTGCTAGTTTTTGATGATTTTGTATTTATTTATTTTTTTGCTTTTTGCAGATCCATCCGGAGCTACCGACCATCTCAGAAAATACGCTCACTTGTTTCGATGAATCCGCAAGGTGAGGATCAAAATGTTTTTCTTAATAAAAAAAAAAAAAAAAAAATTTAATAATAATTGTTCATTTGAAAAATACACTAAGTATGAACTTCAGTAAAGATTTAAAGACGTTTTTTCTCCTTATAGGCTTTTCAGACATAGTGCTAAATCACGTGATTTAGCTAAATCATTCAAAGCTAAATCACAACTGTTCACACGAAGTCGAAGTAATATAAGTTGACAGCTATCAGCTGAAAAATAGAAGAAGGTGAACACTGTTTGCTCGATTTTTAAAATATGAGCGCCAATATGGACTTTGGAAAGTGGTCAATTGTTTTTTACAATTTTATGCAATTAAATAATATTTTGGAGCTGATGTTCAGTGATAACAGCGATTTGGAAAACATTGAGATAGAGATGTGACAGATGTTTTGTTCAAAGCTATCGATATTTCGATAAAAACGCGGGGTTACATATCGAGTTTGTGTAATTTAGTGCGTGATTTAGCTTAAGGGCCAAAATTCTTTTTAATGCCTAAATTTCTGTCTCTGTCAACGAAAATCAGTGTTCGTAAAAGAGCAAATCAAATAAATAACAAATAAATTTTACCTAAAAATTTATGAATAACGAAATAAAATACTGTAGTCCAATTGGAAAAAATCTAATATTACCAAACTTCCATCTTGTTTACTCGCAAATTACAGTAACATTGTTGTCGTGTTTGGCAAGACAAGACAAGATAAGACAACAATGTTACCGTAATTTGCGAAGGAAATAAATTTAGTTTTGTTAATCATTTATTTTTTTCAATTCGACTAGAGTATTTGATTTCGTTATTCATAAATTTTTTGT
The DNA here is from genome assembly GCA_020466095.1 of Chlorops oryzae. Classification (NCBI taxonomy): domain Eukaryota; kingdom Metazoa; phylum Arthropoda; class Insecta; order Diptera; family Chloropidae; genus Chlorops; species Chlorops oryzae. The sequence continues at coordinate 43,097,154 of CM035806.1, forward strand.
TAAAATTAATTTTTTATTAATATGGTTTGCTCCTTCAAAAAAACTGATTTTCATTGACAAGGACAGAAGTGAAGGCATTAAAAAGAATTTTGGCCCTTAAATCACGCCAAATAGCGTGATTTAGTTTGACATTTTTTGTATGGGTAAATTACGTGATTTAGCTCTAAATCACGAAAGAATGCTAAATCACGTGATTTAGCCTATGTGTGAAAAGCCTATTAGGCGCTCGCTCCAGTTTTGTCAGAAATGAAAAACTTGATATTTTTCTATATAATTTTCTGAAGTGTTTTTTTTTTTTTTTTTTTGTTGAAATGAAGTTTTTCATTTCTGTTTCATTTCTGACAGAGCTGGATCGAACCCTTAATTGCAAGTTCCGACATTAACCGTTATTATTTTCCGTCACCGAACTCAATAAAAATCTATGCGTTAACATTTTTTCATTTATGTTTACGGACGCAACTTAAATTTTGCTTCTTTCCCCTTGTTTCTTATTTATGTGCTTGTTCAATTTTTCAAGGATATCATGGTTCTAACTTCCTGGACCCGAACTACATGTGGGTGGGATTGGGATGAATTGGATCAACGCGATTCGGTGGCACGTCTATAAACAACGAATGCTAAAAATGAAAAATGTGCTCAAATTTTCCACAATAAAGAAAGGAAACGCTTATCTCGGTTCCAATTCTCTTTCCATATGCGTGGAATTAAATGTAATAAGGAATTCCCGTTGTTAAATACTATGTATATGTAAACTTCAAATATGAATAAAGTAAATTACTGAAACAATAAATGATGTCGGTCGGTTTTATTATTATTAGGTAGGTATATATTTATGTGTGTATGTATTATTTTTGTTCGGCCATTTCAGTTCTTCATTTTGAAATTCATAGAAGTCCATGAACGCATATGTATATAATATATATGTATTTATGTATTTACGTATGTGTATGAATAAAGTTAGGAAAAATATACATATGTATGTATATTCAAATGCATTGTATTATTATCATTCACAATCGCTTTGTGCGATTCCGGTGAAAATGGCGAGACTTAAATTTTGGTATACGATGGATATGTTGAAGAGGTTGCTGGAATTAAACGCTGCTGCATATCACGATTTGCTTGAATCTCCTTGTACAGCGAGTAGACCGCATAGAAAATAGAGAATGCGAATACTGAAAGAGAATAAAAGAATGAAAAATAATTTTCAATTATTGATTAATCGAATTAACTATGATGATTTAACTCCGATCATCGCTGATCCTAATCGAGAAGAATTCATGAATATTTATTCTAATTTTTCATTCTTGTGGTTACCTCTATGAGTGAAAGAATACATATGGGAATATTTCGTCACACTGCACAGTGTCCGATTTTGCGTCACTTAATTCTATATCTTTGCTGAAAATGACTGATACCCTAAACAGATTACACCATTAATGCAAATCAACGGCTTAATTTTGTATTATGTCAGGCATTTGACTTGAATTTGATTAATACACAACTTAAAGCGTGAATTAGCGGTTTTTTGTCTGGCAGCTCTACGAAAAAACTACCGCAGGTTATGGTATTTTTGCTAGAGCTGCAGAACTATCGATAGTTGCGAATATTGACAGTCTGAACCATCGATGGTATCGATAGTACTATCGGAAGTGCCATTATAAAATATCAATTAATTCGATTGGCAAATTGCGATTGGTTTCAATCAAGCATGTTTAAGTTGTTTAAATATAAATATCTACCATATTAAAGTTTCAAATTAAAAGAATAATCATGGTCCTACCATAAAAACTTCACATTTAAAAAAATATTGTGCAAAAGTACCCTTGCTCAATTTATATCACGCGGTAATTGTACAAGAAGATGAAATTTAAAGCATTTCTTACTCAATTTTCCATACTGTGTAAAAATAGTACACTCACACCGAGACAAATAACAACAGTTAAATCAACTACTTAGAACAGTTAAAGTAAGAGTGGTCAAATAAACTGTATTCCGCGTTAAATGCACTGAAAAAGGCGGTCAAATGAACAGTTGAAAAACAGTTACTTTTTATGTTCAAATTCGCTTTCGTTCACTTATGCGATGTTCTCACTATAGGGGTTAAGTTCTTAACCCGATACTTTAACTCAAAGCGTTCATATCAGCTTCGAGCGAGTTAAGGTTTACTAACGTCATATGACCCAGCCGGAAAGTTCACTACTTCTGCACTACTTCCGAAGTGGTGAAAATTCATATTGCGGCTACTCGCATTACTAACCCTAACTGTTAATGAAGTTTGTTGGGAGATGGCCGCTGTTTGCATTACATGCATGCGATAATGTCCGGCCTGGGAGTTTGAAATCTAAAAAACGCGTAAGGTATATCTGATATACTATATCATCGAGAAATTGTAAATAAAAATGGAATTTGCTTTATTGGAAATGTTTAAAAAAGCTGAAAAATCCAAAGGAATATTGGAAGCAATAATATCAGAAGAGCATTGCAATGTCCGCAGGACCCAAAAAATATTAATGGAGCTAATAGTGAAAGCGGCATCAGAAAACGTTCCACGGCCTGTGATCAAAATTTACATATCCAAATACGTGTATCCTTCCCAACTCATTTTCTGCACGTGAAAGCTTCCTGTCAGTGTCGTATTAAATTTTTACCCGGTTTTTGTACTCGGTGTTTTTGGACTCCCATCTTTTTCAGGTGATATTTCAGTTTACAGTGCCCCGTTAACAGTAAGGGATTCGCCGCGGCCCTCTTGGCCAGGCAGTCCGCCCTTTCATTGCCTTCATGTCCTTCATGCCCCGGTATCCAATATAGAGTTACCGTGTTCCTCTTGGATATGGTTTGAAGTAGCCCGTGGCACTCATAAACTTGTTACGAGTTTATGGTGAATGCTGATAGGGCTCTTAGAGCCACTTGACTGTCTGAGAAGACACATATGCGGTAACCCAAGGTAATCCTTCGTATACACTCTCTGACACACAGCTCTAACCCTACGTCTCGACATTCAATTTTTCATGGCATACCATCTGTCAAATTTATGTCTTAACATTGGCAATATTGCCAGGGTGAGCTTGTTTATGTTATGCCATCGACATATGTATGTGAAATGGCGACGAACAAGCTAATATGCTGCGCACGCGCACTCGATGCTTTAAAAAATATTTATGATTTATTAGAAGAAGAAGAAAAAAGGAAAACGCCAAAGTTTTGGGTGAGCCCGTTTTTAGAAGGACGTGATATGCACAATTTGGAAACGCATACATATATTTTGTGGGAAGATAGTGAAGAATTCCAAAATTAACTTTATAATGTCCTATGCACGCCACTCCATTTTTTTTTAGTTCTTCACACTTTGAAATTTTCTGTATAATGATTTTCAGCTGTCAAAGAAGCAAAATGGCGCTCATTGCCAAGTTCATGGCAAGCAATTTATGGCAAGCAATATTGCAAGACATAAATTGCCATCTTGCGGTCTTCATTGGCAATATCTACACTTTGACAGATGGCATGCCATGAAAAATTGCGTGTCGAGATGCCGGGTAAGGCGTGGAATTCCGCCTGAAAAATTGATGATGTTTTCCCCATTGCAGCTGCCTTTTGAAAGTTTGGCCCAACAACTCCCGCTCCCACACTGCCACTGCGTCAGTGTACCATTTCCATCATATATATATAATCGACACTTTTAATAATCGATAATTTCGATTATCCAAGGCGGACATTTTATAGGCATCTTTTGTCTATTAAAACGATGTTTTCGATAGTTTGAAATAGAGATGTCAACGTGAGTAAATTTTCGTTTACGTCACTCACGATCAAGATATAAAAAATTTCCAGTCAGGCGAGCCTGAAAATCTTAGCTGTTAAATTTCGATTACGATTAGTAATCAATTAACATTTTAAAAAGAATTTAGCTGAATTCTTTCAATGGGAAAACTCTACATGGAGAGACAGACAGACATACAGGGCTAAATCGACTTCCTTGGTGACTGCGAGTATGTCGATGCACGTATTGTATGGTCTATATCGCCCTTACGTAACTAATGGACAGCCCCTTGAACGATGATTTATGGCCACGATTTCCACATTTGGCGTTTTTGATCCAAATCGGCAGCTTTATTTTCCACTTGGCGCGGTAGCTATTTTTTTTTTTTTTATACCCGACACACTCTGTGTCGAGGGTATATTGCGTTTGTTGGGTTGTGTGTAACACCCAGAACCAGTCGAGATAGACCATACAAAATGTATATAGAAATGATCAGCGTCACCAGGAGATTCGATTTAGACATGTCCGTCTGTCTGTCTGTCCGTCTGTCTGTCCGTCTGTCTGTCTGTCCGTCTGTCTGTCTGTCTGTATACAGTTATCTTATCGAAGGAGTTGAGCTATCTTGACAAAATTTGGTATGCGTGCTCACGGGGACATGAGTAAGAACAAGTTCGAGAATGGACCCGATCGGACCATTTTTAGGGGTACCTCCAGTACTAGGGTCTGTTATGAAAATCACAAAAACTGCTCTAAAACCTGAGTTTTTCAAGATATTTTGATGAAACTTGGTATTTGAACATGTTTAAACGCAAGTAATATGATTTCAAAAAATTTGAAAAGTGGGCGTGGCATAAGGGCGTTTTTCGAAAATTGTCTCCTACACCCGAAATACAAATGGGACTTGAACGAAAGTTGGCACGTATGCTTCCTTGATAGCCAGTCTCGTCCTCCCCCGTCGATAGAACCATTATTAAGGGTACCTCTAGTACTAGGGTCTGTCACAAAAATCCCAAAAATGCCTCAAAAGCGGACTTTATTGAAATATTTCAATGAAACTTAGAATTTAAGCGTATATATAGGGGTCCGATTAGAATCTCAAAAAAATTGAAAAATTGGGCGTGGCAAATGGGCGGTTTTTATAAAGAAATTAAACAAAAGTCGGTATATGGGGCCCCTAATGGCCTTAAACAACTCCTGATATTAAAAATTATTCGAACATAAGTGTCTGTGTCGGGTATTCTATTGTCAGGCTCGCCTGACTATAACACCCTTACTTGTTTTTTTTTGTATTTGGCTATTGGCATTTTTCCGTTATAATTTAGTTCATTCCCAATTTAAAATAAAAAAATGTTCATCAAACACTGGTCGAAAGTTCGTATTAAAAATGGCATATCTTTTACTTAAAACAAATACAGCCTCCTTTCTAGTAAAATTGGCTCATTTTTTAGTTGTCTTGGTGCTTTTGCAATTCTGCAGGTGGCAAACTCGTTCAAGAATTTAAATCAGCTGTGTATTTCGCTCTATCATAAACATCCCCAACTCTTGCAATTGAAATCGTAAAAAGAGATCGATTATGTCCTTTTCCGTGTCCGGGGATTCACCGAAAATTAAACGACATGCTGCGATCCACTCCAGTGCTGCCAATATGTTTATTAATTTTTTGGTAAGTTTAGCGAATTCACTAGCAAGTTAAAAAGCGCCGGCGCCCCTTTCTATCTGGCGCCCCGATCGGTCGACCCACCCCGACCACCCCAAAGGCCGCTACTGCCCTCGACACACAGTCGCCAGATAAACATCACGCAGGTAGAGAAAAACTGTCAAATTTTATGAAACATTTTACATCGCGTCAACATGAATAAGATGCCGCGTGCCTAGACATTGATTCAATCACGTAATGAGCGTCTTCTGCAGAAGAAACAAAAATAACAACAACAGCATAGAATAAACACATACACTGCTATTCATCTGAATTGATATTTTTGGCATATTTAAGTTCGGCTCTTTTAGACTCTGTTCCGATTAAATTCATATAGCATGAACTCTTTTAAAATTTTTAGTGTCAAAACAATTTTACCTCCTCGAAAAGGATTAAAAAATATTTGAATGTTACACTGTGTGGGAGTTTTATTTTAGACTTTAAGTCTTTTGCCCTTTTCGAACAAAAAACCAATCTTTGAGGACTAAAAACGAAGCTCAAACTATATACATTTGGCCTCATATTTTTGAGTACTTACTTAAAAAAATAGTCTAAAAGAAGTAATATTTTCTGAGATCCAACAGCTGACAATCTCTGCATTTTAAGCTACTGCTTAATAGTAGGGTAGCCCAAGAGGGGATTTTTGCAGTTACTCGAGCGTGTCAGAAAATAATATGAGGAGAAAGCTTGCACCCTGTTATATGGCCCCACCATATAACAGGTTGGCTGATAAGTCCCCGGTCTGACACATAGATGGCGTCGCTAGTATTAAATGCTTATTATTTTTATATAGTGGCAACCTTCAAATGATTCGTGTCAAAATTTGACGTCTGTAAGTCAATTAGTTTGTGAGATAGAGCGTCTTTTGTGAAGCAACTTTTGTTATTGTGAAAAAATGGAAAAAAGGAATTTCGTGTTTTGATAAAATACTGTTTTCTGAAGGGAAAAAATACAGTGGAAGCAAAAACTTGGCTTGATAATGAGTTTCCGGACTCTGCCCCAGGAAAATCAACAATAATTGATTGGTATGCAAAATTCAAGCGTGGTGAAATGAGCACGCAGGACGGTGAACGCAGTGGACGCCCGAAAGAGGTGGTTACCGACGAAAACATCAAAAAAATTCACAAAGGAACGTGTTGGTCATATCATTCATCAATATTTGGATATGAAAAAGCTCTGTGCAAAATGGGTGCCGCGCGAGCTCACATTTGACCAAAAACAACAACGTGTTGATGATTCTGAGCGGTGTTTGCAGCTGTTAACTCGCAATACACCCGAGTTTTTGCGTCGATATGTGACAATGGATGAAACATGGCTCTATCACTACACTCCTGAGTCCAATCGACAGTCGGCTGAGTGGACAGCGATCGGTGAACCGTCTCCGAAGCGTGGAAAGACTCAAAAGTCCGCTGGCAAAGTAATGGCCTCTGTTTTTTGGGATGGGCATGGAATAATTTTTATCGATTATCTTGAGAAGGGAAAAACCATCAACAGTGACTATTATATGTCGTTATTGGAGCGTTTGAAGGTCGAAATCGCGGCAAAACGGCCCCATATGAAGAAGAAAAAAGTGTTGTTCCACCAAGACAACGCACCGTGCCACAAGTCATTGAGAACGATGGCAAAAATTCATGAATTAGGCTTCGAATCGCTTCCCCACCCACCGTATTCTCCAGATCTGGCCCCCAGCGACTTTTTCTTGTTCTCAGACCTCAAAAGGATGCTCGCAAGGAAAAAATTTGGCTGCAATGAAGAGGTGATCGCCGAAACTGAGGTCTATTTTGAGGCAAAACCGAAGGAGTACTACCAAAATGGTATCAAAAAATTGGAAGGTCGTTATAATCGTTGTATCGCTCTTGAAGAGAACTATGTTGAATAATAAAAACGAATTTCGACAATAAAATGTGTTTTTCTTTGTTAGACCGGGGACTTATCAGCCAACCTGTTATGAGCTCTCAATATTGTGGTACGTTAGAAAAGCCCGTACGATTAATATTAGTGGTATTCAAGCAACAGTGCAAACGCAGTGTGCAATATTTGCACTTGTCAAATTGCGTACCAAAAAAAAAGCAGTGCAAATATTGCACACTGCGATTTGCACTGTTGCTTGAATACCACTATTATTTTAATTTTTAAACAGGTCTTCTTATTTAGGCCGCGGTGAGGGCCTCCCCGGGTGCCCGAATGTCTCGCAACGCCACTGATTAGGGTTAGAATTTACAGAGGAAAAATTTAGTTGTGGTACCTTTATACATATTAGAGAGTGGTTAGAGTGATTCCTCAACTTATGTCATGCGAATTTCGACTTAGATTTTGTTATTTTTGATCAATGAGGGCGACCACTGTGCAGCGTTTAGATGAGGCATTTAGAACTACATCAAATGAAATCCGGAGGATTGCGATTGGACCACTTTTGCTTTGATTTCTTCGCTTTACTGAATCAACTTAGTTTTAAAGCTAATGATGTCGTCCGTCCCCGGATTCCCCGATTGATTGATTCAATTTGTAATATTGGTGTAGTAAAAAGAAATCCATTATTTTTGCATTAAATTGAGGGCTTTATTTAAGATAGTTAGAATGACCCGATTTAGGTCAAATATGCGCCGTTTTGTTCGATAACTTGTTGCCATTTTAAAGGTAATTTCATTATGCCTCTCTCATAGAAGCCCTCGTTCCTATTAGCAAAAAATTGAGACAGTCGAATTTCAGAAGCCTCTCTTGAAGCGAATGTTTCACCAGCAAAATTGTTCGCCATGGACAGGAACAGATGGTAATCACTTGGTGCCAGGTCCGGACTATAAGGTGGATGCAGAAGAACCTCCCAACCAAACTCCCGGAGCTTCTGGCGAGTCACTATCGATGTGTGTGGCCTGGCGTTGTCCTGATGGAACACAATTCCTCTCCTATTGGCCAAAGCTGGCCGCTTATGGGCGATTGCTTCCTTCAGACGGTCCAATTGTTGACAGTAGAGTTCCGAGTTAAGAGTTTTGCCGTATGGGAGCAGCTCATAGTAGATAATTCCCTGCCAATCCCACCAAACACACAGCAAAACCTTCCTGGCCGTCAATCCTGGCTTGGCCACCGTTTCCGCTGGTTCACCGTGTTTCGACCACGACCGTTTTCGCTTGACGTTGTCGTAAGTGACCCACTTTTCATCACCAGTCACCAACCGCTTCAGAAATGGGTCGATTTTGTTGCGGTTCAGCAGCGATTCGCAGATGGAAATTCGGTCTGTGAGGTTTTTTTGCGTTAACTCGTGTGGCACCATACATCGAGCTTCTTTGTGTATCCAGCCTTATTCAAATAGTTCCAAACGGTTTTTTGTGCAATCTTTAGCTCTTTTGCAATCGAAACAGTGCTAACATGACGGTCGGACTCGATAATTTCCATGATTTTATCGACATTTTCGACAATTGGCCTTCCAGTGCGTGGTGCATCCTTGACATCGAAGTTACCGGAACGGAATCGACGAAACCAAAATTGCGCATGATTGGCTGTTACAGTATCAGGTCCATAAACGCTATTCACATTTTCAGCCGCCTGGCTTGCGTTTTCTCCCTTATCGAAGAAAAACTGTAAAATGTAGCGAATTTTCTCTTTGCTGATGTCCATCTTTGACAAGCTCTCAAACAAAACTGAATCAATCAATTAAAAAAGTGTCAAAAAAGCTTTTTTAGTAGGAACTGTCATCTTTCTAATGCCCCCTAGCGGAACACGATCGGACTTATACAACGCGAGATGCAGATAAATAACGCCATCTATTGGAAAAATAATGGATTTCTTTTTACTACACCTAATAATTACTTTTATTGTTCAATTAACAGACGACTGAATTAGCCGTGCGAGAGTGATGTAAGGCGCGTAACCCGTGATAATTTTAATTGAAAAAAAAAAAAAAAAAAATTTATGAGTGGAAAATAAAATTCAATGTCAATTAATAGTCTTATAAGAAGGTTAAATACAAGCCAAAAGATTTATTCGTCCCTAAAAGTAAAGCGAGTTAGGTAAGTGTCAAAGAGATTACCATATCTCGGAAGGCAGGCTTTAAGAACTGGACGAAAAAACGCCACAACTAATTCTTTATGACGACACAGTCGCCCACATAAATTTTGGGACTCCTTCGAGCCGTCCTTTGCGCTTCAATTCATAAAAATCCGAACTATTACATATAATATCGAGCATTTCCTGTCGACAGGAAATGCATACCCCTTTGAAAATTCTTCCTTCCAGCCTCCTTGAGAGTTGCTTGCGAAAAGAACAAATAAAAGGAAGTGTTGGAAGGCAAATCGTCACATTTGTGAAAAACTTGCTCGGACACTTTGGTGGGCCCCCTTCATGGATTCGGGACCCGGGTGTAACCACTACTCATATGGGCTGTGCCTTCGTATCTCCTGTAAGATGTCCGTTATTTTGCTAGGTTTTTGAATTTTAGAGAGAATTTTAGGTAAATCTCAATTCAATTATGAGACGAAAAGGTCTCTCTGTGTTTATTCGCATAACTTGCAGTGACGCAGCGCAGAACGCCACGATGGCGTTATTGGAGATTGCCTTAGCGTTTGAGCGAAAACTTTTACACTCGGGCATCGCTCGGGACCAAAGCGTTCAAATTTTATGTACACAATCCCAAAGCAGCCGAAATTGCGCATAGAATTTAATGAGTTCGTTGATTTTTGTTTTGAATTGAGCAATTGAGATTCAACATCAACGTCTGGAAAAAGATTTGAAAGCGACGGTGCCAAAGAAACAAACGCCTTCGGTAGCTCAAAACACTATCTACGATTTAAAATTGTAGGCACATAATATGTATATATAATATTTTCAGTTCGACTCATTAATGAGAAAAATTGATATTGGAATTAGTGATAAGCGTGCCAAGACAAAATGGGAATTTCATCATTAAATAAAGGCTTCCATTAAAGTTGAAGATGCATCAACAATCGCACTGTTGTAGCTCATTTTAGAGATTTATGATTAGTTTTTAATTGAAATCGAAATCGAAATCCAAGCAAAAAGTCAAAAAATTTGACAAAAAATGATTAGCGATGTTTGAGAACTAAAGAAAAGGCCAGAATTATTCCACAAAATCATTCGGAGCCGACAGTTTTTTTTTTTTTTTATACCCGACACAGTCTTATCACACGACACTCAAACTGTGTCAAGGGTGTATTGCGTTTGTGCGGTTGTGTGTAACACCCAGAGCCATACAAAATATGTGTAGATAAAGATCAGCGTCACCAGGGAATTCGATTTCGCCATGGCCACCCGTCTGTCTGGCCGTCTGTCTTTCCGTCTATCTGTCTCTCCGTCTGTCTGATCACAGTCACCAAGGGAATCGATTTAGCCCTGTCTGTCTGTCTGTCCGTCCGTATACAGTTTTCTTGTCGAAGGAGTTGAGCTATCTTGACGAAATTTGGTGTGCGTGTTTCCGGGGACATGAGTAAGAATAATTTCGAGAATGGACCAGGTCGGACCATTTTTAAGTGTACCTCCAATACTAGGGTCTGTAATAACCAGGGCTGATCAAAATATTTATTTAAATAATAAATATTTATTTAAATATTTCGACTCTTCTGGGCAAAAATAAATATAATATATCAGCAAATTTTGATTTTCCGTAAATATTTCGGCTAAAATTTCATATTATATACGAATATGCAGTAGATATACTCGTAATACTCGTAATAAGCATGCTTTCCAATCAGATAAACATAATTCATAACGCTGTGACGATTTGTTTTCAAAAATGCTTACACGTTGCTCTTGCGCGCGTTTCAAATTCATAAATATGATTCTGTTGTCCACAAAAATACTGGATTTGCTACGTTGCGAAAAATTTCAATGATATTAAGTGGTCATAAATTCAATGAGCCAGATAAATATATTGATGAATTAACGCCAAACGAGTTGCAAGCATTTAAATACGCACCAGTCGTCAGCTGTGATGTTGAAAGATCTTTCTCTGATTATAAACGAGTCTTATATGCCATTCAGACGAGCACCGAAATCCCGGGATTTCGGCTCTTGGATTTCGTGAAATCCATATCGAAATCCAAGCGTTCACACAACAATATCGCCATTGAGAGGATTTGGTTTGACAGTCATTCATCTGTTTGTAGTGCTGCCAAATGTAGGGAAATTTCCTTAAAAATGTTTAGGGATTTTTTAAACAAAAACTGACTTATAGGGACAAAAGTACAGATTTCTTAAAATCGGCAAATGTACGGAATTTGTGATGTATTCCAAAATATTTAATAAATTTTGTATAAATTTGGTTGTCATAAAATTAAAAAGACAAAATAAAAACTATGCCAACCTGTGTTTATGTGAAAAAGTTCGGTCGAAGCTATCGTTAAACGTCGATAGTCTACAAATTTGAAAATTGAACTAGTTTTTGTATAGGCTTTTTTGAATAAATAGAAAACTGTTTTATTTACCGCTACAAGATAAGGCCTATTCAAATTTTAAATGAAATCATTTTTACTTGAACCACAACAAAAAAACTTAATTTTTGAAAGAAACGATTCGGAGTTCCAGACTACCCTAAAAGATTCTCAAAAATATTAGCCTACCATATTCATGGCTACTCATACATTTTTGTATGCAAGAGGCATATTATTTAAAAAAAAATTTAACGATATTTGTGGTAGGGAAAAACGTAAAGAATTGTGTGGATTTTTTTAGTTTCTAGGGAATTTTTTGTTTGCGTGTGGCAGCATTGCCTGTTTGTTTACTTTGGTTTTTTCAAAATTTGACAGTAGTGTTGCAGCATTTCTTCGATACATATCGAAAAACACAGAGTTGCATTCAGTTTGTTCCGGATTTCTCTTGGGATTTCGTTGAAATCCAATTTCTGAGCGGATTTCGTTTGACATTCATTTGTATGGGAAATCCGCTGGATTTCGACTGGATATAGGCTGAAATCCTCAAAAGTGCCGAAATCCCGGGATTTCGATGCCGTCTGAATGCCATATTAGACAATAGCCGACGTTCATTCATTTTTGAAAATTTTCGAAAACATCTCATAATTTATTGCAATTAGTTTACTTAAACCAATAATATATGGAAAATACCTTTGAAATAAATTTTTATCGTAAATATTTATCGCAAATATTTTGAGTGTTTTTTCTTAAATATTAAATAAATATTTTGAAGTTTTTTCATAAATATTTTGATTAGCCCTGGTAATAACAATCCCAAAATGTCGCCAAAATCTCAGTTTTTCGCGAATTTTTCAATGAAATTTCGATTTTGAGCTCATTTATAAACCTCCGGTTAAATTTCCTAAAATTTGGAAAAGTGGGCGTGGCAAAGGTGCGACTTTCATAACAAAAAAAAAAATTGAACAACAATCGGAATATTAGGCTCTTAATATCATTAAAAATCTCAAAAATACCGTGTCTTTAATAGTAGCGGTTTTGGGGCGGGCCTGCTTTGAAAAATGTTCAAAGATGTACATGTACATTTCTGTTTCGGGTATTGCAGCATCTGGCTCGCCTGACTATAACACCCTTACTTGTTTCGGTGTGCTTTTAAAATCGCGTCCAATCGCTTTTTTCAGTTATTCAGAATCGTCGATCGAAAAATATGTTTGTTTATTTCATTGAATTTCCAGAATCTGGATTCTAGAATTTCGCTTCAATGCAAAGGGAATTCAAATTTCACAATAATTCTTACCGCAAAATAAACAAATAAATAATGAAACAAAAAAACCAAAGCTTATAAAAATTATGACTCACCCAGAGAGATTGAACCGCTTATCACCGACGGCGCAATAACACCGAATGGCTGTTGCGTTATAATTTGCGTGATTATCATCGAAATAATATAAAAGCTGTCGAGGAGCAGTGATATCCCATGGTTAATTAGCCAAGGCAGCAAGAGCAAATGGCGTTCCTAAAAAGAGAGAATAAGTTCATACATACATACATGTATATTTGTATATCAAAAGTACACATTAAAATATGGATTTGATAAGCGTATGCCGAGCGGAAACGCTTTAAAAATAATTTGTTTTTGTTTTTTGTTTTGTCTTGCAATATTAAATTATTTATAAACGAAAAGGCCCCCGAAATTCAATGAATTCGTGCAACCTAAGCTATACGGACCGTTTACTTTGAAAGTGGTGTAACTCCATTTTACCATTTCGAGATATTAAGTGCTGCATGGCCATTTCCCAGCACCCGCCACCACCCAGCAAAACTGCGAAGTCTTTAGAATGGGTAGCTTAACACGAATCCGAAAACAAAAATAACCCACGGCCATCAGTTTCCCCTCAAAATCCGCTCTGAACCGGAAAATAGAAAAATGGAGTTAGACCACTTTCAAAGCAAACGGTCCACATGTTGTACTATAACTTTTTATTGAATATTGGATGCGGTTTTATCTAGACCGTAACTACCAGCGCGCCGCTAAGGAAATTTTATTGCATCGATAGACATTTATTTGTTTCGTGATAAACTGATTTTTTTTTTTTTGGCACAGTGTAGTGTTCCATTGAACGTTTCTAAGTATTCCTTAAACCTCTTATTCGCATGTGATATTTTTTGAAATAATTTACTCGAATGATTCTAGGAAAGATCGAAGGCTTTTGTTATTTTAGCGATGGTCCGAATATCTAATGCTATCAGACTATGTTGGCCCTTCCCGGGAGATTCTTACCTTTTCGGTGCCAGTGATGAGTAATGCTGATGCAACGATGTCTATACTGCTGAGTGTAATGCCAATGCACAGATAAGCGAGCACAACTGTAATGAGATAAGATTTCATTCGTTATCTTAATCCCTCCCCTTCATTAACGCAATTGCGCGTCTGACTTACTTGTGCCCAGAGTCGCCTCATCCAGGCCAGGATATTGAAAGTTTTCCGCTACCCATTTGGTCAATTCATCGATGCGGCTTATTGCTGTTATTTAAAAAAAAAAAAATTTTTTTAATAAATTTCATTTAAAAAATTCAAAAATGCAATTCAATGTGATTAAATGTAATTGGGTACATATGTATGTGTAGATATAAAATTGCGAAAATAAGAAGGATGGAAATGAAAGAATTTTGTGACATTAACTGCATCGACGTAGAGTGGAAGAGATTCTGGACTTTTTCAAATAATATCCTTCAAAATGAGATTTCTTTTCGGAGAAAAATTCAGAATTTCAGACAATGTTTCCACTATTGTTTCTTTCGTGCTACCATATTGACGCAGGATAACGGCATTTACAGGCTTCGAATGGCTTATTTTCTTTGTTTTCAAAAAGAAAAAAAAACACGCAAAATTTCTTTTCAATGAATGTTAAATTACCAATTGAAAGTATCACTACGGTCAAAAGCGACCAGGCCATGCCAACCCATCCGATAACGATGCCAAGGGTATTCAAACGGTATCCACAACAGGTATTCGACATCTTGACAAATTGCCAAACTCTAAAACGATTTCGAATTCGAATTCACAAAAATCTTTTTCACAAAACAAAAAGTAAACCGCAACGCGTACGCCCCAAACACGATCGAAGGACAAACTGAATACCATATTGTAATCAGTGTTCCAGATTTATGGCAATTGTAATAGATCTACACACGAGAGAAGAAAACAAGATTCCATCTCTTTTGCGGCGTTCTCTCAGAGAACACGAATGACGTAAGAGCGGATAGGGAGCGGATCATTGTCGTGATTTTCCATTTTATTCATTGGCTTGCTGTCTTTGCGCCCGTTTAGACGTATGATCAACATCGTTCAACAAAATATCAGATTCCCTTTTCATGTTTCGTTCGTGTCCACACAGCCAAAATTTGCTTCGTTCAACAAATGCTTCAACATTTTATATTTCGACGTTTCCCTCTTGCGCGTAGGAACGATGTTAGAAATGAATGAAAATAAAATCCTGATGCATCTCTCAAAATAGATTGCTATTCCGAATGTATTGAACGCAAATACAACAATGCAATTTCAAAAACAAAAAAACTATTTAATATTGCTTGGATATGTTTTTTTTTATTTTCATATAAATGTATAAATAGAAAAGATTGTAACAGTTATAAGTTTTTTTTTTTTTTTTTATCAAAAATAATCCTCATTGCTTGATATTTATTACATATTTTCCGTTCAAAAATAAAAATCAAATTTCGAATTTAAAATTATTAAAAAGCTAATAAAATGATATCAAAGATATCAAAAAAGATGCAAAAAAAAAAAAATAATAAAATTGCGACGGCATTCGAACCTTTCCGCTCGAATCACAAAAATATGTGAAGCACATGTAAAAATCGCACAGGGGTTGTTTTCAAGTTTCACGCTAAGAATATAGGCACAAAGAGAATAGCCGAGTACGTTCAACAAAAACCATCTTCCTCTCCCCGCTAGCGTCTCTCCTACAAACTGCGTTTTGTTGAACGATGTTGACGAACGTCTAAACGGGCGCTTTTGATGTGAATATTATGTTTATTTGAACATTTTGACAACACATTATTTCATTAGGCTATGAAAAAATGTTTTGGGAAAAACTTGAAATTCTCTTTTCATAAAATATCAAATTTTTTATTCATCGCTTGCAGTAAAAAGTTTCACTTTTCGAATGCTGAAGCATTTTGCGTTAAAAGCTTATTTCTTTTTGGCTCTCTCAAGGCGATCGTAAAAGCTCTCATTTCGTTGGAATATAGGCTTTTCTGTGGAAAATATTGGACAAAAATTGCGATACTCCCGCTCGCAATGTGTTCGAATTGAACGAAAGCATTTTATTTCAACACAAATCCATGTTTCTTTTTTCCTCACAACATTTCTTTATACATTTATACGTTTACGTTTATACAATCAGCCATCCCGTTTCTTCGCATGTCTTCCTCCACTTACTTGCTCGAGATTCAGACACATGAACAATGTTTTGAAACAATTAAGTAAGTGGAGGCAGACGTGCGAAGAAAAGAGATGGTTGTTTGTTAAATGTTGCATTCAAATGGGATGTTTTCGAAACATTGTTCGTGTGTCTGACTCCCGACTAAGTCGCCGTTCATATTAGTCCAGTTCCATACTAGGCGACAGTCGCCGGAGACACATTTTGTTTTGACGTCGAAGGACGGCCGGAGAAGAGAGAGAGAGCAGGACTCCTCTCTCTTCTCCGGCCCACTCTTTTCTTCGAAGCAAAATGTTTCTTCGCCGACTGCCGCCTAGTATTGACCAGGACTTAGGCGACAAAGCTGGATTCATGGTGAGGGGACATTCAAGGATGTAGTATGGCAGTTTTTATCTCTCTTCCCCGTGCGTCCCATGCTAACTTTGTCACCGCTGATTTGTTGCCCAATATGAACGAAGAATTTGTATGGTCTGAAAGGGGAACAAAATATCACTGTTGATCGAAATGGTTGAATCTGGCAGCACTGAACATATGCACTTTTAAGTCCTAGTCGCCGTTCATATCAGGCGACATAACGCTCCCATACCACATCCCCGAACGTCCCTCGCCATCAAAAAAACAACTGTGTCGCTGCATAGAATAAGTAATAATATAGAAGGAGCGTCTCATACAAAGCGAAAATTGTATGGCGGGTTCCTCACGTGGAGCCCGCTCTCATTGTTTCCACTATTAATGCCCACAGCAGAACCCGCTCATATTTGCATGGTATGAGCGAAAATAATCTATATTTTGACTTTAAAGTCCTATAACTTTTGATACACTGCTCCGATTTTCATAAAATAAAAACTATTAGAAAATTTGAATAATTTGGAAACTCTTATACGCTTACTCTATATAGCTATCCACAAAAGGAAAAAAGTTCGTAACTGACAGAAAATTTCAAGTCTTCATAAACCTACAATTTCTATTAATTCCTTCACATTCATAGCTGTAAGCACCCAGCCGGAATTTTTCTCATAAATGACCAATTAATTATTTTTTCCACCAAGGATATGAAGGGGTTGACAGTTTGAATAATATTACATATATTTCATCGACAAATTGATAAGAATAAAATGAATAATAATAAAGATGAAATAATTGAATATCTTCTTGATATGGCGCAAAACTTGATTGCAGCTCCAAATTTTGGAAAAGAAGATTTGAAAATAGTTCAACTCTTCTGATCTGTTTCGATAACATTTCATGTTTTCCAGACAATGAAAAATAATTCATTAGTTATATTCCTTAGAGATAACAAAGGTAGGTTTTTTAAAAATATTTTATGTTATTTGCAATGTTCTAAACAAAAGCAAAAAGAATCTGCCTGATTTCTTCATATTTACTCATAAACTTGAAATGAATTAACTTAAAATTGGATCTATTTCACTAAAATAGAGCAGAAGCGTTGAGTAACTATTCTATTTTATATGACAATATACCTATATTATTTAATTTCTTCACAAAATTTAAACTTTTTCTTTCGCAACCGATATTTTAAATTCTTCTTCGGCGCTCCGAATTTGAAAACAAGAAAAACAATATGAAAACAAAAGTCAAAATAACGAAAACCATCAAAGCAGAATGTCAAAAGCACCCCTGAGCTTAGCTCCTCTTGCGTGTTTGTCTACCCTGCTGACTTCTCTATTCCGCTTGCCCGAAACCTCGTTCCCCTTGCGTGCTCACCCAGGGTGAACACGCATAGTGTAAAGACCGTCTTTCATGTCCGAAACCTGATTGTACGATCAGGGTTCGGACTTGAAAATATGTACGATCTACGTATGTCAGCGAGTTGAAGCGCATTCAGTCTCATTTTCAGCTTTTTGCGTCGATGACGTTCTCGTTCTCGTTCTCGGTTGAATCTCATAAAAGTTTGTGATTTAAATAAAAATCCCAAATAATCGGCAAAAATGGAGAAAATCAATCTCAGAACCGAAACAGCGTGCTGCAATATGGAGTTAAGGACAGCATGCCGAATCATTGCAATTTTCTTCCTCGCATCAATTGTCTTAGGAGCGATAATAACAACTGGATGTGAGTATTAGGCAAACAATGCGATTCAAATCGTATGAGATAAATAGAATCAACAGGTTGAAATGACATGAAAACAAATGGCGATTTCTTTTGCAACACCGGTTTAGAATTCAAGACATTCATGACTTTCCTTTAGTTTCCTTTAGTTTCCATGATCAATGCGGCTTTGTTTTCCATCATAATATTAAAGAAGAGTTTCTTTAATTTTTTATTTTTTTATTGAGATGAGATCATTTATGCACTCCATTTAAACGTGATTCAACGCTGGTATCTCTTTTTTTATAATTATTTTCTTTGTAGATTTTACAAGTGCCAATACATTGATTGGATTCATATTGGAATTAATCGCTAATATCGCCTTACTCTTTGGATGCCAATTGGTATGATTAATGAGTCATTAATGAGTCTCGTATGCATAAATATAAGATGGATCTTTGACTTGAGTGAGTCGAGATAATGCTTAAATACCTATGATTTGAAACCTATGGGGCGATTTTTCTTCTTGCATATCGAACCAAGCAATTGCTCGAAAACTCTAGAAAAATGTCTGATCTCATCTTTATGCATACGGGCCATTATTTTTGTACATAATTTTTCAATATTTTTAAACTAAATAATCCTCAACTGTTTAGAATAACCAATGGCTCGTTCTGGTTTGGCTAATTCAAGCTGGGCTCTTCCTGATCGGTTGGCCAATTGCAGTTTTGGGCGTCATCTTTCATTTCGGTGACTATCGACGCACAGCGTTCTTCGACAACGTTTTTCTCATATTACTCGAATACATAATTATATTGGGTGAGTAAAACATAATTTGTTGAATATACCTACTTTATTATTTTTTTTAATAGTTTTTTTTTTAAGTCTTTGAACTGCACAAAAGATCTTTTAGGTCGTGGTGCACTTACAGCCATAGTAATAAGTCTTTGAAATGGCTGAATTTCATCAGATCCATCCAATTGATTGCTTTTAAATTCTCCCTGAAACGCGAACTAGTTTTCCTCAAAAGGTAGAAGAAAAAAAAAATACACACCATAAGATACACACAATATCTTAGGCCAGAATATCTACTCAGTACAGCTTCTACAAATGCATTCCGATTCCGTCCACAAAATTACCTATAACTTGCGGCCATAGTATACTAAGGGCTTGTGGCATTTTCTTTTAAATCTAATTCTTCTTGTCCTTTTTTCTTGGCTACCTGAGTCTAGTTTTCTCTTTAAATGACTATTGGCTAAATTTCAAAGGCATCAAGACATTTTCAAAGATTTTTGTGGTTGTGGCATCGAGCATGTCAAAGAACACGTAGACACATATGAGGGAATTAAAAATGACTCTTGGAACAGTTCGACTTGTTCTCGTTAAGACGCTCGAGCGCGCTCGTGAATTTGTATTGTTTATCTACACTCACTATACATCAGAGAACTTCTCAATCAACCCTTGTAAAACAGAAATGGAAATTTTGTGCACAATTTCAATGAAAATTCTGTACAGTTTCGAAATCTACAAAAAAAAAATCGGGAGCTTACCGATATTTATCGACCATTTAAATCATAAAGAATAAAAATCCTGACTTGCATTTTTAAATGGATCTAATGAGAGAAAAAAATCTAAGCATCGGATACAAAAAATATTTCTTATTGAAATCGATATTTAAACCATAATGGTAAAAAAAACTTACTGACGTAATATATGGACGGCTCCTAAGAGCTGTGGCACACATGCATTCGATGAAATGCAAAAAATCTTGCAAAAGATTCGCACTTCCGGATGAGGACGCGAATATGCGCAACACCCCTAGCACTAGTATCGCGGATAAGACTTTAGATATTTATAAGCGTATTTATTTCAAGCGGTTCCGGAGTAAGGCGGACGTGGTTTTTAAGCTTATCTGAATTTTAGAAAAATCCACGGGCAAACAAATTTTCAGAACTCTGCATCAGTCTCTAGTTATAAAAAATGAGACGTTTTATTTTTCTATTAGTGAATAGAGGCATTTGTTAGAATTCTATTTTAAATTGCCATTACTTGATGTCGCAAAAAAGAGCATTGTTTTTGATTTTTCTTTGCGAACTTCCGACCGACCTTTTGGGTGATCCTTCAAAATTAATTTTCTTTAAATTATAAATAGAGCCTAAAAAAAAGGTAAAAAAAAAAAAATATACATTCGGGCATGTGATTGGATTCCCTTTCCCCAAATTTTGGGGAAAGGGAATTTCGTTCCTCCTGGCAATTTTGAAAGAAATTACATTGTCAAAAACAAAAGAGCGGCTATACGATAAAATTTTCGATTTAAAAAATTTCGAACATATTTAAATTCCCGAGTATTTATTTCAATTTCCCGGGGAAATGAATTCCCGGGAATCCAATCACACACCTGATTAACTTTGAAGAAGATAACGTAATGACGTTAAACTAACGTGACCAGGTGGTCCGATTTTGTCGGACTTGGTCCGATTTTTTAAACCTAGGTCCGACTGGTCCGATTTTGGCTTCTCGCCACAGATTGTAATTGCTGTCGGAATCAGAATTCAGATGAACCGTGAAGTCATAAAATATAAGAACTGATACAAATCCAGGTTCAAAAATAAAACCAATAGAATCTATAACTCGTAGAAGAAATGTGGGGCGGTTTTCATTCCAATTGTGACAGCTATCAGATCCTGTAACAACCCCCATTGACTTGCTTTTGTATGATTACAAAATAAAATATTTCGTATATTATTTTTTTGAACGTTTTTTAATGAATTCTTTTATTGGAGGCGAAAAAAATGATAACCTTTTTTTTTTTTGGGTCCGATTTTTTCCGAAAAATATCTGGTCAGGTTACGTTAAACTAATGATTTTGTTAAAATAATTTTTAGAGTATAACGTGTAGGTGTTTGGTACATATGATATAAAACTTTTCTCTATGCTCAAATTTAACGTTTTTGATATCCTTTAAGGATTTTCAGCACACGCAACATTCATGGAATTTGGTTAAAAAAATTCGTTAGGTTTTCACAAATTTTTTTCTTGTAGTTGTAAACACAATCTTCCTCTCCGATGGTCGCAACTAACGATAGTTCTCCAGCTCTAATATTAATAGTCTGCTTTTTAAAAGGCAATTTTACTAGATATGTTTCGATTGCGAATATCACAGATTCAGATTTATTTTTCGATTCTTTTAAATAGTTAACCAACAGAATTTTTAATTTTTTATGTCCCACGAATGGACCTTTTAAAAAACAGACTACAGTGTACTCTCTCCTGGCGGACACTCCTCTTAAACGGACACGGGAATGCTCTAGTGTTCCTGCTTCTCAAATAGTTTCCTCTTAAGCGGACATATTTTTCGGTCCCGTAGTTGTCCGTTTAATAGAGAGTACAGTGTATAAATATACAAAGAGCTGGAGAACTATCGATAGCTGCGACCATTGATAGTCTGAACCATCGATGGTATCGATAGTACTATCGGAACTGGCATTCTAAAATTTAAACTAACTTGGTTGGCAAATTGCTAGTCGTTTGAATCAAGCATGTTTAAGCTGTAAAACATTTACATATCCACCATTTTAAGTTTTAAATTTGAAAATGAATGGTATTCTTCCGCAGTTTATAGCACGTGGTAATATACTTGTAAAAATGGTATACGCAGTTTAGCATGACACCTATAATTCTCATTGGGTTTGTAAAATGGGACACATAAGAGTCACAGAATTTCTGTTTCAACTTTGAAGCGGCAAAACGGTATCAAGTAGTGTTCGGATCAGTTCGTGTATATGAAGAAATTGTTTAGTTTTAATCTTTCTATAATTGCATCGAAAAATTTTGATGAAATGTTTATTGTCTTGGGAGCAAAATAAAATATGATTAAAAAAAAAACACGTCAAATTTTAGGAATTTTTGCAATTTGCACCTACTAGATAGAGTTTTTTCGGGTCGGTTTGTACAAAAACTATTTAAAATGAGTTCAGAGCTAAAAATTGTGATAGAAAGGAAATTAAAATATTGAACGGATTACGAGATATAGCCATAAGTAAGTGAGTAAATTAGTTCTCGGCCCCACTTTTTGAAATCTATTTTTAAAAAAAGTAGAGGTGACTTGACAAAACTGAGTATGTGAGTTTACAAAACATGACCTCTAAAATGTCGCACAGTGTAATCGATTGTTTCGTTAATTTTGATCATTGAGGCCTTTTACATTAGTCAATAGTTGATCGTCAATTCCTATCGATATTCCCTTTTGGAGTTGCATTCGCTTTTACACTTACTCAAAAGAATTGATCGTCAATTCTTACTTCGTTTGCCTTTTATGACATTTTCCTCTTCAACACAGGGGTGATATTTTATAAAATTCAAGCAAATTGAAATATGTATCTCTGATTAAGGGTTGATAGCAGAAGCATAAATACTGCACTACCTGTTTTGTTTTAATGAATTTAATTATTGATGCTAAGGAGTATTTCAAAATGCTTGAATTAAAAATGCTTTTTGAAAAAGACAATTTTTAGTGAGTAGCTGTTAAATTGTTCTGTTTGAAAATAAATTCTATTAACGATTTGTAGGAGTAAACCATCTAGGTGATTTTCATATTGTCAAAAGAATAAAGGCGAAACTCCAGAATCGACGAAACATTTCAGGCGATAGAAATGTAGCTGCTTCCATTTAAATACATTTCAATACATTGATTCAATGGAAGCAGCACAAATGCTTTCATCTTTGCCGCGAATACCGCAACAACCGTCCTTTCCGTCCTTTATGGAGTTTCGCCTTAAATTTTATTTATATTCATCACATTTTTCTTCATATCTTATAACATAAGAATTAGTCTTCAATTTATAGTTTTCGGTACATACAAGAATGTAAGATCCTAAAATATTGATCAAGAAAAATAAGTAAAAACATATAATAGCATGCGATGGTGTCTCCACGAACAACGAAAACGAATAAAATAAATGTCAGAAATTTGTTCCCAGCCATCGATAAGTTCGATAAACGAAAGAGAGCAAAGACGGATTGAGCGAGTACGTGCAACCAAAAAACGCTCAACTTTTCGATAACGATATGTTATCGTTTTGTACTGAAAATGAGAATTGACGGTCAACTATTGACTAATGTAAAAGGCCTCATTGATATTTAATAATCGATGGGTTTTGTGAATCGATAATTCTACTGTAATTAGATTATTTTTGTATCGATAATTTAGACAATCGAAAATCGATAATTGTGTTAATCAATATAATGTTTGGTAATTAATAACTTTAAGAATCGGTTTATTGTAATCGATAATTTCGCTAGTCGATTTTTGTGATAACCAAAATTTGCATTTTCCAGCCACTGTCGTCCTAATATAAATAAGGCCATGTTTAGGAATTTGTCCATTTCAAAAAAGCCCTCTCTGTCACCGCCAGCAATCAAGCGATCTGCGTTTTTTTTTTAATTTTTGTAAATATTACTGATAATTTCGATCTTTTAAAGAAATTATTTTCAAAATGTTGTGGTGAAAAGAATTTTTCCCACGCTGTGTAAAGGATTGAAAATCCCAGAGAAAATGTAAATTGTAGCAATTAAAATTTAATTGCTCTATTATCTTTTTTCAAAATTTCTATTTCAAAGTACAGAGAACTGTAATTTTTTTTTTTTTTTAATAAATACGTCATTAATATGTCTCACAATCGTTGTTAGAACAAGTATTGTAATTTTTCATTTCTCACAAATGAAAAAAAAAATGTATTGCTTAGATTTTATCATGCTTAATTTTTCATTTAACGTACGTGCTTCAGTGGAAAAATTATACGGTTTAATCAAAATGCATAAAAATGATAATTTAATAAAAAAAATATCGATGATTGCATTTCAACCCTAGGTACTTCCTTACTTAATAAGAGACCTAAATTTTCTCATAGGGTCAAAAGTGATATATGTAGGTATTCTCCAGTATGTTTGTTAGAAGACCTAAAAATTATTTCCAGGACCTTTCTCTTAATTCGACTTTTTTATTTATGCTTTCTATATTTGTCATTTATTTACTAAATTTTTGTCAACTTTTTGTTTATTTTTAGTTATTTTCTTGTTTATGGCCCGACTTGTGTATTCATATTGGTACCAACTGCGTAACAGCCAATCCAAGCCACAACATACCGTTGTAGTCTAAATGAAGTAAGCGCAACTGGATTGTCCATATCAGACAACAACAAAAACGAGCCCCACTGCACCATTTTGGCTGACTTACTTACTTAGTTGTAGTAATTAGTTATACAAATACCTTAACACCGTAACATTAAAATCGCAAGCACAATCAGACAGCAATTATAACTACTAATACATACAAACCTTTTTGTTTTTTGTGACCCAGAAGGAAATATGATTTTGCTAAAGTATCAATGAAACTATTTCTTTTATTATTTCAGTAAATGAAATGGCCCTCAAGTTGAAATTACTTCTTTCTGTTGGCATGCTATTACCAGATATCAAATATATAAATAATATATCAGCACGATTCTGAACATTCCAGGCGAATTAACTTTTCTCGAATATTATTCTTAAATATTTGGGGGAAAAAATTTAATCGAGAATGGGTATTTGACCCGTACCCACAATTTTATTTACCCTATCTATTTAAAAAATAAGAATTTTAGTCTCAAGAAAAGTAAATTCCCCGGGAATATTCAGAATCGAGCTTTAAATGATTTTGTACTACTAATGTACTAACTAAATATAGGATCTGCATGTAATTCAGAAGCAAAACAGCATGATAGGCGTAGAGATGGCCTAATAGGTTTTATTTATGGACGTCTTTATAAATTAATATTGTAAACGAGTTGATGCGATTAACACCGTTCGGTAGTTTCCCTACTGGAGTATCACATACATATATTAGCAGCCGTTGGAAGGGAGAAAGGCAATTAGAGCTTTTTTGAATAGAATTTATTTGCATTTTAACGTGCCTTGTTGTGTGTAAATGGAACACACTTAGACAAGCATACATACACAAGACTCATATACATATGGGTACATAAAACATACATGTTTTGAAAACAGGAGAATAATTCTTCATAATCTATATATATATATATATATATATATATATATATATATATATATATATATATAAAGGATATTAATTCGGTTATTCGATAACATTGCCATTGTAAAGAAATTTTTTATAAAAATTTTCTCTAAAAAAAAATTAATAAATACATAAAATCAAATTATGCCGTATTGATGAAAACTCTTAAAATTGGCCAAAAAAAAAAATAAAAAAATAAAATAAAAATCAAAACAAACAAGTTCAAACATATTACGTGTGTACCTCTACCCAAACGGAGGATTCAAACAAAATGTGGGCCGATTTTTTGCGAATTTATTCGATTCGATGTTCTTCGAATTCTTGTTGGCGGCCTTGGAGAGAGTGCTTCAGTTGTTACATGTAAATTTAAAATACTTAAACGGTAACTTGTCGAATTGCTGACCATATCATTAGGACTGGAGCGCTTAGACATCGAGCGCGTGCGTGGAATTTCATGAAGCGTGGCAATACTACTCGTTAGTCTTCATCTCGGTGTTGTACTTGTTGACATCCTTTCAAGAAAATCTTTGGCCAAAACATTTTCGATCTCGGCAAGACAAGAAGCGACTTCCTTATCTATGTCATGGAAATTACGTGGCTTGGGACACGCCATGCTTAATGTCGAAAAGAAGCCGTACAAATCTTGAAGAGAATTTATTTGTTGGCACGTAAGCATCAAATACTCTCCTCGTCTAATGCTCGATTGAAGCTGAAATTCATAATAAATAAGAAGAAACATTTAAAGAAAAAAAATTCATTACACAAAATTGTTCGTCTCGGACCTACACAAAATAGTTCGTCTCGGACCTACACAATATAGTTCGTCTCATTCTTTTAAAAAATTTTTTTTATTGGATTCTTGAAATTTTTGCAGCCTTCCCAACACTTACCGGGGAATGCACTGGATATTTCATATCCATCAGACGCGCTATTCTCCTTACGTGTGGTACATATGATGTTGAATTAATGCTTGCTGTCGCTGTACGTTCTTCAGTAACGCCATTGGGGATCGGTGTCTCTTCTATTGCATCAAATTCAGTGCCCACAAATGCCCAACGATACATTTGAAAATGGGGCAGATTTGTCGCCGGTAAGACACAACCCATCTCTAATAGTTTTGCTGTCTCAAGTTGAACTGAACGCCAATGCATCAAATGACTTTGGGAGCCTAAACCGTTCCCAGAAACATTTGATGACCACGATCCATCCATTCCCGTCATTGATCTGAAAAGAAAAAATTATTTTAGATATTGAACAAAACTTTCAAATTTCAATCAAAACAATCAATTCCTGAATTAAATGTATGTCGAATTTGAATAGATCGCAAATCAGCAAATCAGTATTACCTGAGATCCTCACTATCGCATTTTAATTCCTGCTCCATAGAGAGAAAGACTTGAACCATTTCTGCTATAATAATCGGCCATAGAGATGTTACGTGATCGGGAGCCATGCGCAGAAGCAATACGCGGAAACACAGAAAAACTGCAGCTTGCACCGATGGCACCATCGAAAGGAGACGTAAGCTGTTCGCCAATTGCTCTGCAGGACAGAATTGAAGCAACAAAACAAACAGAATGGATGAAAATATTTAAAAAAAAAAAAAAAAAGACGTTTTTTTCTACACAAAGCAATAAATATGAAAGAAGGGGCAGACACGTCGTTCAAACTACATACAACAATGACCTATTTTTCTAAGGAAATTTCTTTTAGTGAACAATAAATATGCAAAAATAATCATGTGATGGTCAATTTGATACGTACCTTGTATCTCTGGTATGTACTTATTATACTGATCGAATTCACTGCAAAATATCACAAAAGCCAAGCGCTTGAGTAGCATAGTACGTTGTTCGTACTCCTGCTCACGCGATGTAAAAATGTTAAGCGTACCCGTTTGGGTTAACGAAACACGGCTCATTAGCTCACGGAACGTAGTGTTATCATATGTCATCAGGCTATCCATGATTTGTTTCCAAAACGGCAGACAGGAAATATCCATTTGGAAAAAAGCTGGATCAAGTAGTAATTCAAACATATCTTTCCGCCAAGCCTTGCGAGTGTATTGATATCCACTTAAACTAGCTAATAGGCTGGAGCAAGCATAGAACGATGGAATATTCCTAGTTGTATGATTCTTCAAATATGGTGTTATATTGTATAACAATGTTGTAACAATGTTAACAACTTTATCCTTCTCTTGCGAGCCATAGGCGACATCAAGAAGATTAGCTAAGACAACAGCTAAAAAGCTTTGCGCCTGTACAGAATAATGCTGTTGTCCACTACCGACAAGATTATTCTCTTTTCCGCTGCCTCCAACTCCAACCGGGACCGGCGGAATGTCCTCTTTAACGGCAAGATTACGACGTAACCATGTTGTTTGCTCTAGGCAAGAACCAGCAATATTTGATAGTGAGTCAACAAGGCGTGATGTAACATCGTGCAGATCACGTATATCTTTTTTATCCTGAAATGGTACATCTGGGCAGCGTTGCATGAATTCGTGCAATAGCATAAGCAGAACGAATTGTGCCGGTGGTATAAGGCATAAGCCATCCCTTAAAAGTAATAGGAACGAACTCCATGAATCGCCAAGCTGTGTTGCTGGAGCTGATTTCATATAGAAATAGAAAAGTTCCAATGCGCTAACTTCGATGGAAAAATTCTTTGGCGGACGATGTATGGGTGGCGGTGATTTAACAACTTGATGCAATGTTTGAACGAAGGAATCTATTGGCATAACGCGTATGCTTGTGACAAGGCTTAAGAATTTTAACTGCTCTGGCGTTGCTTGTAACGTTGAATTTCGTTTATATTGATCGGCAATGGTAAGATTCGCAATTTTCTCATCGAATGAGGAGCGCTTACGCATTATTTGACCACGTTCTTGCCATGTAACTGCAACAGCTGCAAGAAAATTAACACCATGATGCAATGATACTGGCGAAAGGAATTCCATCATTTGCTGTTTGATCTGACGCACATGACCCAATTCACTATCCCAAACAGCCGCCATGCTTGCAACAATGCGCGACAGATGCGATAGTACAGCATTGCGTGCAGCCATTAATTGGAATTTACGTGACGATTGCGTCGTTTGGGACGTTTGAGTGTCGTTTTGTGTGCTCGAAAGGAAGGAATGCACAATGCTATTTAGCAATTGACCCGTATTGGAGCTCTGCGATGCGACACTGGTTTGAGGATACGCCTGATTGAAAAGCTGTGAGAGTGTTGTCTGTTGTGTTGTATCCAAGAGGCAATAGTGACAGAGTACAGTAATGGCTTCCAATTGCGAAACAACATAGTCGGGTGGAAAGCTACATTGATCTTTCAATGGTATTTTCGAAATACGTTCAATATTTGAGCATAATTGATGCACGACACTTATAACAATGTTGGTTAGAGAACCAAAGCTGAAACAGCTCAATGAAGATGTAACCAAATCGGTCCAATTTCGATGCAAATGCCGTAGACGTTCATGCTGCAATGCGCTGAGAACAGCGGCAAGAAACATTGGTTGTTGACTCATCGGGCAATTGGGCAAATATTTGACATTAGCTGCACTCGTCTCAGCATTGATGCGAGTTGGAGAGATATTAATTGTAGAGGAATTACTGTCAGTCGTACTTGGAGCAGAATTTCCAGTATCTACTTCATGTTCCAGCCGAATAACTGCGCGCAGTAGACGCAAAAGCTGTATTTGGAATGATTCAGCATGAAGGTACTCATCTTGTGGATTATTAAATGCAAGTATATCCTCTGCCATAGTTGCAGTGTCACTAGCTCCGGTGGTGCTCTGCTGCTGCTGCTGCTGCTGCTTAAGCGTTACGAAAGAAACCGCGGAATTTAAACAATGGAGTACAACCTTTTGAAGCTTACATCGTGACATTAGATCGGCGATATAACGAGCAAGTCCCGAACCCATACTATTTACAATTTCTATAAGTTCAGTGCAAATAAGTGTCAATAATTCGACACTCTCCAACTGCACACGACAGTTACCAATAATTTCATCATTAGAAGCTGTGTCCGATTTAGTGCCCTCAAAGGACGTTCGACCAAAATATGAGCGTGCATAGTATAGGCACAGTGTAACCAAAACTTCGAGATGCATACAGCCACGGTAACTTTGCGCGAACTCGGAATTCGTTATGCTTCCCGCGAACCCTTTGCCTGCCACACATTTACGATGACGCACAAGAAGCTGCTTCAAGGAACCGCTGGTAAGTGAAGTAGTTATTGCGAGGCAAAGGAAAGTTCGCGAATCGCTCGAAATTATATTCCGTAAAGTCTGTAAGGCGTAAAGAGTTTGCTTGGTATCATAGATACCATAATAGATGAGCATATGATTGTGATAGAATTGCATGCGTTCCAATTGCCATTTCAGTGAATCGGTACTCTTTGTCGAGGAACGTTTGCTTTGCGCATCTGCATTTGTCTGCCTCAAGATTTGTAGGTTCTGTTTGCTTTTTTCAAGCGCTTCTGGTGTCAGCTCCCATGCATCAATTTTATTTATGCTTCCTGTTTCCAGGCTAAGATTTCTTCGCTTATCCTCCACATTGATGGTGGAAATCGATATACTTTGAGTGCATGAATCTGTTGGTTCATCAGCATCATCGCTCTGTTCCGAATGAATTGAAAATTCTGTTTGTAAACTGCGTGGACCTTCTGACTCAGCGTAGCTATTATTGCTGTCGGTTGACGTTTTCGAAATGCAGCTCAAACGTTTCTTATCCCCCATAGACGAGTGGATTTTCTTTTTGGACAATTTATGCTTATGTGTTTGTGTCATTCGATGATGACGCAATTTCTTCTTCGTTGGAGAGTTCTTCGAAATAGTTAATGAACTATCGACCGATGAAGCTGGCAATGAACTCGAGCAGCTTAATTTACTATCGCTGGGTGTAGTTGCGCTAAAATATTCTTCAGCGGCATGAGCTGCTTCGTTATCTGGTCCGACGGTTATACATTGTTCCTCTTGATTGGTGGAAGCATTGCTCATTTCACCAGGAGTCTTCTCACGTGTGAGGCGATACGTTTTTCGGTTTTTCGTACGCTCGTGCTGCGATAGCATTTGAGTTACGCTCTCACAATCGCCGGCATAGCGTTTAAGATTTTCACTGTTGACTGTAGAAGTATTAACGATTGCAATTGATGCCGCAACTGTTCCCGTTCCTGATGAGCTTATTGTCAGGCTGTCGTCTTTCTCTACGCTCGTTTCACGATTATCGGACTCGGAATCGAATATACTACTATCAGAATCATCTGTGAAATCTTGTTGGAAGTCATGCTGATCCTTGAGTTGTGCCTTTTTCACTTCCGGCGTTGCAGTGCCCCCCTTCGATTTGTCCTCCTTACTTAGGCTATCAGAATTTTTTGGATCGTTCGTTTCATCATCGAAATGATTTGCATTTTCTAATGGATTTATAATTAAACCAATGGGAGCACTATCCGGAGTCGTGTCAGCTGGTGTTGGTGCATTTGGAACGGCATTTTTTTCACTTAAGAAATTTGAGGTTTTATTTTTGCTACTTAAAGTTACTCCGAAAATTTTCTTTTGGAAACTGCGTATTGGACTGCGTTTTTTATTATTACTCACAGCGTCTGTATGATGGTAGCGTATATTACCAAATTCGGAACTGATCGCATAAACATCGCGTTCTGCAATCCCTACCTCATTTGGCAGGTTCGCTGTATCCTCGCCGGCAATTAAAATCGCAGTAGTAGTAGCACCATCTTTGCTATCTTGTTGCAGCATATGAAGATAAACAATGCCAATACGTTTGGATTGCGGCGCCAATAGTATTTTGTAAAGTGGCTTGGTAAGACGTGAAAGATCACCACGCAATAGAGACGATCTTAACCAATTCGTAACGAATGTACGCACCGACATATAACATGGTAATTCGAGTATATCTAGTACTTTGAGCAGTGTTTTTTCAAATCCTTTCGATGGTTGTTTTTCACGCCCAAGATGCCAAAGTAATTCGAATTTCCTACAACTTTTCCATTCGCTTTCCTTTTGCAACCTTTCGATGCTGGCGTAATCAGACGGTGACGCGCAAATCAGCTGGACATCCGTTGCACGATCATTCCTGTATGCTAACAATGCTGTACTATCTTTTCGTGCACTCTTATCCTTTTTGGATAAAGCAGCGGCCGCACTAAAATGTTGCTGCATAGCCTGTGCGAACATACGATTTCCAACGACCGTCTCAACCAGACCACTCTCAAGACAATTATGCAATTGATACAATAAGCTTGTTATCTGCGCCGGATCGACATTCGGTTCGCCAAGGTAGTTCCATAATGTTGAGACTAGCAACTGAAATATGCGTGTCTTATGTTCAATAAAGCTAACATGTCCAAATTTGAGTAGAGGCAGCATCACTACAAATGTGACACCAGGACTGGTTGTATGTTCGATTTGTGATTTCAGCAGGCTATAGAGAGTGCGATAAATAAGGAAATTGAGTTGATAAAGTATAAAAAGGCCAATTGAGTCAACAGCAAAGATTATAAAACGTAAGAAAATGCAATTTATTAATATGTTCCCCCTAACGTCAACACGTTTATGTGTGCTCATGTTATGTGAGTGTTTACACAAAAGGGAGGACGTGCCTTTTCAGAACGTTCGATTTTAATGTGTTATTTTACGGTTGCTTGTGCTTGTGATAGCTCATTGTTTTTTTTTTTTATCTATTTACTTAAAGCAGTACGGCCAAAAATCGCAAAAATAGATTTAACACCTCAATGACAAAATATGTAAACAAATATGTTTTCTGCTTTTTAACGTTACGAAACTATCTGCCAAAATGTTGCTCTGTATTTTAACTCTTCAATTTCCACTTGCAGGTTGCAAATGCATTTCAAACCAACTATTTACAAATGAATTATCCCCTCGAATAACGCTGTAAGCGATAAATTTTTTATGCTATTTTTTTAAATTTCACATTCAATAATACTCTAGCCCTATAAGCTATCAAAAATGTGTTTTTATTTGGTCAACCGGTCAACCCTTGGACATTTCTCAACAATTCAGAACCATAAAGAAGTGGAATGACTTTGTTCGTACTGTCTGGCATGACAAATTTCCAAAAATGTGAAATTTGTCGCTTACAACGTTATTCGAGGCGATGATTCAAATGAAAAATAATCAAGCATCAAAAAAACAAAAAAAAAAAAAACCTTCCAAATGCGATTCGAAATAAATTTTTGAATGCAATTAAATCCGAAAGTATGAACATCCAGCGCTCTAGATTTTTAATAAAAATAATCTAACTATTCATAATTATATGGGCCAAAATTCTTTTTAATGTCTAAATATCTGTATCTGTCAATGAAATTCAGTTTCAATGAAGCAGCAAACCACATTAATAACAAATTAATTCGAACAAAATATTTATTAATAACAAAATAAAATACTCTAGTCGAATTGAAAAAAATCAAATATTATATAACCAAAACTCCATTTTGTTTTCTCGCAAATTACAGTAACATTGTTGTCTTTTTTGGCAAGACAACACAAGAGATGACAACAATGTTACTGTAATTTGCGAGTAACAAAATGGAGTTTTGGTGATATTTGATTTTTTCAAATCGACTAGAGTATTTTTTTTTTGTTATTGAAAATTTTTTGGTAAAATAAATTCTTTATTAATTTAGTTTTCTCCTTCATGAAAACTTAATTTTATTGACAGGGACAGAAGTTTAGGCATTAAAAAGAATTTTGGCCCATATATAAATAAGTTTTACCTTATCAAGTCGAAGAGAGCCGCAACGGCTGAGAGTTGTAGTTCTTTATCACTTTGTGTGTAGGAAGCCACAATGCAGAGTACTTTGAGCCAGCTTGGGATTTCACGTTCCGTCTTATCGAGTACAATATTTTTATTACAATTTGGAAATGTTGACATTTCCACTAGCAGATTAGAAGCTAACTTAATCGCATTGAGAAGAGTGCGTTGCATGCGTAGTTTCGTTAGAGTTTGTATACGCTGGGCTATACGTTCATCATCAACATGTGGTACAGTTTTAAAGAACAGCTCTTCCACATTTGATATGCAATCGCGAAATTCACAATCGTCACTAAAATCACTGGAAGTTTCAACTGTGGACTGTTCAATGTGACTGGCAATGGTACGATTTAAAAGATTTTGTAAGCGCTGCGTACGACTGGCGCCATTTACTCGCAATGTATCGAACAATTTATCGATCTCTCTCAAACGTTCAGGACTTAGATCTTCGTGAATTTGTTCTTGTCCGAAGACTTCGTTTATATTTAATTGGATTGTTGATTTAGGCGAAGACGAACTTTGATCTTGAATCTCTATGCGGCACTGCTCTTGTTTCTCCTTCAACTGTAAAACATAACGCGCCAAATAAAGTTCGAAAAAAATCTCATACTGTCGTATGCATTTCTCTAGGATTGTGTATTCTTCTTCGGTACGTTGATTATTCTCAGCGCATTCGAATACGAATTCATTTTTCGCTTGCTCTCGATCAATAACATTGCCATGCATACGCTGTTCAATAGCTGGTGCGCTTTTTGGCAATTCATCGGTTACATCATTGGCCCTCAAGAATTCGGTTTCCACAGGAACTGGAGCAGAGTCACGCAAGCGTATGTCCTTTGGTCTCGACTTTTTCGGGCTTGTTCGCAAGCGAATATTATTTTTAGCCTTCGTCTTTAGTTTCTTTATGCTTAGCGGTGTATCGGGATCGGATGATGAGTGATTTTGGTCACCACCGATATCTGCCTGTGCCAATTCCCTATCGAGGTCAGATAATTTTGAGTATGATTTTGATTTCTTACGTTTGGGACTTTTTTGTTCCATAAATTGATTGGAATTGGAGCGCGGTATTAAATCTTCGGTAACAATGCTACCCGAATGGAATACACTTTTATTGTCTTGCTGCACAGTAGATGCGTTCAGCTTTGAATCTGATTTGCTCTTTTCGAGTAACATTGTCCCGGTAGCGTGCATATGAGCTATTTCGTCAGCAGTATTAGCTAAAGTATTTTTAAGGACATATTTCTCATCTGAGGATGAATTGCTTTGATTATTGCGTGGCATTAATTTAATGGGGCTACTGTAGAAGAAAAGAAAGAAATTTATTTATATTAAAAAAAATATTCGATGCATCTAAATTCCATTCTTTTCGCCGATATGATGAAGATACGTTTATAAGTTTCTATCTTTCTAACCCATTTATGTGTAAATTTGAATTGGAATCATTAACAAAATGTGATCCAAACGGAAGTTTAAAGGAAAGAGGCAAAATTGTTTTGTACGAATTCGTTAAAGAATACACTTCAATTGTGAAATTGTCAGAAAACCAAATACTGTTTCCAAGGAGCAAATATTGAGGAAATTGAATTGTTGCCGAGGCACCATAAATAGCGCCGATGGCGATACATTAAAACAAGCTAAAGCATCAATTACATATTTTTTTAGCGGTATGGACAGCGTCCTCAGTCATAGCAATTACTTACGTAATCATCGGCTGCACTCTTGAGACAATTTTCATACAAAGTTTCAATGATGCAGTCACTTCAACGTGGCTGATATACTCCAAATGAATGCTCAAAAGGCGAGTTATAGCAAGAAATACCTTCGGTAGGTAAATGCGTGTTGTCTCATTGTAAGTTTCAAGAGAAATGGTCTCCAGTAGATATTCCGTGAGAAAACAAATTTCAAATAACGTTGGTTCACCAGATCCCACTTCGCATTGGAATTTTTTAATTTCGTTGGTACCTGAGCGTTCCAGTGTGCACTTCGGTTGATTTAAATTTCGCGCTGCTAAGAACTGCTGATGGCTCTGCAATGATATTAATATAGTTGAAGTAATGTTTATTTTATCGTATATTGGATTTGGATGGATTTGCTGCTTACCTTATCACAACATTTTTCATACATCGTTGTCATAAAACTCCAAATGTAGGCAGGATCGAACGTTGCGAAGAGCAAATTCGCTGATTTTATCACTTCAACGTTTCCGCTAGAGAGCGACATTGTACGGATAATGTCACATAAAACATAGTCCAGTACTGCGCTGCCTATCTCTGCCTTATCTAATAGTGATACCATAATTCTATATGGCTTCAAGTCGATTGGTTCGCATTCAAGACTGTATTTTAGTGTCAATATCAACGACTGTACAACAATGCGCTTTGAATGCTTTTCAAAATACGTTTCTGTAATTATATCCTCTTCGTCTAGATTACTCTCGTCGACGGAAACTGCTGCGTAAGTTGTTGGAGAAACTTTGGAAACTTCCGTTCCCAATAGCCATGAATAAAGACGTCTATTAAGGGACATGTCACGTCTTAGGATTGTGTTAAGTCCATTCGTTACCAATTTAACTAGATCACTTTCAGTAAGATAGGTGGTATGCATTGGAAATCCAAGAAGTATGAACTCCAATGCATTTCTTTGAACTAAAATCGCTGAATCATTTAGGCAAGCACATAGACCTGACATCATAATTTCACGATTCTGTCCCATTATATAGGTTTGTTCTTCCATTCCCAAGCGCTTATTGAAATGCTCGATTAAATATGTGATCGCATTTAGACGTATCGAAGCGTTCGTCGCAACACATTCCCAAAGAACGGTGTAGAAATGAACTGGATTGACGGCGGTGCATACCTTAACCAACAGTGAATTCGTGCGCTCGAAATGATCTAAGCCGCATTCATAGCCAGGCAGTACACCACTTAGAAAGCCACTTAAGGCCGGGCGCAAACGTTCGCCTAATGGAACAAAATGTGTTTCATAAATTCCAAGGAGTGCAGGACGTACATTCATGGCAGCATAGCCGAGAAGTGGAAAAAGTCCAGCGCTGTGAATAGCAAAAATCATCAATAAATGAAAACCATTTTCACATCTGTTTAAAACTCACCTGTAAATGAAAAGTTCAGTCGCCAGACGCTCTGGTCCCGTTTTACTAAAAATAACCGCATATGTCTCAAGTGCCTTGAGATGAACTCCTCCAGGCAGAGCCGGGTGCATACATTGCGCCAGTCGTTTCGAGATTTTTATGCGGCGTGGTATTACCTGGTATTGTGTATTACTCGAAATAGCCTATTCAAGTAGATGAAAGAGAATAGAAAAAAAAATTATGTAAACAAAAATCAACAAGTATCAAATTATTTATTTCCGTTTGAGCAAATATATAAGCAAATAAATGAAATCAAACAAGTTATCACCCTGAAGATTTTATTATTTTTCGCTCTGCGTTAGGCCCGTGCGCAGGAATCACTCATGGGGGGGGGGGTTTAACTTAAGTATGTATGTTATTGTTACTTTACGCTGTGTTACTAATCGAATCCTAAGAGGCCAGGTTGGAAGAGGTTGGAAACATGAATATATTTCAAAATCATAAGTAGGAAGCATAAGGATGTAAGCAAGACATCTTTTCCTACTGCATCTCATGGTCGGTTTCGTTCGAGCTCCTTTCAAATCTTTTTTACAGATTTATAATATATATAGGTAATAAAAGCCTCTCATATTGAATTGTTCTATGGACCAAAAAAAAAAAAAACCTTTAATTTGTAGGCACTAAGACAACTACCAAAAAGAATCTTTCACCTCGATTTGCATTAATTTAGATTATTTGTTTTTTTTTTTACATAGGTAACTCATTCTCTTCGTTTCTAAATAATTTTCACTCAATTAGCTCAAAAGCTGTAAGAGTTCAATTAAAAATGTCAATTTTGTATTGGAAAGGAATGGGAAATATATTGAAGTCGACGTTACGTTGAAAAATGAAAAATTCATTTAAAATATTGAGTTATGCAATCGGATATTGAGTTTTGAGTGCTCATGCTCTCGTTGTCTGCCTCGTATATTTCGAATTTAATATATATAGGTCTCATATCGGTTAAATAGGCATCAATATTATTAACATTTTCTACGTGGATAAATTGGCAAAAAAAAAAATGCTTTAAGAAAAGTATTATCATGATTTAAGAAAATTTTTCGCAAAAATCAAACTTCGATACTTGAACCTTATTATTGATTATTTGCAAATTTTACACGTACACTCTACATTTCTTTAGCCATAAAATTTTATACGTATGTGAGGAAATTTTTTTCGGTTGTCTCATATTACAATAAACAGCCAAAAGCAGAACTCCGATAAGGTTAGTGACTAATATATAGGTACTTCTTCTGCGCGGCATATGTGTAGATAAAACATATATATAAAATTATATATATATATATATATATATATATATATTTATACAATATATGTAGGTATATGTTTATATATATATAAATTTTCGCAAATGTTCTCAACTTCAGTTTTCATTGCAAAGAATACTTTCTAATTAAAATGTAATGGGGATAAGGATAGATCGCTTCCTATGGGTATTCTCAGGATACCGCTAAATAGTCTGCTATAACCGATAATTAAAATATATAAGTGAGTAAGTGACATAGATAAGCAACAATCAAAGATTCGAAGAAAAAAATCCTTTTGCTTAAATGACCTTCGCTTACCTTGCTAAGTTTGCCCAAAGCAGAAATCAAGTCTGCCCATTCGCTGGAATACTCAAAGTTCCGAAGAGCCTTATCAATA
Organism: Chlorops oryzae; assembly: GCA_020466095.1. Classification (NCBI taxonomy): domain Eukaryota; kingdom Metazoa; phylum Arthropoda; class Insecta; order Diptera; family Chloropidae; genus Chlorops; species Chlorops oryzae. Next base: position 43,135,159 of record CM035806.1, read on the forward strand.
TTGGACATGTAGTTTCGGTACTTCGCTTCGGACAACAGCTTCTTTTCCTTTTCCATTAAAGCGTCTGCCGACTCCATTGTAAATTGTGCCCAATCAGCCTGAAAGCAGACAAAAATTTAATCGTGCACTTGTTGCTTCCAACTTCTCCAGCATGAAAGCATTTTCAATCGCATCGATATTATTCCGAGAAATACCTTTTATCGTAAATATCGCGAAATCTCGAATTTACTAATAAGTGTGGGCGTAACTAATGCACCAATAAATTAAACAACTCATTACGTTATGTTACAAATACGACACGAATTTGACGTAGTGTTTTCAACAAATATGAATATCTAAGTAGATATTTTCACACGTACTTGTTTAATTAACCGTTTGTATGCTTCTTACAACAAATGTTATTATTTTGTTGTTGCTGCTGCTGCTGCGTAAATTTCCTTGAATAAATTTACATGAAATACAAATTTAAAGTATTGTCCTTGACTGTATATAATGCTTTTCGAAGTTTAAGAACCAAAGACCATTTATGATGACGCATTTCAGAATGTGAGTCGATTTTAACAAAGAAAATACTGTTGATGTTCTTTTTTGTTTTTATCACAAATGTGTTTAGCTTTTTAATCTTTTTCGCACTGCTCACTCCTAATGGCTCCTAATAGAACAAGTGGGATGAGCTAATTCAAACTAAGTATCGATGTCTTTACGATTATTGATCATTGGGAGCCAAAAGTCAGAATCTCCATATATGAGCTTATAAGCTCTCGCTATAATAAGGGTTTTATTTTAGTGCTGACTATAACAATGGCTTTATTTGTCGTCATGTCAAACTTTGACGAAGTTTTAAGTTAACAAGTCTTGTAACAGAAAGTTCTTTAAATCATGTTAAGTTAGTAGCATTTTTGCAGCTTACATTCAGATTAATTTTTTTTGGGAGTAACGACATAATATTTGGGATTTACGGGCATGCTAGTTTAAGGCCTGTTTCCAATGCTTCGAGACATAGTTGCGAGAGAGCTACGCGGAGTCAACTTTCGAAATTGTTTTAACATATGCAGTCATTTTGCTTACCTTCCGTTGTGAGCAAAACCGAAAACTTTTATAGCAACATAAAATGATGTATCTCATAGGGTAGAATATTCCTTGAAAAAGCTCATCACTAAAATTTATTGTTCAGCTACCATATAGCCTTAACAGACGTATAACATAATCCCGATCATAAGCCATTTTGTAGATTAAAGATGGATTTTCTTTAGATTAAAGTTGGATTAATTATATTTTAATCCACCCTTCAGAATTGCTATTATTTTTACAATCCCATCTTTGATATCTCTTAAATGGAATGTACACATTGGATGCAATTTAATCGAAGAAGTTGTTTTAAATGAACAAATAATAGATTGTTCGTTTCCATTGTACAATGCTGCTATATCATTTTATTGAAACCCACGAGCACTAATAGTAACATTATTATTCTATCATTGCGTCAAAAAAATTGCAAGCTTTCTTACAAATGCCTATCTCCTTTTAATAATAATTCCAATAAGTACTCTTATCGCATTATTGTTAACTATGTCGAATATTCACTTTGTTTTTTATATTTAAATTTTAAAAAAATTTTACAGTTGGTTGCTTAATCTTACTTAATTTAAATCGCCTTTGTCGCCTGTCAGGGGTAATTGAAAAAGTAAAAAAAAAAGTTGTTTAACAAATTTAATCGCGATGAATTAAATGCGTCTATCTACGGCAATAGATATTCACTGGAAATCGCTGCGTTGAAATGTTTAATAATGCCTCTAATTTGAATTACAACCGGTTGTAGTTGTTTTTTTTTTATAATTCACTAGAACTTTTTTTCGGATTATTTCTTTGATTATTTTTGGTTATTTTTAGTAATTCTAAGTAATCATGATTACAATTTGATTTCTTGTAATCGTTATAAATTACTAGGGCAACAGGAAATATTTTCGATAATATTTACTTTGAAATATTTTATATTTACTTTGAAATATTTTTTTTTTTTTATAAAATATTTTTTTAAATGCCGAAATATTTTCTTTACTTTTAAAATATGTACGAATAAAAGAGATCTAGTTTTCTTTTGCACGCTAACTAAAATAATGATCAACCGATTTGAATGAAATTTGGAAAGAGTATATGGGGCCAAAACCCAAGTGAAAATGTTGCCAGTTTGGACCAGTCCCTCAGGTTCCCTAACATAACACGAAATTGGCTCAATTGAACCTGTCCTCCGGGTACCCCAAATATAGCATTCCACTTTGAAAGTAGAGTTTATTGTGCAGGGTAGTCAAATGAGTATAGAAAAAGCTGTTGGCTAGGTAGTGCTTTGCGGAAAAGTTCATATTACATTAAAATACAATTTATAGTTTGTTTAGTCTATTTTATTGCAATTTACTACATATTTTTTGAAGTTGTTGAATATGAATGATCGACGCGAGTCCTCTAAAATGCGTTTATAAGTTGCGAAAGAACGCTCTACGTCGTATGATGTCACTGGTGCAAACTTGTAAGCTGCCAGCTCAATAGGGCTCATTGCGCCAAGATTGTCTGAGCCCTCCTCTAATTTACCACCTTATAAAATACATGCGATTTTTTCCAAAACTTTTATACCTTCGTTTTTTGCTGCATATATTTTTGGCAAAAAATTGGTTCTTAAGCTCATTCTGAGGGAACAGAAAAATTCGTGTATTTCTCCAAAAATGTTTTTTCCCTGGGATGTCGAATTTTATGGAGAGGAATGTTTGAGCTAAGAAAGCAGTTTGTTAAATCCATAGCGAATTCACTCGGCTTTGGGTTTATACAAGTTTCGTGGTTTGCTGTCAAAAGATTTCGGCTTGAACTAACTTCTTGTTTTTGCTTTCGTTCAGTGGCTAAAAGATGCTGTACGGTCGACAAGTGTTGTTTTACTTGACTTATTTGATAGGCTTTTATATCGATACTGCATAGAACGCAAAAAAGAACTGAACTATCAGTCCGAAAAACATTTGGATTTTCAATTGCAATCCGGCGAAGGAAGCTCGAATTGTCCTCTTTGACTTTAGGCATTTTAGAACTTTGTGGTTATATTTTAAAAGAAGTTTTGAATTTGTTCTGCACGGCAAAAAAAATCTATGCCAACTAGATTAATTTCGATATATTTATGGAAAATAAAAAAAAAATATTTGTGTTTGGAAAAATGTAAAAAAATATTTTTTAATTATATACATATTTCCTGTTGCCTTATAAATTACTAATCAAAAATTTCTCACATAAAGATTATATAATCATTATAATTCTTTTTAAAATGCAATGTAATTTATTACTTTTCGTAATCGAAATATAACAGATATGTTGTAAACAAGGCTATATTCAGAATGTTTTATTTTTGGCTTTTAATGGCACATATTGGCTGAAAACCGAACCGAAAAAAGCTGAAAACAGTCTAGTTGTAATTCATAATAGGGGGTTAATTTTTTATATTCGGGCATGTGATTGGATTCCCTTTCGGATTTCGTTCCTCCAATATTTTGAAGAATGTATGGCTATTTTGAAAGAAATGTCATTGTCAAAAACAAAAGAGCGGCTATACGATAAAATTTTTGAATTAAAAAATTTCGAAAATATTTAAATTCCCGAGTATTTATTTCAATTTCCCGGGGAAATGAATTCCCGGGAATCCAATCACACACCTGATTAACATTTGAGTTCGATTTCAGAATACATATTTTTCGAAAGTTACAACTACAGTTTGCAAATCACATTCAAAACAGTTTTGAAAACAACATTTCACATTCTCAAATGAATCTCAAATTGAAATCAAACGTTTGTCATTTGACAAATACATTTGATGTCAAATCATTATCAAACCTTAATGTTTTCTTGTTTTTAATGGTTTGAACTTCGTGCATTAGACTAATAGCGAGTATACACACGTCAAATGTCTGTTACCCGGCGCCCCGACGTGCAACGATTACCAACATATCGACCGCTTTTCGAGAATTCATCGCATGTTACATTTTTTACGAAATTGACTCTTTGATGCAAATTTTGTTGCAAAGCATCCCACTCATCTCCTGGCAAAATATTATAACCGTAAGCACTGTAGTTATGGAGATAATGCGGACTAAGTTGTAGCTTTTCCACAGTCGCATATGCAAAAAATTGTAGGAAAAACGCTCTCCTGTAAAATTTAGTATTTGTAACATACGATCATTTCGAGAAAAGGGGTTGATATCGTCCCCTGAGAAAACCAGAGTCGTATGTCGCAATTTTGCCATTGTACGGTTTTGATGCAGTTTTATTAAACATTTCGTGGTTTTTGCGTTATCAGTAAACGTTTGTCTGATGTTCAGCTTCTTGCGTGTGGTTGTGTGGAACACCCACAATCCGTTGAGATAGACCATACAAAATTTATATAGAAATGATAAGTGTCACTAGGAGAATCAATTTAGCTATCTGTTATATATATATATATTGTAGTAGATATTTAGCACCTAGGACAATTATGTATCATACTCACCTTTCATCATCACCTTTCATGCTAATGATTTTATTTCAACAGAGTGCGACAGCTCGTACACGTACACAAGATCAACAACTATAAATCTATATTCGCCCATTTACGTTTGACTGAGAGCATACGCGTATCGATACGTGTTTTAAACTACTTTAATACGCGTATCCGGCTTGAAGGGGTAGCATGATGTTTTATAAATGTGTGAGTGCAAACAAATACCCAGCAGTTATTTAAGAAGTGCATTACCAAAGTAATGCATTTTTTCATCGATGAAATAGGAATGCAAAAAGGAATGCAAAGTAAATTGAACAAATTTGCATGAAGAGGTAATCCAAAAGGTAATGTGTTGCCTGATATATTCACTCCCAAAGCAAAGTGTTACATACTTCTATAGCATTACTTGAGAATGCAAATAGTAATGCATTACAAAATCAAGTATTTTCGATTACTTTTTGTACAACTGGTAATGCAAATAGTCATGCATTACATTCGCTAGGACATCGCCGTGTTAAAAATAATCGATTCTGTAATGCATAAACAGAACGCCTTTTAAATTACTTTTTGCATTACCATCGGTTACAAATAACTGCTGGGTATCGTGTTTTGCTGGGTTATGTCTGACAGACATTTGACATGTGTATACTCGCTATTAGTTGGGTTGTCTCGTCTATGGTCGGCTTTATGCAAAACATCGCTATTGCCAAAACGCGACGCAAGTTTATTTTGGGGCAAATTTTGGAAATTAAAAACTTTGAATTGGATTTGGAAAGTTAAACCGTTTGATAAAATGTCTAGCGGCGGGAGTGAAGAGTGAGTTATGGTGTTGAGTTGTTTCGGCTGAGTCCGCTTTTGGAAGAGCATTTTACTAGAGGTTTACTGTTACTATTGATCTTACTATTACCATTAATGTACGTGTATGGACGAAAGAAATATCTGACTTATTTCATGGATTTCTTGTTATTAATATAACTGGAACTATCAATATTACTGTATCCCTTACTTTGCGTATTAATATTACTGAAACCTTCACTGTCACTGTAACTATTATCACATATATGTTGCTCTAACTATCAATAGTACTATGCTAAATCTTCCATTCATTCAAACAGGAAATCACGGAGCAGTTCCAAGCGAAAACTCGGCACAGAAATTGGGAAAGCAGCCGCTGAAAAGTCACGCGGTCTTTTTAGTGCGGAAGATTGGGAATGCAGTAAATGTGGCAACGTCAATTGGGCGCGGTAAGCTTGATAAATATCTATTGGAGCCATAAGTTCGAAATTGAAAATTCAATTGAAATTTTCTCTTTTTCGAAAGACGACAGACCTGTAATTTATGTAACGCTCCAAAGTTTTGCGAGGTTGAGGAACGCACGGGATACGGTGGCGGTTATAACGATAGAGGTGTTGTTGAATACAAAGAGCGACAGGCATCTGACGATGAATACGACGAATTTGGAAGACTTAAAAAGCGAAAAAGGCCAAATGAAAGTAAAGATAGAGGCAACAGCAAATCCATGAGAAAAGATGTCAATTACGAGCACGAGGAGGATGAAGAGGATGATGATGACTCTGAGGATGGCGATAATGACCTCTCAAAGTACGATTTGTGGGGTGACGATGATGAGAATGGCCTCAGCGCCGTTGCATCCGCTGCAAAAAACAGTGATCGCAATGATGACACGCGTAGTAAGAAATCAAAGCCAAGCCTGCAGTCCACGAATAACAGAAGGAGTCGTTCTCGAAGCTCATCGAGTCGCTCTAGATCCAGATCAAATCGATCAAATAGCCGACAATCCTCATCTTCCTCCTCGTCGTCTTCTTCATCTTCTTCTTCGACTTCCTCTTCTAGTTCAACAGCCAGTTCAGAGAGACATAGTTCCCATCATAAAAGTAACAAAAGAGATAAGGACACAGGTAGCGAAAGGCGAAATCGGACTCGTTCGAGGTCCGAGTCATCGGAACGCTCTCCTGGCCCAAAAAAAGATACAACTCGCGGACGGAATTCTTCCAGGCGTTGATTTATCAATTAACATGTCCATAATAGCTTCAAATGAAGCCTTAAATAAACCAAAATTCAATCCTTAAGAAAATCATTGCTTTCATACTAAAAAGAGGTTATTTTAAAACTTGAGTTCAAACGTCCAGATTTAAAAAAATAAATACATATTGCTGCTTTTCGCATGAAAGTGTCACTGCAGATTCATTGATGAATTTCTTCATGCATAAGGCCGATTCCGACAGGGGTCCAATGCAATACTTTGAAGCTTTTCGCGCGGTACTGCTAAAAAAATATCGTTACCGAAATCGATTTCGCAATATTTGTGCAGTAATACGCTATTTACACGTTACACGACATTTCGATAACGAACACACTTTTTTGGACTAGGACGCGCGGGCATGTTGTATGGGATCGTTTTTCTCTTATATCACGTATATCGAAACTGAGCAATTTCAGAACAAAATTCAAATTGCCTCAATTTCAAATGTCAAATTTGTTCTGAAATTTTTTGAAATTTAGCAATTTCGATCTACGTGTGGCAAACATATTAACGTGTAAATAGCGTATAAGAACATTCATGAGGCCTTTTATACTAGCCAATTCTAATTTTTAGGGCAAAAAAATTTAGGGAATTTACAGAAAGTTTGAGCGTTTTTTGGTTGCACGCAATCGATAGATCATTTTGTGCACTCTTTCGTACGTGGAAACACTCGTTTTTCTTGTGCTCATTTCAACTTATATATTCATAAAATTATTTTTTGTGAATATTTGAATAACAATTTTGCCGAACTTTCAACAATCTACATAAGTTGCCACAATTTTTTCATAAAGATATGCTCTGACATGACCAGTGTATCCCAACTTCACATTGAACATTATGCTAGAGAATATTTTAAGTAATACATATATAAGCAGTAAAGTCAATTTGATTTGTTTTGTGCTATTTAATAGTTATTTCAAATGGTGGAGAATTTTTTTTTTAGATCTACCTGGGAAAAACAACGCCAAAACACTGGCAGCACTAACAATCAGTTCGATTAACGAACAGCTGAATATTCTTGAGTCTGCCCGGCTGTAATGACATAGTTCGTTCTGAACGAGTTAGTTCGTTTTGAACGAGTTAGTTCGTTCGTTCAGTGAACTGAACCGTTCAATTGATTTGGTTCGTTCGCGAACTACACAAGTCTAATCGAAATGTCTTAACGTGTAAATAGCGTATAATTTTCGTTGCAAAACCACGATATTTTTTTTTTATTGAAATATCGATGTATCGTGCGCATGTTCTATATGGTGCGCATCGTACCCTTTTACATTACGGCAACTATTGCCGGCAATTTTTTGGTATATGGGCGTGACGAAGCGCGGAAGGGTAGTTTCTCTACATCTCCGCGCCTATGCAATATCAAAAAAACAAAAACTATTTAATATTGCTTGAGTATGTTTTTTTTTATTTTCATCTAAATGTATAAATAGAAAAGATTGTAACAGTTATAAGTTTTTTTTTTTTTTAATCAAAAATAATCCTTATTGCTTGATTTATATTAAGTATTTTTCGTTCAAAAATAGAAATAAAATTTCGAATTTAAAATTATTAAAAAGCTAATAAAATGCAAAAATATCAAAAGAGATGCTAAAAAAAAAATAAATAAAATTTTTAGCGAAGGAATTCGAACCTTTCCGCTCGAATGACAAAAATATGTGAAGCAAATGTAAAAATCGCACAGGGGTTGTTTTCAAGTTTCACGCTAAGAATATATGCACAAAGAGAATAGCCGAGTACGTTCAACAAAAACCATCTTCCTCTCCCCGCTAGCGTCTCTCAAACAAACTGCGTTTTGTTGAACGATGTTGACGAACGTCTAAACGGGCGCAATGTAAAAGGGCACATCACCCAGCGCTGCCAGGTTTTTGTGGGGCAAGTTCCCGTTTTTTTTGCTCCAAGAACAATGTTTTCCCCCTTTTTATTTTATATTTTCCCCGCTTTTTTCCCGATTTGCAATAACTAGCGTAAATGTGTGGTTTATCTTACATATGTTTATTTTGTTGAGTATTATTAATAAGAAATGTGCAAATAACAACAATAAATGGGCCAAAAATCTTTTTAATGCCTAAATTTCTGAACAAAAAAAATATGTCTTCCTTTTTAATTTAAATTTAATATCGCAAAGACAAAAATCGAAAACATGGGTACTTTTTGATAAAAAAAAATATATATATGGGCGACTTGTAGGGGTTTTCCCCGTGTTAAAGTCAATTTCTAATGACCAGTGCTGCCAGCTTAGAGATTTCCCCTCTAAATTTAGATGTGTATCTTTAAATTGGAGGTAGATTTAGAGGGACAAAACTTTTAGAGGGATTCTATTAAGACTTAATTGATACTTTTTGATAAAATAAGGACATGGTTTAGATTTATGTTATTTCGATGAAATCGTTCCCACTCCTTTCTTTAAAAAAAAAAATACAATACGTTTTAGTACGTGTGTCACCGGACCAAGTTCAAATGCATTCATAAGAATATATTATAGCATTGACAGACATATGGTGTAAAGTCTATAGACTTCGATGTTGGGGTGACACACTACAATTGATTGTGGATTTCTTTTGTGGACTTCTTTAAAACGGCTGATAATTGAAAATTAAAACAGCAACAAAAATAATAAAAACATTTTGGTAGCATTTAGCCTCGATTTTATCTCAAAAGAATCCATGAAAATATCGTTTGTTTGTTTATATAAATCCATACGATGGAATTAATTTCATGCATTTCGCATAAATACTTGAAACTAGAATTTAAACATTGGTTTCCGATAAAATAATCGATATTTCGTTTAATTTATTGCGGCGTTGCCATATCAATCTAAGAAGTACAAAATAATTCCTTCAATGTAGTGTGAAGTCTATAAAAATCTATGTTGGCTGGTACACTACATTTGGATATTCTTTTGTACTGTCTTAAAACGGCATATTGAATTAAAAACCAAATTAAACATTTGTAGCTTAGTCAGATTTATCTAAAGAATCCATGAAAATACTTGTTTGTGTATATAAGATTCACAAATCGATGGAATTAATTCATGCATTTCGCATAAATTACTCTGAAACTATGTAAATGTTAGAACATCTTTTATAAAATAATGAATTTCGTTGAATGTTATGTGCAGCGTTCATTATCAATCTAAGAAGTACAATAAATTCCCTTTCATGTATTTGTTTCAGATTGAAATGTTTCCAAATCAATCTAAAATAGTAATGTTGGCTAAGGTAGATTTTGAGAAATACCTATGTGTGTCACCTAGACTTCACACCATCATGGTGTAAAATACCTATGTCTGTCAGTGCTATTAAAAGTGAGAAATAGGTTTTATAAAGGTCAGGTAAGGTTAGAGGGAGTCTGTCAAATCGCGTTATATATATTATTGCGTTTTTAGATATAAATTAGGAAATATTGGTTGTAAAATTTGTTTTTCAGAACAATGATTTCCAAATGCCAATGCTTACCCAATTCATATGTACATTTTCAGTATGTTTCCGCCGACACGTTACTGTATTCAACCAAAAAATTAGTTGCCCTAATGTAAAAGGGCACATTCAGTACGCAAATTAAAACCGATTTTGATTTTGCTTACTGAATCGCTTCTCTGCGATGCACACAAATTTGTTTGACTAATACAAATATAGGATTCAGTAAATAACTCAGTACTGTGTCTGGTCCACTTAAGACTACTGATTGAGTCATGTATTTTTATATTTTTCTTAAAGTTTGGATTTTAAAAATCTTTTCTTAACTTTTAGAAGCCAAAATTTGTATAAGGTCAACTTGATCCAGTTTTGGTTTAAAGGCTCAGTTACTCTTGATTGACCGTAACTTGACTTAACTTATAGTGATCTGTTTTCCACAGATTATTATGTTAAGTCAAATTAAGTTTTCAGTTACTGCTCCCATACAAAATGTAATAAACGTATCAAGTCAGCTGATTAAATAATTAAAGTCAAGTTACGTTCAATCAAGAGTAACTGAGCCTAAAGTATTTTTAAAAAAAAAAATGTAGAGGTATATTTAGAGGTTTTTAAAAATCCTTTAGGGGGAAAATTTTATTTTCAAAGGAAATTGAGTAAAATTTAGAGGTATGGCTATGAAAAAAAGCTGGCAGCACTGCTCATGACATAATTATTTAAGACGCGGAACGTGAAGTTACGGAATACTTTTCTCGGACAGTAAGAAGAAAGCAAACACGGAGTAATGTCGCAGCATAAAATAAATTATATAAGGATAGAAGGCGCGTCCGTTAAAAATAAAATATCACTGCAACAATAAAAGCAAATCGCTAAAAATCAAATAGATTGATAGACGCAATCTATAGATAAATTTCATCATCCATACCCACGCACACAAGCGCACAAGGAGAAGAAGAAGAAGAAGAAGCTGCACATAGTCTTGGATTTATTAAAAAATCATTTATTCAAAGGAAAATGTTAATCGCTAAAAAAGGCTCAAATAACAATAAACCGTCCACATTGGATTGTTTAGTTTCGGCGAAAAACAGGGATTTCCTTTGATTTGATCGCATCAAAGGGATCCAGTTAAAGTAACCAAAGAAGAAATTAGGTTAACTACCCCGCAAGGAATTCGAAACGAAGTCATTGCGTCAAACCAAGTCGTTAGTAACAACGCCGAGTAGTAAACAGTAACCGGGAAGAAAAGAGAAGATCGATCACTCAGTTTAATTTTCAACTTTAGAAAACCACAATTAAATCCCATAGATAGAATCCCAAAAAATGGCCATGAATTCCAAATCGAATAAAGTCGTTGGGAAACTCAACGTATTCTCGCATGTCAAATATGAGCATTTGGTCGCCGGCATTTCGGGCGGCGTAACATCGACATTAATACTGCATCCTTTGGACCTCATCAAAATCAGATTCGCAGGTGAGTCTCCATCGCACAATCCACATATAAAAATCATATGCCGACGATCATTTGAAGTGCGCGTGTTCCGAATTCCGAGAATTTTTTTTCTCTCTACGCTGTAAATACGTCAGTGGTTCGTGATTCATTGCAATAACCAATTAAGTCGAGGGAACAGCTGATTTTTCTAGAAACGTGTAGTTTATGAACAATTTCGCTCATACATCTATGGGTATAAATATATTCGAATGAATGATACATCAATGTTTGCTCTTCCCAGTTCAAGGTCATGTATTCATCCGTAAAATTCTTTCAACAATTTAGCTAACTTTTAAAATGTTCGGGAGTCTTTTATTATGAACAATATGAATTCTTTCTAATTCGATTTAAGCAGAGTTTTTGCTAATTACAGCTTACATATATTCATACATATATATATATTGATAGTATTGTAATGAGCCAGATGAAAGTTGGCGTACAGTATAGACACATATTTACCTATATATATATATAGTAGTTTATAATGCAATGTTGAGACTAAATCGAATTTTTCTTCGCGCCTACTTTCGCACTATATTTGAAACTCTTTTGGTTCACTTATCGCTTATAATGAGGCATAGGTCTTCCAACGACGACTAAAAAATTTTTGATAATTTGCAATTCTTTAAAGAATCTTTTCAAATACATACCTATCCACCATTATCGCTTAAATGCTGTGTGGCTTTTGTTTTTCCATTTATATGAAGCCGAAATGAAAATTTTTCCACAACGATTTTATATGTACAGTTTTTCTTTGCTAGTTAGAGACATTTTCTCGGCGCAGATATAAGTGTGGATGTCGATGTCGACGTAGACGCACATATATGCGCGTAGATATACACATTTTGTATCTCGTCAGCAACAGAAATTGTCGATTGCCTTCATCAGCAGGAAATGCATTAAGCATTGCATCTTCAAGGCTTGAATTTCATTGGAAATCATCCACTCAATTTTGTCATTAGCGATGTTTATCAGTTTATTAAAAAACAAAAAATTAATCGCAAACGCAAATAAGATACTTCAATTCGGCTTACGAACTGAAAACAATGAACTTGTGAAAATATTTGCGATTAAAAATTTTTGAAAAATGAGGAGAAAATAAAATTTAATAATCAAACGATCAATGGCCTGAAAAACGCACCACACACACACACACACACACACACGCACGCACATCGAACTATCGAGTTCAAAATCTTTCGTCAGCATACTGTATTTTCTTGTGGGCTCCACAAATGCCCCACATCAAGATGTGACTGTATTCATGTGATTTGAGCTCATTTGTTGTTTTCGTCTTCGCTTTTATTGTTGTTACGGTAGATTTCGCATTAATAGGTCTCGTTTTTGTATTGCTTACACGAGTTCCCTTCTCTTCATTTATGTTTCTTTTTGATTGACTTTTGCAAAAAGTGGTTGCGGACAGATTTTTTATTATTTTTTTTTAAACGCTTTTATTTATCTCTACGTCGTTTCGATTGAGTATTTTCAAGTAAACACGTGACTGTACGTTTCGTGAAGTAAACAAGATACTGGTTTTTCCATTGCCCGCTGTTGCCATGTGCTTTCTTAGAATTCGCCTCATATGTATGTATGTATGAGTCAGTTAGTCAGTCATTCGGTCAGCCAGCTTTATCGCTCGAAGACTGCGTTCATTTTTTATACCTACACCTATGTATTTTTTTTTTTTTTTTTGGGGCTTTCGGACGATCCCGATTTGGGTTGTTGTTTTCATTTCCAAAATCCTATGTACATATACATAGGTACCAGCGTTGCCAGACGTCCCGCATTTTGCGGGATGTCCCGCTTTTTGGCCTAAAATTATAATGTCCCGCCGGGACATGAAAAATCCCGCTTTTTTTCAAATATATGGAAACTAACTTTTAGTTTGTTAAAGATAAAAAAGAAATCTTAGATTCGGTGAAAGGGTCAGAAAAGTACAAATAAATTTGAAATAATCTACTAATGTAACAAAATGTAAGAAATTTAAAAATAATTTACTAACGTAACAAAATGTTTAAAATCTTTGAATGCGAGCAATAAAGCCATAGAAAGAAAAAGTAATTCTGAATATACATAATTAATACTTTGTTAAGGGGTTTTTGTTGGAATTCCACATTTGTTGTCTCGCGAAAGTAAATTTAAATTTGTCCCGCAATTGCTTGTGAAATCCCGCATTTTTTGGATAAATTTTTAAAAAATCCCGCTTTTTAAGAAAATTCATCTGGCAACGCTGATAGGTACATACATACCTATATGCTCGAACCAATGATGAAATCATACAAAATATAGGTACAGTGAACTACGGATAAATGCAACATTTCTCAATTTCCACATAAAAATTTTTCTTTCCAAATAATCGACTAAGTTGTCGAGAAGGGCAAGGGGAAGAGAAAAAAATTTTTGCCTTCGTCTCGCCTGTCTTATCTAATAAGTATAGAATTTCCAAAGAAAAATTTGTGTGTGGAAATCGGGAATTGCCCTAATTGAATAGTTTGTTTTGTAGCTTAGAAAACTCTATTTACATTGAAAGAGAGAGGATATTAGCTTCAGTACCTATTGTGGCTTTGGATGAAACCCTTTTTATGGGTTTTACGTTCAAAAAGAAAAACTTTCACTTCGTAGAATGGTTTCTTTTTTATGATCGTTTGCTGTGAAAATGTATTAAATGACGGATGTAAAATTGCGTTACACTTTTCCTGGAATTTCATTGCCACTCAAATGAGCGAAAAAAAAAAAAAAAAAAACAAGTCTGTTAATAAGCCAATAAATTAGATACTCGGAACGTAAAAGTGGTGCTATTTTGTTATCTCATACCATTCGATTAGATAATTAGCCCACTGCAGATATAACTGCATTTTTGACGTGACAGACAGCACCGCTAGCAGTTTCGATCTCGAGCTTAATTCGCGTGACAGTCGACAGCCTGCCTGTCAACGTCACCTGGGACAGCAAGTGAACATTTCGCTTTTAACTTCCAAAAATACCATTTGCGCAATTTCCTGGGTTATCGTTCTTATTTTAACTTCCAACATAAACATCCTGTTTTTTGAACTCTTTATCGATAAGATAATAAGTAGTTAAAAAAAAAAAAAAAAACAACATAGAAGATAAGTTTCCAAAAAATAAAAGAAACAAAATAAGGGGGCAGTCCACTTTGCGAAAAATCCGAAAATATTTCTATAAATAGGTAAATGTGCTTCTTCACGCCAATCTTCACGTAAATAAGTTCCCCCAATTAAACGATCAAGGGAATGATGAAAAAAAATAGCATTCTCGTAGTAAAAGGCTATCGTTCAGAGAACAAATAAAAAAGCCTGAAATAGAAAAAACTCATATCATGTTGCCACTCCCAATTTTTTTGCAAATTGACTTATTGAACCGCACTGTTGCGCCCTTATCTTCTTTATTGACTTTCCACCGTTATTTTTTATTGCTTTGTTTTCAAAGTCGCCATGTATTGGATGACATACCATCATATATATTATATATGTATTCTTTTTACCAGGGGTTTTTTATTTTTATTTTGTTGTTCTGCTTCAAAAGACCTTCAGATCAAGTCTTTCGACAATGGTCTTTTGTGCTGTCCCAAGTTTTCCAAAAATATCATGATGCTTACTTCTCTTTCTATTTAAAAAGACAGCCGCAAAACAAGTTCAAAATTAATGGAACTAATTTTTATCGTTCACGAATACAAACGAGATACGAAGACCACGGACTTGTACGTCGACGAGCCCCTTTTTTTATTTTCACAATTTTTTTTTTTTTTATTTTTTTTTTTAATTTGGCTTTCGATTTTGCGCACGCAGAGTCCCTCTTGGCAACTAATACAAAAATATAGTTGTTTTTTTTTTTTTTTTTTTTTTTTAATAGCAAATTTATATGAACACGTATCAATAGGTACATAAAAATGTTGTTATAAGGTGCAATATGGACTCGGTAACGGGTAATCAGAGTCACATAAAAACAAGATGAGAAGACAAGTCATGGTGTACGGTTTTCTGCTTTTAAGAACTGCTACATTCATAATTAACACAAACTTTCCTCTCAGTCATGTTTACATTACATAACTTAGCGTTGACACATTAGAATACGTATCGCCGCGATTTTGCGCGGATGCCGTTGATTGGCCTAAAATTTTTCAAATATATGGAAACTGAATTTTAGTTTGTTAAAGATAAAAAAGAAATCTTAGAAAAAATTCGGTGAAAGAATGCAGAAAAGTATAAAATAAATTTAAAAAATCTTCGACGAATGTAACAAAATTACAGAAATTTAAAAAATTTAATTTCTAACTAACATAAATTTTAAAATCTATCTAATGCTTACAATATTCAGCCATAGAATGAAAAAGTAATTCGATTGATATCATGAATTAATACTTAGTTAAGGTTTGATTCTGTTGCGAATTCAATTTGATGTCTCAAGAAAGTAAATTGGACTCCTCGTACCTGTCTAATTGACTTGTGAATAATCCCGCATTTTTGCTGAGAATGACAATCTTTTAGATTAAGAACTCCCTTATATTAAACAAATTTCATCTGCAACGCTGATACATACGTACCTGAAGAATAGACATATGTATGTATGTGCAAACTAAATATTTATTTCTATTTGTGTTTTTGCTTAAATATTCTGATACTTAGCCGAAAAATTGGGAATAGAGTAAGTTTTGTTTTGAATCCATAGAAATAATAAATAATGCGACTCCGACAGGGGAATTATATGACGTGACGTCTAATGTTGGCTATGACGTTCGAGCAGTTTGTTTTTCGCTCATATATTTTACTTATTATTATTATTATTATTATTTTTTTTTTTTACCAAAAATGGGTAAAAAAACAAATCGCTGATTAATTTATAGGAAAAATAGTTTTTGTAAAAAACTCGTATTCATTTCTTTAAGTGCGTCGGTCTTGTGACTGAATGAATGACTGATTGACATCGTCATAAAAATAACTGATTAAACAACGCAGAAAGCATTTGCGTCTTTTCTACAAAAAAAAAAAAAAAAAAAAATTAACGAATACTGCTAGCATTTTCGACCATTATTTGAAATCAGAATGTATTACAGCATGCCCCGGTTATAAGCAAAATTCAAAATGCAACCAAATCCATTGCTATAACCGAGAAAAAGCTTTTGCCGAATTGAATTCAATTGATTGAAGGACTAAAACGGCATAATCTTCGATGCTAATCATCCTGTGGAATCTCTGCCAAAGACCTTTTTCGATGCAAATCATTGTCGCTGATCTTCACCATATCCATATATAATATAATACATACGAGCGATTATGTCTAAGAAAACTCACCTGTTTTTTGGCACTAAAGTGTCCCCTTGAATTTATCATCTCAAGTGAATGGAAATGAGAATGTTCTTGTTTTCATCCTCAGTGGGTTAAATAGTCGCGAAAATTATTAACCGATATCTGAAAATTTAAATAAATATTTACCTACTATTTGCTTCCGGATAAGTAAGGCAAAAGTCTTATTTTTTGTTCGCTTCGTTCACACACACACACACACACACATTTAATTAAAAGTGATCTTTGTTCACAACTTTATCTTAAAATTCATTTCTATTTGTTTTCCCCCGTATTGAATAAACAGTCAACGATGGACGCACCGCCGCTGTTCCACAATATCGCGGATTGGGTAGCGCCTTTTCAACTATATTCCGCCAGGAGGGAATGCGCGGTTTGTATAAAGGTGTAACACCGAATGTATGGGGCTCCGGATCATCTTGGGGACTGTATTTTATGTTGTAAGTAGAATTGAAGCTATTCTAATTTGAGTATTTAAACATTCAATTCGTTTTCTTTTATCTACTTCAGCTACAATACTATAAAGACATTCATTCAGGGTGGTAATACAACACAGCCGCTTGGACCTGCTATGCATATGCTGGCCGCCTCTGAGTCTGGCGTTCTTACTTTACTGTTGACTAATCCCATTTGGGTTGTAAAGACACGATTATGCTTGCAATACGGTGCAGAAGGAAATAAAACTACTGAATACCGTGGTATGGTACATGCGCTAGCGCAAATTTACAAAGAAGAAGGCATTCGCGGTTTATATAGAGTGAGTTGAACTCATATACATATTGGATTAAGGTGCAGGAAAGTAAAATTTTGTTGTTGTTATTAGGGCTTTGTCCCCGGAATGCTCGGTGTTTCACACGGGGCATTGCAGTTCATGACCTACGAGGAAATGAAGAACAGTTACAACGAATACCGTGAACTACCGATTGATACAAAGCTGGTAAGTGTTTCATTTGTTTTGTTTTTCCCCCCGCCCCCTCTAATTCAAATAAATGAAAATTTTTTAAGTCACATGATTTGAAATCTTGACGATAAAACATATACGAAATCGTTTTGGCACTCAGTCAAATTTTCCGAATGAAATCAAGCGAAATGAAATAAAAATTTTGCGTCAGATAAATTTAAAATTCACTCTTTCTTTAATGGGTAAAATTGCAATTTTCTCTATTCCGTTTTTTTATTTTTTTTTATTTTTATTTTGCAGGCAACATCCGAATATTTAATGTTTGCCGCTATATCGAAACTGATTGCCGCCGCCGCAACATATCCATATCAAGTTATTCGGGCACGTATGCAAGATCATCATCACAATTACAATAGCACATGGGATTGCGTTAAGCAGACATGGAGGTACGAACGTATGCGTGGTTTCTATAAGGGACTCGTTCCATACTTGGTTCATGTAACTCCGAATATCTGCATGGTGATGCTTATTTGGGAGAAGCTGACCAATTAAGTTCAACCGTTGCTAATTGAATTCATTTGTATTGTCTTCATATCCATTAGAACGTAGAATTTAGTATTACAAGAGGAAAAAATGACAATGACCACATTTAAATCTCTACACAAAAATTGTAAGGATCGGCATTTTCATGTTCTAGTTTTTGTCCTTTCTTTTTTATTTTTTATTTATTATTTATTATTTTTTATAGGTACCTATATAAATCTCGTTTCTTGTTTTTCTTTCTTTAAAGCTTAAAGATATTCGATCATCTCATTTTAATTGTAATTTTTTTTTGTACTATTTCTATTAGTTTTTGGTTTAAGATGTCGTATTAGTATTTCCTTCAAATCGAATCGAATTCCTTTGCGTTGTAGTAAAAACCTTTCATTTTAGTCTAGTACGATGAGTTATAGAATCTATATACTCTAAGCTGAATTCGTGCAAACTGCAGATTCAATTAACTGAAAAGAAGAAAAAGTGAAAAATAATTTTTAATTAGAATCAAATTCAGTTTAAGTTTAAGAAATGAATCCATAGTACTTAAAATGTGATATTTGTCTAAATGTTTAAAAGTAATCTTAACATCCAATCCATGTATAAATTTAGCCAGGCAGCAGTTTTGAATTTGTGTTATATTCAATTGAAATGTTTTTTTTTTTTTTTTTAAAGAGGAATTGTGCATAATAGGTTGCGCCGGTGAATTACCATTTTTTAAATTCATTCAAAAGAATTTTTGATTCTGCAGTTTTTTTTTAACTTAATTTATTTTTTTTTAAATTAATTTATTTTTTTTAAATTAATTTATTTTCTAATTAAATTAAGTGCTTCTTTTGGCAAAAAGATTCTTGTTGGGCTGAACATGTAAAAATAATTTTAAAAAAAGAGAAAAAATAATAACGATAATGTAACTTAAGTTTTTATATAAAAAAAAAAAAAAAAAACTGTTCTGTATTGTAAACAATAACACCAACTGAATGTCGGCTCAAGCGAGTCCTTGTCACTCGTTGGAATGGCTCTGGCAATTTTACACTTGTCAAAGGTTCCTTGAAGCAGCGATTTTTTTTATTTTCGGACCGGATAAGTAAAGGAAACGAGCATTTGTTTTTCTCTCTCGGACTGCCGCTATCTATCGCTCTATCTCTCTCTCTCTCTCTCTATCTCAGCCTGTTTTTGTCGATTTTTTTCGGACATATCGTCCTTTGACTGTATTGCACTAAACGAGCAAAAAATATATATATACAAAGTCAGAAAACAAAAATACAGAAGACTGCCATTTTTTGTAAAACGAAATGGGATGTAAACACGAAAACAATAAAAATTAAGAGAAACGAAAATTTTGTAAGAAAATATTTTTCAAATCTCAGGCATCGATCGCGAGTCGTTTCAAATGAAGTGTGTAAGTGTATTAAGTGAGAAAATGAATATTCCAATTTTTTTTTTTTTAATCTTTTGTAAGTAAGTTGCGTTGTCGAAAATTGTCTGCCACATAATTGTGTCTATGTCAAGAGTTAATTTATGAAATAATTTTTGATCTTTTAGCGTTTTAAGTCTTACAGAGAATCTCTTTGCTAAACGAATCTTCCTCTATCCATTTCAACACTTCATGCATACGCACGAGGTAAGAGTAGCCTAATGCAAAGTTTTCTAATCTATGTGCATTTTGCTTTTTTCTTTCCAGTTTCGAAGGCGCACGCGGATTTTACAAGGGTCTACAGCCGAATTTAACAAGAGTTGTTCCAGCGACGATGATTACATTTTTGGTTTATGAGAACGTTTCGCATTACTTGCTAAAGCGTTCGAAAGAAAAATTGCTTTCCTCATCTTCGTGACTTTGAAGCGCACGCACGAAAGATTCTTCAATTGCAAATTTTGTTTTATATAAAATTTGGCTACTTATCCTGCAGGGAAATACATAATAAGAGTGCTCTATTGCTTAACGATTTGTTCGAAATTTTGCTCTATGAGTACCGTTTTTGTAATCTTAAGAATTCTGTGTGATTTAAATAACTAGGTTTCCTTTTTTTTTTTTTATAGGTATATATATACACATATGTATTTAAATTAATATAATATTAAGGAATTTTTGTGTTGTCCTTTATGATTAAGTTCTTTATAAATTACAAATGTGCATACTGAACTGTTCCTACGTCGTTTGTAGTAAAAACAAAGATCCAAAGAGTTAAAAATAGACTCGATATTTAGAAAAACAATAATCGTGTTCGCCTGAAACTATGCATCGATATGTTTCGATTCGGTCAGTAATCTACACTTGAGAGAATTAAAAGAAATTTTATTTGCTTACAAATCCCAGCGAATTCGTTTTCGGTGTGCTCCGAACAGTAGAACAACAAAGACTCCGAAGGAAACACCTTGACTGGATGTTTTCAAAGTCCGCCTTCAAAAGCCTCCAAAGAATCACCTTCTAGGTGCGTTGCAGTAGAATCGAATCAGGGCTTTACATTCTTCATTGTCTTGTCAATATTTCCTAATTTTCCGCAATCGAATACGATATGTTCATCGGTCGTGCTTCACCACAAATCCGTCTTATTTAGGAAGGCTTTTACAATAAAAGTACCTATTCCTCGGATATAAGCAACGAGCAAAATGCACGACAAATAATAGTGCATACATACCTACGGGGAATGATTATATAGAAATTCCGGATATAAGCATCGCGAGATGCATATATCAAAATCCCGCTTATAAGCACAGTCAGTGCACATATGCGAAAAGCATTCAAATCGTTCTTCCCATTATGTATTTTGAAGTTCATATGTATGTATTTAAACTTGTTTGTATACCTACACATTGGGGAGTAACGATTGAGAACTTTTTTCGCCGATTCAAAATGGCTGATGAAAATTCCTTCGCTCAAAAGAGCAGATATTTACTTTATCTGAGAAGAGAGTAATTAAAACGTCCGCTGTGTCGCTTTATGAGCATGCACTAATCTAATATATTATATTATATTTGCAGGCAGATGGCTTCGTGGCCCATGAGAAGAGTATTCCTGTCGCAGGCAAAAACATGTGGAAGAATGGTAAAATTCGAAAAATGATAAAAAATTTATAGGAAAAATAAATTGACAAGTAGGATTATTATTTGTCTTTGGCGTCGCCGACAGTGTTGTTTCATAATTCCTTGCACAAGAATTTTTTTAATTATTCCTATGAATTTGAAACTTTTCTTTTTTTTTTATTTGCAAATGGTGATGTTGAACGTTTTTTCTTCCTTTAGAAGGATAGAGGGAAAAAATAACCACATCAATTTGGGAGTGGAATTCATTTCCCCGGGAAATGGAAAACAATCACATGCCCGTATTGCAAAAATTATAAAAGGAACTTAACATATTCTCTTCTTAAATAAACAATTAAACAATTTTAAAATACAAATTAAATAAGGCACCAAGTAATATTGTAAAAATATTGCCTATTGTCAACGAATAGGCATTGGACTTCGCAAAGAGTAATGAAAAAGATTTTGTTCTTAATTTATATTTAACGTATATTACGATAGCTAGAGCTTCTCGCCTTTCTGAAAGCACATGGCCGCTTAATAGCCCCAATTTCGCTAGATAAATCGACAGTGCAAGGGTACTGCCATTATGACATCGCCGTGTTAAATTCGACAAAAGAATGGATAGACGGGTGGCTAGCCACTACCGACACCACCAGTGGCTAGCGAATTCGTCAGCTCAGTGGTGTCTCCAATTACTACAGGGTAGTCAAATATAAACGGTATTCACTTTTGTCATTTCGCTCAATATGATATATGCATGTGTGTATGTATGAATGTATATGTATATTTTCGGTTTTCAGAATCGTTCATCTTAATCCTTGGGCTCTTGCTTTTCTCTTTGGCGTAAAATAGTGTTTTTATTTTTTCATCTTTGACCCAAAAAAAAAAAAAAATTCTGGTCACCCTCATGCTAGTCATAATAAAAACAAAGCATAATAATAATTTTGAGACAAAGACTGTTATAAAAACAACACAATGACAACAGCAGCAGCAGCAGCAGCAGCAACAACAACTTCAATTTTATCAGTAAATGTCATTCGAAGCGGATTCACTACAATGAAGGTGCAACGGAGACTGACGAACGAAATCCACAGCTTTACGCTTCGAGACTCATCACGAGCGGTTGTGCGTCGGCCACGCGGTCGCAAGGTGGAAAAATTCGACTATCGTATGCAACAGTTAAACGGTTAAGTTTCGAAAGTGAAGTTTACTTAGCGCCAGACACTTGTTTACACACAGAAGCTCACGTAATAAATTCTAGCAGCGAGAAGAAGACGAAGAAGAAGAAAAGGAAAAGGAAAAGTTTCGAAGGCACTTTCAAAAATTCATGTCTGAGTGTCGTGCGTATTAACTGTCGTCCATAATTTTTGAATGTTTTTTTTTTTTTTGTGTTTGCTTCTTGTTTTAATAATTTGAAAAATCAATTTGTGAATTTCGACGATAATTCGAGTCGTGTGTTCGTGTTGCGTTCAAAGCGATAATTTAGTGAAGATCAATTTCCGAAATTCAAGATTTTGGTCGACAAGACGCAGAGGAATTTATAAAAGTTCAAAATCTAAAGGAAAAAAAAAAAAAAAAGGACCGTTGGATTCTGACATAGAAGGCATAATCTTTTTAATGCTATTGACCTTGAAAGTGCGCCAATTTTCAAACACACATCCCCATACATACATATGTACATGTGTACTTGCTCCGATATTTCGACTTTTAGGTACATCGATTGCAACAATAAAAATTAAAAAAAAAAAAACTCAAAATTAAATAAAAATATAATTGAAATTGCGTGCTTAAGACGACAAAAGATTCTGGAGAAGGTCCAGGTTCAATCGGCTGCATTTGGCGGGAGGACGATCAAGGAGAGCTTTTTGTTGTTCTTATTGCATGGAAACTACGGATGGTAATGTTGTAGCAGCTGCTTGTCGTCAGAACTCGGTCAACGACACCTGTGACGCATCTGCTTCGGTTTCCGCTTATACTTCCGCGACTTCCACCACGTCGACGTCTAACTCCTCATCGACCTTCTTCGAGTCGTCGAACATATCCTCATCGACCACGTTCGATTCGGAGACATTGAGCGACGGTCCGGAGAGCGCATGCCCATCACCCGTGACTGTGATCGAGCGGACGCAGTGCGATTTAGGGAAACTCAGTAGGAAACAATCACCGCTGAATCAATTGGGTAAACCACAGCAATTGAAATCATATTCCTTGCGCACGGAGGTGCCATTTTATGTGCGGAATATTTTTTCCGTCAAGCCATCATCTAGCGATTCGACGACCGCATTGAGAAAACGCCAAAGGAAAGCCAAAGGAACTGCAGCCATGAATACCATGAATGGTGCAAATGGGGCACAGAACGTTTTAGATATGAATCGGAACAATGGATTCTTCCAAAACGGGGTGAGTTGCCAAATGACTGATCCTTTATTAAAACATACCTACATACATATATGTAAGTGTGTTTGTGCTGGCACGCATCCAGGGGAGTTAAGGGGCAGAGTATCGAATACTGCAGTATTTTCGTATTGTGCGTCCTTTTGAATGTGACTATGCATGTTAAAGTAGTTTAACCTGGTTAAAACTTACTAGTATACGATATACAGGCACAGACTGGTAGATTTCAAGACCTAACGATAGTACAGCAGAGAGGAATTTCGGACCCGGGGGTGAATTTATCTTTCGGTGCAAAGAACGACAGGAATGGAAGTGAAACATTCTCAGAAATGGTAAAGAAGTGGAATTAAATTGAACCCCATCTCCTCTCTCTCTCTCTCTCTCTCTCTCTCTCTCTCTCTCTCTCTCTCTCTCTCTCTCTCTCTCTCTCTCTCTTCTCTCTCTCTCTCTCTCTCTCTCTCTCTCTCTCTCTACTCTCTCTTCTCTCTCTCTCTCTCTTTCACTCTATCTATCTCTTCTCTCTCCCTTTCACTCATTATCCTATCTCTCTCCCTTCTCACTATCTCTCTCTCTCTTCCAATTTCTCTTTCTCTCTCTCTCGCTCTCTTTTTTTCTCTTTTCTCTCTCTTTCTTTCTCTTTTCTCTCTCTCTCTCTCTCTCTCTCTCTCTCTCTCTCTCTCTTCCAATCTCTCACACACTTTCTCTTCCAATTTCACACACACACACACACACACACACTCTCTCCCTTCATTAAAAAAGGCTACTTTTGATTTTGACTCTTGTTCAAGTGTTCGAATAATGCTTCCCAATTC
The DNA here is from genome assembly GCA_020466095.1 of Chlorops oryzae. Taxonomy (NCBI): domain Eukaryota; kingdom Metazoa; phylum Arthropoda; class Insecta; order Diptera; family Chloropidae; genus Chlorops; species Chlorops oryzae. Next base: position 43,159,601 of record CM035806.1, read on the forward strand.
GTAGTAATATGAACACAAATCGCATGCACCTCTCAATCGAATTAAGGCTCCGGTTAGTCTTGTCTGAACGTAACTAAACTGAACTAAATGAATCAGCTGCATATCGATCTTTTCGATTCAATTTGCATGGGAATATCTTTAATTTCAGTCAAGAGCAATTAAGCCTTGAGTCTCCACCCGATAACTTGATCTTATCAATTCTAAGCGGAAACTTTTCGATCCCGATCCATATTAAGAATGAAACAAAAAATACCCATATCCATATTCATATTGCATTCGAGAAGAAGAAAACGAAATCGAAAAATATTTGAAAAGAAAGCAAGACAAAAAAAAATATGTACAACAAAAAAATAAAATAAAATAGATAAACATTTTGTCCGTATAGCCTGTGAAACGTCAGGTCGTCAGTCCAACAGGCAAGTGTCCCCAGTCCATAAATATTAACGAAAGCGAGTAAATAAATATGCATGCATGAAAACTTATGTATGTATATGCATCTTCATATGTACATATGTATGGACGTATGCACGTACGCCGCCCTGTCGCCCTGTGAGCATGCTCTTGGGTTCGTGCAAAGCACAGTAAATCGCAGAGATATACGCAGACGTCTGCTCGGTTTCGATGATTACGAAGTTGGGGACGTGCTCACAGCGATTACGGCTGTAACTGATCTGAAATGTAAACTGTAAATTGTGTAATGAAATGTAAAATTTGAAATTGCAAAATACTCGCGACCCGGCATCGAAATGTATATCAATTAAAAATACGCTCTCATAACAACACGAAATCGTTTTTATTTCTATTGCTTGCATTGTGCAAATAAACACCAATCGATTTGGGTCAATTAAAAAAAAAAGAAAAGAAAACAAAGAATAATTATAATAACTAAGCTATCAGTTCCCTTGCTAACTAACTCGCAATCGAAAATCAATTAAAACCTAACTACATACATACGTGCATACATATATTCATATAAAAATGAAGAAAAGCTAATAAAATTTTATGCGGTTTTTCAGTCATCAAAAATATAATTGCAGCGCAACCGTTCAAGGTACTCTCGGTCAGTCAATAGAAGTCACTAGAGACTATCAAAACAGAGCATGATCCATCATTAAATCTAATCTCAATGGCTGTTGACTCAAATTTCTTGAAGATTGACTTGCTCGTACCTACTCAATCGTTCGTCTCCATTTATTTTAAAATTGAACAGAGTGAGCGAGAGAGAGAGAGAGAGAGAGAGAAGAAAGAGAGTTGAAGAGAGAGAGAGGAGAGAGAGAGAGATATAAGAGATCCTCTTTCGCTGGACGTGTGATTCACGTTTTGCAGTGCGAAGTCCTCTTTTGATTTCTGATATCAGATTTATCAGAATAGTGTTATTATTGTGTATACACATACATACATGCATACATACCCTGCAGTAATGAGCCGGTAAATTTCCTCATAAGGACTTGCCTTTAACCAGTCCAAATCCTACCGGTTATATTATGGCAGTTTACTTCATAAAATTCGGCTAGCTGGGGGCCAGTAATAAACGGGTTGGTTTAAGGGTAGCCTGTAAATGACACTTCCATCAACTTAGATTATATTATATATTAATATAAGACATTGGTTTTTTATTTTCCTTATTTGGCTAGCCTTAAACCAGACACAATTACGACAATTACGACCCATAAAGAACTGAGCTACGGTCAGTCGTTTTGCGGACCGGTTATTCTCCAATGACAGGCCCATGTTAAAAATGTCAGTTGAATGCATTAGAAATGGAATTATTAGGGACTATGGTAATTTGAGAGACTGACCGAAGGTTTCACTTGGCTCAGTCCATATTACTGCAGGGAATGGAAAGGCAATTGACCAAAATGGAGTACTCTGAGGTTACTCGAAGTAGGACTAGTCAAAATGTACAGTATTTTATGTATAAAAATTGACGATAACCTAAGTAGCAACAAGTGGTCTTGAAGAAGAGTAGTAAAAAAAATTAGACCTGTGAGACAATTGACCTATATTTGACCACAGTAGGTAGGTCTACTCATGGAGTAGTTAAATGAGGGAGTGTTTATTTTTCAATGACAGCTCAATGTTAAAAAAAGGATAGTTTAACACATAAGTTGTCAAGTTAAAAAGTCCATAGTCCTGGAATTTTTGGTGGCTAGTCGGGAGAGTATTTGGAACTACTGAAGGGTATATTTGCCGATATCTTATCGAATTGAATTTGATGCCCTTTCCTCTTTAAATGTCACTGATAAGATACCGATAATGCAATGCATGAAAGCATGAAGTTCGATGCATGTGCTAGCCCGCCGCGCTATTTGCTCCGAGCAGCGCTTCAAAGAATTCGTGCGACGAGGAAGTCGCCTCATACTACCCGACACACTCTGTGTCGAGGGTATATTGCGTTTGTGCGGTTTCATGTAACAACCAGAACCAGTCGAAATAAACTATGATACAAGAAAACAAGATAGCGCCACTTCAGCCCGATGATGTCACAAATACAAAATGAGAGCTTCGTTGTCGTTGTTTCGCATGTTAAGCCCAACGTCACAACTTTACTTTAGCATGGGAAACGACAACTACAAAATCGCGGTACCCGAAGTGGCGCTATCTTGCTCTCTTTGTATCACGAGATAGACCATATGAAATCTATTCGATTTATCCATGTCCGTCCGTCCGTCCGTATATATTCAAATGTCAGTTGATTTTGTAGTTTGAGAAAGGAAACGCAGAAAGATGCCGATATACTTATTAAATAAAGAATGTGTTCAAAAACGAAAATAATATACAGTGAAAATCGGTTATAACGATGTCGAAGGGACCAGCAAAAATTCATCGTTATAACCGATAATCGCTATATCCGGTAATAGAAATTAAGAAGAATTAGAATAGCGAACCAAACTTTACCTAAAATGTTCATCGCTATAAGCGGTATCGTTATAGCCGATTTTTACTGTATTAGGGGTCTTCTCTTAAACGTGTATTTGCCTCGCAAACCTCAAAAACTCGTAAACCTGGTAAACCTCGAAGCCTGGAAATGAATGAATGAAATGAAATTAGATGAATGAAAGCAGAAATTCGGTAATTTCATTGCTTAACTGTTGTTAAAAATTTGCATAATTATAAATCATTGACAATCGCATCCTCTTTGTTTAAAATGTTATGAGCTTAATCCTAAAATAAGTGATTGTGGCGGGTGTGACTAAATGGAGTTGCCCATACATAAATACATATTTCAATTAATTTTATAAATTTTTTGTTTTTCGGATACTTTGGTGAAAAATTCCTGCCCCTTGCCTTTTTAATTGGAATTGACGTTTTCCGAGAGAATGGTAAAAATCTCCCTTACGTAATTTATGGGGCAGTCCCTTATCTGTGTCGGGTATTGCACTGTCGGACTCGCTGGATTATAGCGGCCTTGCTTGTTATTATTTTTATTTTCTTTTTGTTTTATTTTATTTGAATATTCAATTCTGGCAGTTGTTTCTTGAATCCAATTGAGTGGGAAACTTATTTTTTCTAAATTTATTCGAAATATCAGATGAAACGATCGATTTTGTTCAATTTGTATGAATATTTAGGCAATTTACATGATCGTCTAAAATCCCCTTTTAAATTTATCCTTTATTAAAATGAGTATTTTAGAGCCAAAAATAATTTGGTTTGGGCGAGGGAGAGAGAAGAAGAGAAAGGCAGAGTGAGGAATAGAGAGGGAGAGAGAAGATGAAAAATTCTGTTTATCATAAAACGGATCAATTGATTACATAGTTTCTTGCAAATATTTAGTTAGGTACTCATTAATTTTTGCCAAATTAGTTACCTCGGAGGAAACGAAGTTCGCCCTATTAAAAAACAAACCAGTGAATTCAATGATGAAGGGTCTTCTTTGGTTATCTGAGTAATTTTTTCAGACATTTTCTATACATATCTCAAAAAATTTTGCATAAAGGTGTTTTTTTTTTTTCATCTTTATTTATATAAGGTATTTTTTATTATGTTAAGGTCATAGATGGGCAAAAAGCATTAGTTACTTACTGCATTACAATTTACATTACTATAAAAAAAGTACTGTTAATGCAAAACTAATTTCCATTATCAGTAAAAAAGTACTGATAATGCAAATCAAATTTCAGTAGCAGTACAAATTTACAGCGCATAAGAAAAAAGGCGCTCCACCGGCGCAGATGAGGGAAAGGGCGTGTTATATTTAACAAATAATTTCTTAATAAGGGGATGCTTATTAAGGGACTTAATGCTCTGATTCGCATCTGCCAGATATGCTGCTGTTTCTATTAGCGTCCGTCCTGTAAATTTGTACTGCTACTGAAATTTAATTTCCATTATCTGTTAATGCAAAACTAATTTCCATTATCAGTAAAAAAGTACTGATAATGAAATCAAATTTCAGTTAGCAGTACATATTTACAGCGCATAATGGAAAAAGTTTGCATCCACCAGCATGTAGGGTAATGGAATGTTGCCCATCTATGGTTAACAATAATTTCTTAATAATGTACGGATGCATATTGAGGGACTTACACTGCTACTGATTCGCATCTGCCAGATATGCTGCTGTTTCTATTAGCGTCCGTCCTGTAAATTTGTCTGCAGTGAAATTTAATTTCCATTATCGAGTACTCTGAAATACTCGTACTGGTACTGACAGATTGCACATATGATTACCATACATTTTATTGAGAAGTGGAGTGTAATAAGTTTTGCATTACCGTACTTTTATGGATGAAGTTGCCCATCTATGGTTAAGTATCTAAATGTAACGATCATTTGAGTACACACTTAGCTACGTTCACTCATGATGCAGCAGCAGCAGTAAATGCGAGTAATCAATCCAAAAGCGAGTACTCTGAAATACTCCGTACGGGAGTACTCACAGATTCACATATGTAACTACATATGAGAGGCGAGTGTAATAAAGTTTACTCCCTTTTAGATCGAAGGTGGATGAGTTCGTTCATTAATGAACGCTTTGTGCTTAGCTTACTTACTTGAATGATGAGAGGCACAGAGAAGAAGAAGAAGAAAATTTATATGTGGAACAAAAGCAGCGTACGATATAGTTTAAAGTTTAAAATTCTAATGTTTAGAAGAACAAAAGCCTTTGAGGTAAAGAATATACTTACTCCCAGGAGTACTACTTTTGTACCTAAGTAGCGAATAGTGGCTTTCCAATTCCACCATAATGTTAAAAAAAAAAATACAGTTCATCACATGCAAAAGCAAATTAAAAAGGGAGTACTTGTACTACCCTGTAGAAGATTGGAGTACTCCAGGGTATGGTCTAAGAGTACTCGTAAATGCCCCAGCACTACTCGCCATTAATTTCCCCCACAATGCATTCAACTGAAGATTTTAACATTGTGCTGTCATTGAAAAATCTCTACTCGCGTTTGAAGTAGTGTAGAAGTAGAGATTATGGGGCCAATCAAGTGCATTTAATATCCTACGTTACTAGCAAAGGCAACGGCTCGGGCTGAAGTAGCGCATGGGTAGAGCATTTGCCGCACGCCACGGAAGACCCGGGTTCGATTCTCGACAAAGATTTTTTTTTTTTTTTTTGGATTAGTTATTCAAAATTAAATTTAAGAAGAATAAAATGCAAATAAAAAATAAAAAAAGGGTTCTAAATTCATAGAAATATTTGAACAAGTTCTGAGACGTCAATGCACCAATGGCGAAGTCAAACAAGCCATGTATTTTATTTTCAAATTTTTGTATTTTTGAATTTTACCATTCTTCAAATTTTTTTCGCTAGCAGGGATCGAACTCGCGCCCTTCAGATTTTAAGCCAACACTCTTCCATCACACTATCGAGTTATATGACTTAAGGTTTGCTACGCTGTTACATTAACGTTTAAGCAAAATTGAACTGTAGGCGTCTCGTTTACCATGCCACTAGTTAGTCTCTACTCTCGGTATCTACACTCGTGCACTGGTTCTTTTTCTTATACTCGAGGACTACTCGCTAGAGCTCCAATTTACCCCAATCTCCTACAGGGTACTTTTGAGAGTACTCGAAGCTTACTCTTGAATAACTCGCGTTCGCTGCTGGGCGACGAATCAAAAAAAAAAAAAAAAAATATTTGTATATAAAAATTTCAGCCCCAAACTATGCGAAGAAAATTTTCGTTAACAAAACTTTTAAAAGCAGGGTCTGTTTAACAAAAACAAAACATTGCACAATTCCCGTATGAATGGCGATTAAAAATATGTGTCGATCAGTCTGAAAATTCCCACTAAATTGTAACCTAAATATTTGATTAGATGGAAAAATTTAATGCGATTGCGAAATATAGCACAATCGAAGTTGTTTGTTAGATATTTATAGCTTTGTAAACCTTATTACTTTGATATGAGCATAAGTGGAAATCGAGGCATAAATGGAGAATGACTCAAATGAGCGGTTCTATGGATTCCTATTCTATTTTTTTTTTTCCATCTCGTTTTTTTTTTTCATTATAAAAAAGACTGTTCGGCATAGATCAATGAGCTGAGTTGGTTGATCGGAAAGAAAGAATTTTTGGTCTGAAAACAAAACTATTGATTGGCCGGGTGTACCTATTTTGCCGCAGTAGGTCTTCAAAAGAAAATGGCTTTATCCTAAAGCAACTAAAGGCGTTTTTGCTCTGTTTTCTATTCTTGAATATTCAATGTTAATTTCTCTGGATCTGAGACCGTGACTGAGCCTGCGAAGCCCCCCATAAACGTAAATTCAGTCGAGCTCGTTCATCCGAAACAAAATTTTGTAATCGAAGAAGTTGGCTTGGGTCCGATCGATGGATATGCGATCTTTGTCGATTGTTGTCTTGTAATGCAATGAGTAGGCCAAGGACATCAAAGATTCCAATCGAATCGCTGTTATTCTAGTTATTCTTGCTCCGCTTTAGCTTTATTTGTTTTTTTTTTTTTTTTTTCTACTTCTCGATTGTCGTCTTGAGTGATTGCGACACTTTGTTTATTTCTTTATTAGCTAATCTCAGAAAATAGTTTCATGCAATCGGAATCTGCGAATCCTCGTGATCGTCCGTACAATCGCTGATAGTAAAAATTCGCCTTGGAACAATAATTTCCATTCATCATCACTTTCAATCGACGATCAGCGGCTTCGATAAGATATACTAGAAGCGTGAATAAAATATATTTTTGTGTTTTGTGTTTTTTTTTTTTAACTCTTTTCCGAAATTAGAATTTCATCTTTACAACAAACACGCCCACTGTCAACAGAGCGCGAAATGTGACCGATAAACGTCGAGTCGAACGAAGAGCGACAACGGCGCAATTGCAATTCCGACCGCACGAATTGAACTCATATTTCCACCACCCAGCAGAAGCAGTAGCAGCAGCAGCAGCAACAACAACAACAACAACAATAATAATAACAACAACAAAAACAATCAACACCCATTGGCAGCGCGCGGCACCACAAGTTGCTCTCATTTCATGGTCCCTTAGTCAGTCGTTAGTCTGTACTGGCACAGTGGTGAGCCACCGACCAACTGAAATGCTAAACCACCCGCATTTAGCAGAGATTCTTTTAAGCAAAATGAATCTGTCTATCTGCACCCATCCGCCCCCACGCCCCCTCGCCCCTCGCTCCTCACGTTCCTTAGCCGCTATCTATACGTCTGTCAGTCCGTCCATCTCCCTAGCATTTGAACTCAATGTTGTGCGCTACGTTTTTATATAAGCCCGCGAGACGACATTTGAGGTTTCAGTTCGATACGGATTTGAAAGGCGCTCGGTTGAGGCACATCACCTTCTGCGAACGATCCAAATTGTTGTTTTCCCTTTTTAAGTCTGAATTGTATGTATTAAGTGGAAATTCGAAAAGCTCACAAAATTCGGGAAATTCGGGAAATTCGGCAAACTCCCTCGAGTATGTTCGGGATGTGTTTGAAGTGATTTGTTGTGACGTCATTGAAGCGAAGCGATCAAAACTTGGTGGAGAGCTTTCAATTTTCGATTATGAAATTATTGAAAGTCGTTCTGTATTAGGCAATTCCCCGAATCTCCCCCCGATTATTCAAAAATCAAATTTCCTTCTCTTGATATCTCCCGTTTCCCGTTTCCCGTTTCCCTCACACCGCACACATAATCATAATATGCAAAACGCGCAAATATCGCTCGCTGATGACGATAATTTGGACTTAGCACAAGGACCGACTTCGCTTACGAGCCTACCAGAGACGACGACGACAGCATTGAGAGAGCTTGCTCCGACTCCACCCATTGAGGTTGTGCAATCAGATACGGAAATTCGTCCGAAAATTAAGGGACGTTCACGTTTCTCTACGGCCATTCGTAAATTATCGGGCTCGACGCGAAAGAAGCAACAACAATCGCAAAAAGATTCAATTGGTGAAAAAGCAGCGGGATCTAAAGCCCCAGAAACAACGAGCGGCACCGAAAATCAGTCAAATTTAAGCCTGCAGGAGGCCGAAAGGGAGAAAGATAAGGAAAAGGCCAAGGACAAGGACAAGGATAAGGAAAAAGATAAGGGAAAAATAAAAGAAAAAGAAAAGGCAAAGGAGAAGGAGAAGGAAAAAGAAAACGACACAGAGAAAGAGAAAGAGAAAGAGAAAGAGAAAGAGAAAGGAAGAGCAGGAGAAGAGAGAAAGACAAAGACAAAGACAAAGAGCAATCGAAATCGAAAAAGAAAAGTCGTCTTTCCAAGAAATTTCTGCTCCCCGCCCTCAAGAAATCAAAGATCGGTCCGAAAACGAATGTCGATGAGAGCGAAAATGACGAAATAGCTAAAATCTCAGCGAACACGAGTAAAAGCCCTAAACAATCGAGAGTTCAAATCACCATAAGCGGCAAGAAAATTGAGCAGCCATTAACATCCGCCGAAGCCGATTACCTTACGCCCAGCGAAGAGATAACAAACCCCAACGAAAAAGTCGTTGAGCCAGCCACCGAAGAGCCATCGAAAGCGAAAAAGAAACTCAAAGCGAAAAAGACCCTGAGCAGCACAACCCGAACGCCGAGCGAGGAAAAGCTCGTTATCACTCAAAGCATTCGCGACGCACCACCTTATGAAAAAGCACCGCTGAAACCGAGCCGCAGTCTTGCCGGTGCATGTCAGGCAATCGAAAGCACCGAAACCGAAAAAGGAAACGAATTAGCAGCTGCAGCACTAGCGGCATCAGCCGTCATTCGTAAGCCACCGGCGAGCGCAACAGCAGCAATATCGCCGTCCTCAATCGCTCAACGCTTCATTGGCGGCACCGGTAGCAGTAAGAAGCAACGTGTTGGTGTGGAATCAGAGTCCGTTGAAGCGGACTTAATGCAAACACCGTCGGGCTCGCTCCAACGCGGCCACCGACTTCCCCGACCTTCCTCAGTAGCAACAGCCGTAGCAGCAGCAGCAGCAACACCAACAAAAACGGAACCCTCCAGCCAAGCAATAGCATCACCATCACCATCACCGTCATTGTCATCAGCATTATCAACAACAACGGCCGCTGAGTCGACACACTTTGTTGAATTGTCACCGCAGTTGCAACAACAATTGCAACAGCAAAGACAAAAGCAACGCCAGATCCAATTTCAATTAAAATCGCCATCGGAGACGACGGAATCGTCTCACGCATCTCAATCACTGCCACAGTCCCCCGACGTCGCCATCGCTCCCATATCGAGCGGATTGCTGCCAGCATCAACATATTCCCCACCGCCCGTGCCAAGCAGTCCAGCTGTAACGCCTCAAAGCCGCTCACCAGCCTACGCCGCCGCCGCCACCGCCGCTGCCGTCGCCGCCGCCGACACTCACAGCCTCACTCACCGATCGCAGCCATATCAAAAGCATCAACAGCATACGATCCCGTACGCTCACGAATCAGTAACAATAGTAAGCAGCAGCCGTGCAGACGAACTGCCATCATCAACGGACAGTAGTGCGGCCAATCAGGAGCAGCAGCACAAGCAAGCAGCAAGCAGGAGCAGGATTACGACGCCGAGGTTGCATCATACTTGGGCGCTGCGAGCACGACCAAGGACTCAATCCGATTACGCAGACACGGCACAACATCAACCGATTCGATAAAGAGTTCCGGCTCGCAGAGTCCGCTTAGCGAGTCCAGTCGTAAGAGGATTCATTACGTCGCCCAGCCAACCTTATACGACGAAACGGTAAACCGTCGGCAGCGAAGCGACGACTTCAGACTAACGACCGAAGCCAGCGAACAACACACTTTCGAAGCGGATACCGATTCCGGTGACAAACAGATGCCAGCCTTCGGCGACCTCGCAATGGACGAGGAAATGGAACCGGTAAGAGCTAGTGATGCGTACGGTAATCGGATTAGAACAAAGAAGAAGTAACACTACACGGTGTGAGGCTCATTCCGGAAAAGTGCTCTAAGTTAAATTTTTTAATTTTTCATTTATTTATTTATTTATTTATTTATTTATTCATTTTATTTTTAATTGTTGATCGCGTTTTTGGAGCTGTTTTTCCTAACCGAATCGAGACATTTCTCACTGGGGTGGTGGTGACACTCTTTTGGAATTTTCCGGTATTTCTTAAGTTTTTAAATCGCAAGAGCTTTCTTGCTGCGCGCTTAAAATAGACCGCCGCCACGATTGAAATTAGGAACTGAATTTTCATTTTGAGTTGCAACAATCTAAATTAGAATTTCTCCGATTCTTAGAAGCAAGATCATCACAATCACAGCAATACCAAAGTTTAAAAAAAAAAAAAAGAAAACTATGACCGCGTGAGATGGAGTTAATTCCAAAGTGAAATAGAGAAAGAGAGAGAACTCGCTTCACTCACCAATCCCAGCGGAATTCATTTTCAAAGGCGCCAACTAGTATCTCCGTGCCTGTGAAACGTTATCTCTGTGGACTCTGTGGACAAGCAAGCGCGGTATATGGGAGACCGGCTTATCTTTCTAATGGCACCCAGAAGGATAGGCTTTAAAAATCATCAAATTCCGGAGAGTTTTCTTATTTCTCTACATATTTAAATTATGTTCTTATAAGTTTTTTCCTATCATTTGGGAGGAATAGTCACTTCCTACACCGCTACATGCTCGAGGCCTCGGATCAAGGGTTCTTAACGTTAGCTAAATTGAAATTATTATTATTATTATTATTATTATTTGAGTATTGCGTCGTAATGAATTAAGACGTAATCTTTAAAAAAAAATAAGAAGCCCTAGCTTCTGATGCTATCGGTCCGAAATTGAAATTAATTTAAATGAATTCACGATTTTCTCAAAAAAATTCGGCTAAGCACCGTCAGCGGAAATTTTCCATGGAAAAGAAAAAAGATTAAAAAAAAATTTTTTTTTCGTTTTTTTTTTTTTTCGTTCTCGGTGCGTTTGATGTGGTTATAATGGTACCTAGAAGAAGGCATCTCCGGAAAAGACTGTCCAAATTTGTTCATGCTGCAATCGTCCAACCGCAAGTGGATTATTGTGGCCGAATTTGCATTGAGCTGCAATTTCAAATTAAAAGTTCATTCAGGTGGGCAATCGACACCAAGAAAACGTGTTGAACGTTCGCTCCGGTCGGAAAAATCTTCATTTATGACAAGCGTATTTTATTTTTTTTTTAAATAATTTTTTTAAACAACTCCCTTAGTATAAACGAACGAGCGGTCCGAGTTCGAAGAACCTAAACGAACACGGAAAATCCCGAAGGGTTTCGTGTGACTTTTCCTATTGACGATTCCGTTCCAACGAGCATATCTGCATATCTTCATTTTCCGCTAACTGCATTACATATGAATATGTATGCGCACATAGCAATTTGCATATACATATTACATATGTATATACATATGTAGCCCATAGTGAGTGACATATTCGCGTTCACGTTTTAAGTCTATCCTATCGATGAAGTCCTAAAAGTGCGCTTTGGGGTTTTCTTACCTTTTCTCAGATTTGAAAATTGAGTTGATTTTGTTGTTATTGCCGTTGTTGGTGTTGCTGCCGTTGCTGCCGTTGCTGCCGTTGCTGCTGTGGGGTTACCTTTCTAATATTGAGTGCTTTCGGCTTTGTCGTTGTCATTCGGCCGGTCATGTTTCGCGAGCATCTTACCCCGCACTCTGGTATATTTGTGCCATGTCGTCGACATCTTGACGGAGCGATATATTGCTCAACTGCAAATCAGTTGTGACTTCAGGGACTAAGAACAGTTTCCGCACTTTCCTCATTTCGAATTATTGAAGCGTTAACGGGTTAACGGGTCTGCATAAGGTGTTGCATTGATATATATATAACCTACCTTTAACTGTCATCGAGAGATTGAATCGATGCCCGGTCTTGCTGCACAACGACTTATTATTGCCTTATTGTATTTTTATTTTTATTTTTATTTATAATTTTATTTTTGTTCTCTTCTCGTTGGCAGACCATAATGACTTCCGCCAATGCCGAGAAGCGTGAACATCTTTATAAGATTCTAGTCATCGGTGAATTGGGTACCGGTAAGACATCGTTCATCAAGCGGTATGTGCATCAGTTCTTCAGTCAGAATTACAGAGCAACAATTGGCGTGGACTTTGCACTGAAGGTACTCCATTGGGATCCGAATACGATCGTGCGATTACAGCTTTGGGATATCGCCGGCCAGGAGCGTTTCGGTAATATGACTCGTGTCTATTACAAGGAAGCTGTTGGTGCGTTCATCGTTTTCGATGTCACGAGAAGCGGAACATTCGAATGCGTTAGCAAGTGGAAAGAGGACTTAGACTCAAAGGTTCAATTGCCAGATGGAAGCCCTATTCCTTGCATACTGCTCGCAAATAAGGTAAATTGTATTATTTATTCTTTAGCTATGATTTCTTCTTCTTTCATTGTGGAACTACATTGTACAATAAGTATGTATGTTTATTCGGTTGCTCTATTAATTTTTCCAGTGTGATCAAGAAAAACAGGGCATAGTAACACAGCCAGAGAAGATGGATGAATACGTTAAGGAGAATGGATTTTCCGGTTGGTTCGAAACGTCGGCAAAAGAGAATACAAATATCGATGAAGCGGCAAGAGCACTCGTTAGCAAGGTATGCTGTGAACTTAAGTTGAGGGAGGGAGAAGATTGAGAGAGAGAGAGAGAGTGAGACAGAGATGGACAGAGAAATCGAGAGAGAGAGAGAGAGAGAGAGAGAGAGAGAGAGAGAGAGAGAGAGAGAGAGAGAGAGAGAGGAGAGAGAGAGAGAGAGAGAGAGAGAGAGAGAGAGAGAGAGAGAAGAGAGAGAGAGAGAGAGAGAGAGAGAGAGAGAGAGAGAGAGAGCTAGAGAGAGAGTAGAGAGGGAGAGAGAAAGATCAAGAAGAAAAGAGCGAGAGAGACAGGAAGATATCTATAGAGAGTGTGATAAAGCTGAGAGAGGGAGAGGTTAAGATACATACAGATGAGGGAGAGATGGGTGCGTATAATGGGTGGGAGAAAGATAAAGAAAGAACGAGAAAGAGCTAGAAAGAGCTAGAGAGGACGATAATGAGCGAAAGAGATCGAGGGAGAGAAAAAGAGCGAGAACGAGAGGTAGACAAGAGAGAGAGAGAGAGAGGGCGAGAAAATAAAAGAACGAAAATGAGCGAACGGGTCGAGGCTATTTCATTACAATGAAAAATTTGTACTTTCAGATTCTGTTAAATGATAAATTGATAAGTGCCGCCGATTTGGCCGATAGTGAAAAATTCAATCTCAATAACGCACTGGATGAAGAGGATTTGGAGTCGAAGAAGTGTTCCTGTTGACCGGATTAATTCATAGCAATAGCATAGTAAGGCAAATCAGCAATTGTGTATGTGGTTTTAACGCATGCGCATTTCGTGCCTCGAAAGTAACTCATAATTTAAAGTTTTATATTGATTCTCCTTCAACACCCAGCACCGAAACGCAACGCTGCAACGTCACGTCACGTCTCCCATTCTTTGCACCCAAGCGCCTTTGAACAATATATAATATAAGTACTCAACGGGAAGAGGTAGATCCCGCATTTCGTCCAAACTACTACTTCCCATTGACATATTCGACCTTTTCCAACACACAAACATACATACATACAATCACGTATACATATATATATATATTTTTATTTGTTTTTGTACTTATCTTCATAGGTCTCCCGTCGTTTCAGTCTAACGAAAGCGAAAATTTCTCAAAATTACTGTCTGAGCTAAAGCCAAGAATATTCATTCTGTAATGTTAATGTCTCTGTTTAGATAAGCCTTTGCATATGGATTATCACGTAATATGATCGTCTAACTTGCTCGTTTTAGTGCTTTTATTACATTAAAAATATTAAGAAATGGTGACATTCTCGCCGCCTTAGCTGAATCGTTTTCATCTCCTTCAAAGTAAGGCTAAGGTAAGTACATAGTTAAAAGGCAAAGCTATTGCTTAATTCTAATTGGTTATAAAAATCTCAAAAATACAAAAAAAAATACGTATATTTTATCACACGATGCCTTCATTCATCTTTGATCGTTGGTTGTGCAATGCAAACGTTGAGTATTTGCGTTCATATGTCTTTCTGTCGGGTTTTTATCGCGTCACAGGGGCTCAACAGATCAACGAATCAACGGTTTCGTCTATTTTTTTGTCTCTTTAGATTAAATATTTCCCAAACCCTATAAAGATAATAGTCTTTGTATGCGAAGGCAAATACCTCTCTTCACCTAGTTTTCCCGTCGCCCAATCTTGCTGCCAGGAGGGTCATTAGCATTAAGCAAGTTAAATAGGCTGTTTAGGCAATCTTTTGTTTAACCTTGACTGATATGGCAATTATTGACAGAAACAGGCGCGTTGAGAGGAATATCGGAATGCTGGGAAAAATATCAACTTGAGGGCCTCGACTTGCGAATTGCGAAATGTGTACCAAAATAACATGGGAAAGAACTCCTTTACAAATTACGACACTTTAAATAAGTCCGGGTCCTTTTAGAGATTTTTGAAGCAGTAAGTTGGAAGTCAACTTCCAGCAGATCTGCGGGAACAACCCGGAGTGCCTTTGCGCAACTGTGGGCCGCTTGACCAAATTTGAACCCAAAAAAGGTGCGTTTCATTATCGAAATCGAAATGCAACGAGTAAACTATATCACCCTTGCTACTAAATCGGCACAACTAAAAAAAATCAAATTTTCATTAGAAGCAAAAAAACAGCTTATAGAAAACCTACTGAAGTATGGAAGGCATACAATTTTTCCATTAGAGATAAAGTTTTTTTTTTTTTAATTTCAACTTATGTACGTTTATCGAAATACAAGCCCATTTCGAATTGTTCCATTTTAACGTCACTTTTTGTCTAAATCGCTATTCCAACTTTAATTGTGGAAACAATAATTCGAGTCATTTTTGACATTGTGCCCCTTTAAATGAAAAAATTCGAGATCTTTTTCGAATTGTGCCGCGATTAAAAATATGGCGAGAAACAACTTTTACCGTATAAACGGTTATTGACGATCCGGCAGCGCCATTTATTTCAATCATAGGGAAACAAGCATTTCATAAGAATATTCTTCCGCTTTTGCATTAGCTACATTAAAAGGAGAATAAATATATCCGAGTAAGACATTTTATCACTTATTAAAATTACAAAAACGTACAAATTTTTAATTTTTCCATGGGTAAGGAAAATCCAAAAAGGGCTTCAAATAGGGGGAAAGCGTAAAATTTTCCAGGAATTTTCTCCATGGGAATTTTCTTTGGGATCTAGGAAATCATTTAGGAATGAAAAATTTTCAAAAACCATGTAGGAAATGTCATGTCAATGCGTAAAAAAAAACATTTTGGTATAGAGATCTAGTCCAGAAACGAACTTTTTGGTATAGAGATCTAGTTCAGACGCAAACTTTTGGTATAGAGATCTAGTCCAGACGCAAACTTTTGGTATAGAGATCTAGTCCATACGCAAACTTTTGGTATAGAGATCTAGTACCAGACGCAAACTTTTGTATAGAGATCTAGTCCAGACGCAAACTTTTGGTATAGAGATCTAGTCCATACGCAAACTTTTGGTATAGAGATCTAGTACAGACGCAAACTTTTGTATAGAGATCTAGTCCAGGCGCAAACTTTTGTTATAGAGATCTAGTCCAGACTCAAACTTTTGGTAGAGAGATCTAGTCAAGACGCAAACTTTTGGTATAGAGATCTAGTTGAGACACACCTGAACTTTTGACTTAGCTCCGAGATTTCCGAAATACCTTGGTGGCGACTAACAAAGACACACTCCCTTATAGCCTAGGCTTCTCTTAGTTCAGATGCACACTTTTATTATAGAGACATAGCTTGGGCACAAACAGAGTTGGCTAAGACGCGAGCTTTTGATAGAGTCATAGCTCGGACACAAGCTGATTTGGCTAAGACGCGAAATCGATTTGTATCGCATTTCGAGCAATCAGCTATCGAAATTGTTCATCCCTAGATAGAAAGTTTCGATATGAATTTTACATGCCCGCCAAGCTTTTCTATCGATACTATCGGTAGCGAGTTGATAGTTTGATAGCAGGGTTGGAACTTTACTGCAATTGCCGTAGATCTACTGCGTTTATTTGAAATTTATGACATCTACTGCGACACTGCGAAAAGCCTAAAATCTACTGCGATTTTCATCCCTGTGTCACTTGATATTTTTTTTTTGTCAAACAAATCTCCTAACTATAACTACCAAAAAAGTATCAATTTTAGTTATACATTATCAACAACCGAACAATTCTATACTTGTAACAAAAGTATCAATTTATTTAATTATCACACCGCATTCTATTTGTAACAAAGATACTATTTTTGTCCTTGTTTAACATCTTGGGTTTTCCTTTTAAGTTTATATGTCGCGATAGTAACAGTTTGACAGCTGATATAATAGAAAAAAAATCTTGTCAAAAATCTTCGATGCACATTGGAAGACTCGCAATATGGAGAAATATTTACATGAAATGTACTTTTTGTTTATTTTTTCTTTTTATTTGAAAATAATAAAATATATTTTTGTTATAAAAAAAAAGATATGTAATGATTTTTTTTTACTGCGCAAAATTCAAATCTACTGCCCATTTTTGTTAAAACTGCTGCACTTTCTTCTTCGCCAGGTTCCAACCCTGTTTGATAGTTCTCCAGCTCTAACCAGTGCTGCCAGCTTAGAGGTTTACCCTCTAAATTTAGAGGATTATTATACATTTAGAGGTAGATTTAGAGGGACAAAACATATAGAGGGATTCTATTAAAGATTTAATTGATAGTCTTTGATCAAAAAAAAAATGACATGGTCTCGATTTATTTAAAACATTTAGCGCACTCACTAGCTCGTTCGCTTAGAGGTCTTATCCGCGGTCACACGAAATAACATTTTTTCGATAAAATCGTTCAACCTTCCTTTCATTCGAAGATGATGAAGAGATGCAATATGTTTTGGCACGTGTGCCACCAGACTATGTTCAAAGGAACAACCGTCTCATTTGTTTGCACGTCTTTCTCTGCTTACTTAATTATTTCGAAGCATTTGTTGGTGTGTCCGACTCTGCAGTAACCGTTCATTCATTCGAATTTCTTAGAAGTGAGAAATCGCTTTTAAAATTTTAAGGCAGGGTAAGTAGACGTCTGCCAAAACGCATTATTTAGTTTATTACGTATTTTTGTTTTTATACAAATTAGGAAATATTGGTTGTAAAATATGTTTTTCATAACAATTAGTTCAAATTGCCGATGCCTTTACGCGATTAACACTATTGATTGAGTAATGTATTTTAATATTTTTCTTAATTTTAGAATTTTTTTAAATTAGTGGTATTCATGTAATAGCGCAAAGCATGCAAAACTGACAGTTGAATACTTTTATCTCACATGTTGCATGAGCGCACCTCATAAGCAGCTTGCGTGCAAAGTTGTGAAAAACAGATGACCAAACTGAAATTTGAGGAAAATCCAAACAATGCCAAAATTGAACAAGTAAATAAAGTTTTTAAATAAATATTCAATTGAATATCTTTAAAAAATCTCAAAACAACGAGTCAACGAGCTTATGCGCTGTATACGCTCGCTTTGCGCTATCTAATCGCAGTGCAGAGCGCGTAAAATTATTTTCATAAAAAATTTGACAGTTAGTTTATGAGGGTGCAAAAATATTAGGTTTGCGCTATTACATGAATACCACTAATGTTTCTTAACTTTCAAAAGCAAAAAATGTATGCGGACAACTTTCTCCAATCATGGGCGTATCCATAATTAAGTAAGGGAGAGGAGATACAAATAATTTTTTCTATATGTATGGTAGCACTTTTGGTTATGTTCGTAGTTGTTTTTACATATACGCATAGATTTCCTTTTATCTTCTGAAAAATTATTTTAGCGGCGCCTTGACTCATTTCTTGATACTCCTCGAAAACTCTTGCGGAGTATACTGTGCAAAAATATTTAGAGGGGGAATCTGCCCCTCCCTGGCCTACTGTAAATACGCTCATGTCGCCCTTATAGGGCCCTTTATACGGTCATATATGTTCACGAACTTAGCATGATGCAAAGTGTGTCATAAAAAAACTTATTGTGTTTACATGGACGAACATTTCATAAAACTTCATTTCGTTTTAATTTTCAGCGAGAAAAGATGGCACGCACATAAGTAGCAGCACTTATTATCGACGATATATTAGATATATACTGTGTACATGATGCAGCCATTTACATTATAAAGCTTGTTCGTCACACCGACAGAAAAATCAAAAATTTTTGAAAACCGGCTAGCATGTTGTAGAACTTGCTTTTTTTGCGTTTACACACACATACTTTTCATCATACCCAACAAATCCACGAACATATATGACCGTATAAAGGGCCCTTATAAGTAAATTTTCTAAAATTTCGAGGGATTTTCAATGGTTTTTAAAAATCTTTTAGAGGGAAAAATTATATTTTAGAGGGAAATTGAATGAAATTTCGAGGGAAGGCTCTCTAAAAACATGGCAGCACTGGCTCTAACTGTCATACTTGGTTTCGAAATTGTCATTGGAGTCTTGGAACTTCACTCACCCGAGTGATGATGCGTCGCAACTGGTTTGCTGAAATACAGAAGTGATGTGTGCCGCTTTTTTTCGTAAATTATTATAAATTTTTATAATATTTTTGAACGCGAAGAAAATAAATAATACTTTGTTCAAATACGAATTTAACGTTATATATTTACCGTGACAAATATCGCACCAAATGTTACCTGAAAAAACAGAGTGCCTCATTAAAAAGGTATGTGAAAGTTTTTGATTTGTTTTCCATTCGCAGATCTCAATGGGTAATTTGTGAAGCGAACAAGTTTGTAATGGCTTCGTTAAATGAAAAGCCAGCATACACACCCATACACGCGCACGGTTTTTCCGTTAACAGCACGCAAACTTTCGCGCAAACGTATATCTACAGCTATTGCTTTTGTGCATACCCTGCAGTAATGAAGAGATAAATTTACCTAAAAGGAGTACTCTGAGGTTACTTACTCGCAGTAGGCCTAGTACAAATGTACAGTATTTTGTGTATGAGCATTGACGAGACCCTAAGTAGCAACAAGCGATCTTGAAGAAGAGTAGTCAAAAATTTAGACTAATGAGACAATTGACATCTAATTGACCATAGGAGGTCTACTCGTGGAGTAGGCAAATGGTACAAATAGGACAATTGACTACTGGCGATCTTCTCCTAGAGCAGTTAAATGTAGAAGTGGTCATTTGTCAATGACAGGTCAATAAAATAAAATAAAAAAAAAACATGAAAACATTGGTTGTCAAATTGAAAAGGAGTAGTCCTGGCATTTACGTGACTAGTACTGGAGTAGCTGCGATTACTGCAGGGTAGATATGAAAGCAATTTGAAGTTGAGTTGGTCAGGTCAAAATATGTGTGACAGTCAATTAAATGAGCTTTCGAGTTCGACAAAAAAAAGAAATTAAAATCAAGAAATTAATACGAAGCTGTTGTATATGCCAACAACAATAAATATGTGTAAATATCAGTTACTCCAGCTTCGTCTCTATCTGATTATTCTATAACTTCACGCAGATAATTGTATAGGAAATGTGTGCTTCTTCGATTCGAATTTGTTGTTAATTAAAGTGCTTGAGAGGTTTTTTTTTTTTTGTTTTTTGGATGTATATCAAAAAGGAATTCCGGGGAAAAATTAGTTATTCGTTGGTTTCTTTTGTGAATGGAATTGTAAGAAGGGCAGGTGGCGTGATCATGGATGGAAATATTTCCGCGTGGGAGACTTCTGGTTCTAAGTTGTATACATTCGAAGGTATCTAAACAAACATATATATGTGTATTGGTATCTATGGGTGTGCAGTCAACAACCCAGCAGCTATTCTGTTTATGTAAATTTTTCATCTAAATACCTTTCTGGTCGGTTATTATGATCAACTGACAATAGAATGTTAATAAAAAAAATATAAAAAAATGTTCACATAAAAGGTCTCTACACCATTGGTGTAAGCCATTTAGTACTTCTCTTTTATAATCGTCCTCTTGCCAAATTTAGTGATCGTGAGACCAGTTGGGCAACTTAACGGGAATATGAAAAATTACCCCATTTTCAGTTTGGGGCCATTTTTCATGGAGCCGCTCACGGGGACATGAGTAAGAATAAGTTCGCGAATGGACACGATGGGACCATTTTTAGGGGTACCTGCAGTACTAGGGAGTACGTAGTATGGGAGTACGTTGTATGAGAGTACGTTGTATGGGAGTACGTTACAAATACTAATATTAATTCATTTCTAAGCACTATGGCTATATCTGAAAGAGTCTTTGAAGATAAAGGACATGCCAGAGAAATTGAAAACAGATATTTGGCATTTCATTCAAAGATCAAAAATCCGATATTTCGAAAATTCGAAACCGTTCACTTACCAATAGTGCTTAGACTGGTGTAAGGTTTGTTCAAATGTACAACAACAAATCAAATATTTTATTAACAAGAATTAAGCATAAAAAAAAAGTGCATTTTAAAAGCGTGAATCGATTCGATTTCCAAAAAAGGATATATCTACACCCTCTCAAAGCAGTGATACAAGCACACAGATTGTTATTTATTGTTTTTTTATATTTTTTTTAATTTTTTTTTTTTTATTTGATTTTCCTTTTTAGGTATGCGTTGTTATTTGCATTTCATTAGCGTCGGATACTTGTCGCTGAGAGTATATATACCCACTTTTTTTTTTTAAATTAATTATACAGTCATAATTATTGCTCTGAATCTGTTTTTCTGTTTTTCATTTTACCGCCAAGTGTTTTATCTAAACGACGATCATTTTTATTTCAAAATAAAGGGTTATAATCTGAAGTGTTGAATTTTTTGCGTTCCTTCGTTTTAAGCGAATAGAAATTGTTTTCCTTTTGGTTTTGTTTTGCTTGTTTTTTTTTTTTGTTTTTGTTTTTTAAATCGTTCCCGTCCCATTTCATGCCAATCATGAATTCGAGTCTACATCAAAGTTTATTTACGGTAAAGTTCCGGCTCAAATTAAACTCATCTAACAGCGATTACCGCGTTACGAGATTAGCAATTCGTTGAATCGAAAAGAAGCACGACTTTCACAGCTTCATCATGATTTTTAAAAATTGTGAGGTTAATGTAAGAAATTTAGTCAAGCTGCAAAATAATATACATACATACGTGTATCCAGAAACTCGATCCGTCTGTGGTGCTGTCTGCTCCTAAACAAATCCAGCTATTACATGTGCTTTAATCGCAGAAGATGACTTCAGTGGAAGATGCCCACCGTGGACAAGTGCTTGACAACACAAATCATTTAGTATTTTCGATGGACATCGGAAGAAACATGTTTTCGAAAAACAAGTAGCTGGAAATTATCTACTATCCACTATCCTCCTACTTAAAATTAAATAGCGTGCAACATAAACTTGACGTTTCCCACAAAGGCGGGAGCTTTTTTCTAAAAATAGGTCGTGGTCCGATAATAACCACACCCCGAAATTAACGTTTAATACAAAATTTTGAGCAGAATTTAAAAAGAAAAGAAGAGGTCATCAGATTTATGCTGAACAACTTCATCTCAATAAGAATTAATCTTAAAGCTACAAAATCGCCCAGATACATATCTTCATAGAATTGTTAAACGTATAAAGAGAATTGCGAATGTATTTTAAGAAAAAGAAAAAAAAAAAACCATTGAAATGAAATGTTAAATAAATATTTTTCCACCCCACCTCAGATTGAAGAAAACCGGCCGCACTTTATAGCTGTGACAACGCTGACCGATGTGCAAGCGATACGATGTGCCGAATTTCATCCGAATGGAGAGCTCTACGCTGTCGGATCAAATGCAAAAACATTTCGAATTTGCCCATACCCACAGCTGTCGGGTATTAGGTAACGTAAAAACCTTTCAAATTGATTAATTTATTCAGTTAAAAACTATATGTGTGTATATATGTACATATATATGTGTATAAAATATAGAAATTTTCTTATTAACTTTTCATTCCATTCATTAGAAAAACGCATACAACATATCAGCCGACCGTGCTGTTCAAACGTACGAAACATCACAAAGGCTCAATTTACTGTACGGCATGGTCATCGGATGGAGAGCTTATAGCAACAGGATCAAACGATAAGACAGTGAAGCTGTTGCGCTTCAATAGTGATGAAAATCAATTGGAGGGACTCGAAATCGAGCTAACCATGCACGATGGTACCGTACGGGATTTATGCTTCATTCAGGATTCGATTAATAAGTCAAGACTGTTGGTGAGCGGTGGAGCCGGAAATTGCAAAATTTATATTACAGACTGTGCGACTGCTACGCCTTATCAGGCATTAAGCGGAAGCGGTGGTCATATACTCTCCCTTTATAATTGGGGTGGAGTTATGTTTGTATCGGGATCTCAGGTTAGCTTTTTACATATATCCCCATTCAGAGCACCTTCTTTTACCAATGATGATGCATTTTCAACTATCATCTGCAGGATAGAGCAGTACGTTTTTGGGATCTACGAACAAATGAGTGTGTCAATACAATAGTACCACAGACAAGTCCGGGCTCAACTAAGGGTTCGCCGGTTTCTTCGGTCTGTGTCGACCCGTCAGGACGTTTACTGGTTTCGGGACATGAAGATAGTGCCTGTGCATTATTCGATATTCGTGGCAATAGACCTATTCAGTGCTTTCGACCACACACAGCTGATATACGGTAAGCTATTAACTATAATTGAAAAATATTTTGGACATTGTTATTTATAATCTTATTGCAATTTCATATGTGTACACATAGGTCCATACGTTTCTCACCATCGGCCTATTATTTGCTAACCTGTGGTTACGACAATAATATTGTACTGACTGATTTGCAAGGCGACCTAACGCTACCGTTACCATCAGTATTAGTTGCAAAACATGCAGACAAAGCAATCTCCGCACGCTGGCATCCGACTGAATTCTCATTTTTATCTACATCTGCAGATAAAACTGCCACATTATGGGCTCTGCCACAGTTATAATTGTCCTAAAAACCATTTTATTTATTTTTATTATTATTATTATTATTTTTTTTTTTTTTTTCAATTAATTTATTTAACAATTAGAATTAGTTGCCGTTTGTAAATCCCGACTTTTCTACTTACTCCCTTAAATTAAATTTATTAATATTAATTATATTAATGCATATTTATGTATATACCTACAATAATAATTATTGTTGGGTTAAAAAAATCGAGCACGAGTCCTTAACAAAACTGTTTGTGTCTTGTTCACTGTGCAATATTGTAATATTGTTACTGAATAACCAAATGTCTCAATTTTGTGTAGAATTTTTCATGCACCAGTAATGAAAAACGTTCGTAATGAATAAAAATTATATTTTTAATTAAAATGTTTTTACCAAAAAAAAAAAAAAAAAATTACTCTATTTTATTGCATTTCAAAACAAATTTTTTTCGTTTTTCCGCGCACAAAAATATATGAACAATTCAAATCTTATAAAGTGAGATACATAGTTGCGTTTCGCTTCAAAAAAGTATCGATCGGTTAAAATCTCTGTCCATCCGCAGACTCATAACCATACGTGCTACATGTGGGCGACGACCGTTTGCTTCTTTGCAGGGTAGAAGCTTCTCTGATTTGTGTAAAGTTTTTTATATGCTTGCTTTCTTGTCTGTTTTTGGATTTATTTGTATCGATTTGAAAAAAATTTCTTCAAAAGTTAGTTATTTTTTTTGCTTTCAAGTTCTGCTCTCCATACAGGGTATTTTAAATTTCAAAGACTCACGAAAGAGCTTGATCGCTATTACAGATTGGGTCAGAGCACGAAAACATGAATTCTTTCCTAAGACTTTTAGCCATCGACAAATAAGATTTAATCGCAAGTGGACGAACAACGTTTCTCAATACCAATAGAAAATGTTCTGTAACTTCTCGTTCAAAGGGTCGAACAGAGAATATATATATATATACATATATGGCTCCCATTTTGCGAAAATATCGTAACTATGTTACAATAACTAACAATTTCACAGCAGGGCGTTTTTTCCTACTATTCTTTTCATATGCGACTGTGTAAAAAATTTCCCATTATCTCCATAACTACAGTACTTTGGGTTATAATATTTTGGTAGGCGATGAGTTGAAGGCTTCAGAAGAAATTTGCATCACAAATACAATTTCGTAAACAAGTAATATCCCTGCAGGAAATGTCAATAGTGAATCTATACTCTTTCACTAATGACCGCTTCGACAGTACTACTGACCAGCTATACCCGCCGCAATGCTTTGCGCTATAGACATTTAACACTGAGTTGTCATTGAATGTCGACAGTAGACCGAAAAACTATTGACGAACTAGTGACGTGACTATTAGTAGACAAGAACTTTCTAGTCCAGAATAATAATAATTTTCTTTCGCTTTCAATAAAAATAGCTTCCATTTTAGTTTTAACGAGTCTAACTTGTTCAATTTTGCGGCACATTTTACAAGGAGACACGTTGTTGACATGGTCAATGAAGATGAACTATTATCTCTTGACAGTACAGTTTCTCTAATGACACCGCCTATAAATACTGTTGACGTTGTCACTAGTTCTCTTGTCTATATTGACGTCAATATAGACATGGGGCCATAATGGCGACAGACTTCCTGCAGGGATACGATACGATTTCGCGGCAAGGGGTCAATATGTAGAAGTGTGTGAATTTAAGAAACATTTTCGATGAGTAAAAAGTACTGAGCTGAAGTATTCCTCACTTCTGAGTGATGGTTGTCACTTTTTTCTATGGAACACCTGATCTTCTCTTTTTCCAATCGATTTAAGAAAATTTAAGGTGACTATGAATCAGAATTTTTTCCTGCTACGACTCGAACTGTATCTTCTGTAGATTTTCTCAAACCTCCCAATAGACTCAGGGTGTACAAAATTTATCATTATTTATCAGATTTTACCACGATCATTGAATCTCTAGGAAGATTTCGGATTTCAGAAAACTTCGAAAATTATTTACAGATGATTCAATTCTCTATTCACCTTTAAATTGTTTCATATAAAGCTTCATGAGGATACTTTCGTGCGAGTCTTCTTGATAATTCCACTTTTTTTTTTTTCTATTTCTATCTAAAAGGGAAGCAAATAGGATTTTTAATACAATAAAATGAGTCCGTTGCCAGTGCTCTTAGCATGTATGTAAGCTATAAATTTATTAATAACTTTCATTTTGAAATAAATAAATAAAATAAATAATACAATAAAAGAGAATTTTATATACATAATGCTGTCGATATCGTCTAGCCATTTCATTTGAATTGTGTAACCCATTGTTTGCAATAGAATGAAAGCTGTCCACAATGTCGTCGGAGCTGTCACATCCATTGTACATATACGTATGTACTTAAACTTTCGAGAACCTAATGCTGATGACAATGTGGATACGGATAGGTGTACAAGCTTGATATTTGATTGCCTAAGTATCGATTGGGAGCAGAGTCAAACTGATCAGAGTGAGCCGAAAGGTGCTATGGTACTTATCTGGCGCGTACGTACATATTCCTCTGAAGACCTTTTGCCAGCGAATTACGTGCCAAAAAAAAAAAGAAAGAAAATGGAACCTATGCTCCGTTTGCATGTATAACTATTAAGTGTTCCAGAACACTTAATACCTTGATTGCAATACAAACATACTTTTCCTATATGTACATAAAACTATGAGGCTATTGAAAACTAGGCTTTATTACAATTTCTTTTCTTTTAAATATGGCGATATCGTGGCATGGACGAGGAAACGCTAGTCCATTAATGGCGGCCGTAGAATCTTCGCCTTTTGGGGACAGTCGTCAGCTCTCGAACAACAATAATAAAAGTATTAATTATAAAAACAATAATGTAATTATATAATATATCGAGCCCCAGCCGCGAAAATAACGAAAGCGACATTTTTCACAATTTCTCTTTTTTTAATGCAATAATTTACATGAGTGTTAAATGCATATCGCACATCGGCAGCTAAAGTGACGCAAGTCAAAAATCCTTAATTTTAAGATTTTAACATATGAAAAGTGTTCACAATACAGTCGAACATCCGTATAGTGAACGTCTATACAATGAAGTTCTCCCTACTATGAAATATTTTCAAACGCACAGCTTTTTCGTTCCACTTTCAGTGTACGTGTTAATAATTTCTGTAAAATGAAATTTCTATATAATGAAGTGATTTTCTGGTCCCATGCGACTTCAATATAAGGAAGTTCGACTGTACCTCTATTCACTAGCCTAGCGTTCCCCATCTCAACTGCACAAACCGAGCAGAGAGAGCATTTAAAAATTTGAAAATAAAAAATAAAAATATCGCTGTATCTATGACTTTGACCACCGTACGGGCTCAGATGGGGAACGCTACACTAGCCCAAATAAATTTAAGCAGTTTTTATTATTGTTAACTGTTGCTAAAAGGCTTTTAATGCTTACGTTATTTTCGCGTTTAGGGCTCGATATGTAAATAGTTGCTGTCCATTAATTACGTATAGGAGATTTTGTCAATTTTTTATCCACTCCACGTAAGCATATTTAATTTATGCTTAAGGTACTTTTAGACGATATGTTTTTTCCATGTGTACTGTCAAAATTTTCTTATTGGAAATTGAATATGGCGTCTAAAAGCAACCCATGCTTTGCATAGGTTATCTCCAAGTGACGTTGACATATGTAAACACAAAGAAATAGAACGCGTTCTAATTTCATATGTTTACATATGGAAAAATGGACGGATCGATTTGACAGCACACATGTAAAAAACATATCGTCTAAAAGTACCTTAAGCATAATTAATGAACGGCCCATATAATACCATTCTTTTAAGCACTAGAGCAATGTAAACCACCTTTAAGGCATTACCGAGTACCCACCTCTCTCTCCGATTGAAACGAATAATACGCTCACGGCTTCGCAATACATAGGCAGCACTAATTGTATTTGCAGTTTATAAAGCGAAACACGAGCAGAGAATTCTCAGAAAGTATTCGAGCTCGAGTGAGATAAGACGCGACTTGAGTGTAAAAGCAGTGATTTTTTTTGTAAATCGTTTAAGCCTAAAGTGTAAAGTTTTATATATAAATATGAGGGAAATTGTGCACATCCAAGCTGGTCAATGCGGCAACCAAATCGGAGCTAAGGTAATAATACTTCATTTAAATAATAAGAACAAACAATGCAACTCTGAGGTACAGTTTTCCCATAGAATAGTTCGCTCGCTTGCCACGTTGTGTGCAATAAGGCAGATGAAGAAAAAATGTACCTATATTTATATGTATATATATATATGCATATATCCGTATATGACTAACGCGTTTATTAAATAGATCGATAAATCAGATGACATCAGTATGCTCTCATAGTTTGTTTTTTCTCCCCTCCCCTCCCCCACCTACCCAATTTTGAAATTGTAAATGGTTTTTCCATTTCACAAATCTCTGCAAATCGAAAAGGAGGGGGAGAAGAAAAAGAGTTGACCTCATTAGCTGGAGAAATGTACCGTTGATCTTTTTCTTTGGCCTTTTCGTTTAACTTTCTTTCGAAAGGCGTTCGAACACATTGAGAAAGAAAGAAACTGGTCTGCAACACACAAGTTTTTCCTTATGCTTCATGTAATTAGCACCGGCCGGTTTTTATGCCTTTTTGGCGCACATATTTTTCACGAAATGGCCGCACCCGCTGTACTCAATACAAAACAGCGGCAGCTGCAAGGCGTTGTACATAAATGTATTGGCATGCACACACACACACGCGCGCGCGCGAGCACATACACACATACAAAAACTTTCATATATATATGAGGTATATAAAGTGCATGTACATATGTAGCTGTATGTGCGTCGATGACTACACAGCACGCAAGAAATACATTTCTTTACATACATACATACCGCATATATCCTATAGTGCCGAAGAGTCATTTGTATTTATAAACGACGCTCTAGCAATCGGGAGTTAGAAAAATGTCCAAAGAGAGCGCAGTAGGGATAGAGAGAGAGAGAGAGAGAAGGAAGGAGTGAAGGAGAGACAGGCAGAGGGAAAGGAAAAGAAAAATTGAAATCGTTGACTGGGCATACAAACACGCCATGTACTTTTGTGGCATAGCAGCCAACTCCTAAAGTTCTTCATGTACGTATATACGTATGTACGTGGTACAAACATTCTCTATCAATCAATCGCAGCAATTAAAATGTCTGGAACAGGGAACTTGGAGCTTATATATATATATATATATATAACCAAATTAGTTTTGGAAAGTTAAGGCCCATAAAAAGTTTCTTTTCACGATTACTAAGAATTTCCTGTTTTGACTGCTTTGGAAGCGTCATGACGTCATCCTGCGAAAAGTCTAGCATGGCTTGATGTATGTATGTATGTAGTTTACATATCGCTTTGAATTTTAATGTCGGCTTTAAAGAAACTCGTTTGGGGAGCGGAGCTGAATTGATTTCATATTTTTCAGTTTTCGCTAGAATCTTATTTATTTAGATAGAATATTATCTAGAAATGCCGGCGATTTGCGTTGAGAAGAACAGAGAGGTCAGTTGCCTTGACTGACTGACTGACTGGCAGTGCTTTATGTAGGTTTTCGAATATGTAATTTCAACTCTTCAATGAAATTTACAAATGCTTGAATGCATTGCAGCATTTAAAAAATTGATTTTTAATGAGCGCACTGCCAGCAGCAGCGGCGGCGACATCAGCAGCAAATGGGCATAGATGTAGATTAAAGAAACTTAAAGCTTTGCATAAAATCAAGAAATTTAAATGAAAACGAAGTGATTAATCAAACCTGAAAAAAGGCGATTCAAAATCTCACACATTTTGTATCGCATGCGATTTTTAAAAATACTTGCACAGCCGCGCGCGCTGCTCTCTTGCTATGATTTAATCCGTCGAAAGTTGAAAAGAATGGAAAATTAATGACTGCAATCAATTTAAATCATCAGCGGCACCAATCGAAATTATTTTACAAACTTTTTAAATTCTTTTTCCGCCTTATTAAAGATTTCGTTAAAGAAAAATTTTTGAAATAAAAGGGTCTAAAATTATAGATTTACGCAATCAGCGATTTCGCGTCGGGCGTTAAATTTTCTCTTTTTCTGTCTGGTCGGTCGGCAGCCAATATTTGGAAAGCATTCCTTTTCAGGTCAATGCATGTACATACCTAGTAGATGTATAATTTTTTCTGAAAAAAAATAAAAATAGATACGATTGTAATTTCCACGCACGACATTACCGCACCCAAGAAAACATGATGATGACTCAAAAAGGGCAAAGCAAAAGGAGAGCGAAGAGAAAAGAGAAAAGAGACTGCTTGCAATATATTATTACGCTAACATACATACGAAGTGGATGGACGGAGGACGGCGAGGTGACTGTTATGCTTGTTATGTATTAACCATTACATTGGGAGTGGCTGGGCCCATGACATCAACTCCCAACTTGGCTAAACGCCAACTACCTCAACATGCAAAAAAGGAAAGCAAAAGGAACGAAGAATGAAACTCTTTTAGAGAGCGCATGTGCACCACAAATTGTGTGGGAAAACAAGATAGATTGTTGGTTTTCTGTCATTGCAAGGGTTTTTTTTAGCCTCGTCCTCGAACGGCCGACGATGAGTCATCGTTTTTTATCCTACAACAAAACTTCAAATAAATCAATATCAATTTGTCATCGGAAATATATGTATGTACATATGTATGTATATTTTTATGTATATAAATTATAGACGTGGGAGTTATTCCATTCGTATTCAGATCTTCAGATCTAGAAAAACTCCCAACTGAATCCATTTGTATGACAACATCCGTCACAATTCACCGAAAATCCAATTTTCTATGCTTTCATATTTTGAGTTATGATCCAAAAACGCTGAGCTGATTTGATGTCCAAATAACCGGAAAGCGATTTAACAATAAAGAAGAAGAAAAGCATTTCTTGTCTTTGGCCTCATTAACTTTCTACAAATTGATTTATTTCATTTTATTAGATTTTTTTTTTTTTGAGCACTTTTCGGAGGAAAACGCCCATGCGCATTCCGTCATTGGCCGTAATAAAAAGCGATTTATTTATTCTTTTATGTTTCGCATGTTTTTGTTGTTGTGTTTCTCTTACATCGTTTTCTTTTCTTTTCAAGTCAAACTCAAAATGTTTTTCCCAAATATGGTTTGTCTTGCCATCTGCAAGCGAGACGGACGGCCCCCGCTTTTAATGGTCTCGCATTTCCATTTAAAGTGAACGTGCATGATGTCAGCGTTCGGAGCGGTACCAATAAAATTGCTTTCAATTACAAACCACTCAACCATATAAGCCGAAATGATCTACGAAAAATTCAGTTCATAAGTTCAGCTCAGTTTATATTTATAATGACGACATCTTGACGATGACGATGACGCTGACGCTGTGCCGTCGTCGTCGTCTTTGCTGCTGTTTTCATGCCCACACTTTACAATCTTGAGCTAGAATCGTGTGGTCACACCAAATCGTAGCTCGCTCGCTCAGCTCTGTGCCGTATACCTCGAAGGCGTTCGAACGATAGGCAGATAGACAGACTCTCCACTAACCCACCTAACCAGCTATGTATCTACCCACACACATCCGTTGCGTGTACAAATGAAATTCTTATACGAGCAAATGTGTCGGGCTTTGAGTATAGAAGGTCGAAAGTGAAGTCATTGCTTGCTTTTATTATTATTTCTTAAATCTCAATATTGCGTGAACCGAGTCTTAACAAATTGAAAGGTGTGCGGTGCGCTGCAGCTTAGCTTGTGTAGTCCCCAAACATTGAAGTGCTTTTCAAAATGGAGTCGGAGTCGTCTTGATCATTGGCCTAAATTTTTTTTTTTACACTTAGACATTTTAGTGTAGGCACACGAAAGAAAATACGTAGGCTGTTTTTGAAGACGGAAGACTGACTACTGTACTCGAGAGAACGTAAAATGTGAGAGAAGAGTCAGTCGGGCTTTGGTGCTGGCACACAAATTCATACAATATGCTGTTGTTGTTATTCCTGTAAAGCTTTAGCTTTCGCTAATTGCAAAAATTATAAAAAAAAAATTTTCTTCATTTTTCTTGCAGTTCTGGGAAATCATCTCCGATGAGCATGGTATCGATGCTACTGGAGCATACCATGGCGACAGCGATCTGCAATTGGAGCGCATTAATGTGTACTACAATGAGGCTTCTGGTGGAAAATACGTTCCACGTGCCGTTCTCGTCGATTTGGAACCCGGTACGATGGACTCTGTCCGCTCAGGTCCATTCGGACAGATTTTCCGCCCAGATAATTTCGTGTTCGGGCAATCAGGTGCTGGCAACAACTGGGCCAAGGGCCATTACACGGAGGGTGCTGAGTTAGTCGACTCAGTTTTGGATGTTGTTCGCAAAGAAGCAGAGTCATGCGATTGCCTTCAAGGTTTCCAATTGACGCATTCATTGGGCGGTGGTACCGGCTCTGGTATGGGTACACTTTTAATCTCAAAAATCCGTGAAGAATATCCCGACCGAATAATGAACACATACTCCGTTGTACCCTCACCGAAAGTATCAGATACAGTTGTCGAGCCCTACAATGCTACACTATCCGTACATCAATTGGTCGAAAATACCGATGAAACCTATTGCATTGATAACGAGGCTCTCTATGATATCTGCTTCCGCACACTCAAATTGACAACACCCACATATGGTGATCTAAATCATCTTGTATCATTGACTATGTCCGGTGTAACAACATGTCTGCGTTTCCCTGGCCAGCTGAATGCTGATCTTAGGAAATTAGCCGTCAACATGGTACCTTTCCCACGTTTGCATTTCTTCATGCCTGGATTTGCTCCACTTACATCAAGAGGTTCCCAACAATATCGCGCCCTCACCGTGCCAGAACTTACTCAACAGATGTTCGATGCCAAGAACATGATGGCTGCATGTGATCCACGGCACGGACGCTATCTAACCGTCGCTGCCATCTTCCGTGGACGCATGTCAATGAAGGAGGTCGACGAACAGATGCTTAACATTCAGAACAAGAATAGCTCATACTTTGTCGAATGGATTCCAAATAACGTTAAGACTGCCGTTTGTGACATTCCGCCACGTGGTCTTAAAATGTCAGCAACGTTCATCGGCAATTCCACCGCCATTCAAGAACTGTTTAAGCGCATCTCTGAGCAATTCACCGCTATGTTCCGGCGCAAGGCTTTCTTGCATTGGTACACTGGCGAGGGCATGGACGAAATGGAATTTACCGAAGCCGAAAGCAACATGAACGATCTGGTCTCTGAGTATCAGCAATACCAAGAGGCAACCGCCGATGAAGATGCTGAGTTCGAGGAAGAACAAGAGGCGGAAGTGGACGAAAACTAAGGTGCTCCAAAGGCAGCAACCCAAGCGTAACAAAATAAAAAAAAACAATTTTCCTTTTTTATTAACAAAAAGCAAAAAAAGAATAAAGGCAACTGAAAATTAAATAAAACATTTCCTCCAGTTTAACATGTACATTGTATCTGTATCCCTCTATCGAGGAATTATTTCACCCCCAACGGGCTGGAAAGCTAAATAATGTTGTTCGTTCATTGTAGCATATTAACATGTGGCCTGAAATTGACAGCTGCTCTTTGATCGATAATTAGAAAACTCTAACATCTAGGTAAAGCACGGAAACGTATCCATTTTTTTTTTTTCCTTTTCGAAGCTCTCTGCACAAGAGTGAACAATTAACCAGGGTTGTTATATAATCCATATATAGCTATCGGAATTGAAATTGAAATCAATAAAAAAAAAAAAAATAAAAAAAATTCTTGCTTGGTTGGTTAGTGTGGCTGCCAACATAAAGGGTGGCACACTTAGGCACCACATGGCCGTGTTATGATACCACGAACAATGGGAAAACAAAGAAGAGCAGAAACTGGAAAAAGCAACAGCTAACATCAACGACCGAGCTGGGAGTTGAACTCAGAGCCCTTCTCTCGCATCGCAAGTTGGCATTTGGTGATTTTACTGGTTTGCTTGCCAGAAATAAACCAAGAGTCCTATCTCTGCCAGATTTCGAACAATTTCACAGTTTGGGGGTTTCCTTGCGACTGAATATTTT
Source organism: Chlorops oryzae (assembly GCA_020466095.1). Classification (NCBI taxonomy): domain Eukaryota; kingdom Metazoa; phylum Arthropoda; class Insecta; order Diptera; family Chloropidae; genus Chlorops; species Chlorops oryzae. The sequence goes on from CM035806.1 coordinate 43,193,162, forward strand.
GCATATATTAGACATAAAAATGTAAAATATGGAATAATCCGTAAGCATTCTTTAAATTGACAGTCTCAATTGAGAGTAAATTAGATTTTCTAGTATTGAGATTGTTGAACGAACTGCAAGTACATCGAAATAACATATAATAGAAAATCCAGATAGGAGCTGGTCAATTAGAAAGTTAAATGAGGAAATATAATTTAGATAGTACTTGAATTAAAAGTTGAAGAAATGGAAGGTTTAATTCAAAATATAGGAATTGAAAGTTATACCATGGAAACATGGAATAAGAAAGAGTAAAGAACGCGCAAGAGGTGGCATAATTTAGCACATACATATTTGAATACTCTTGTTGATGAAAGGGGTCAGTTGGTTGCGAGTGTGTATTCTCTCTGGCTTCGATCTCTCACTGAATGCTCTCGCTCTATAACAGTGTCGGCCAAATTTCGATTTTGCTAGCACATAATATGTGCTTGAAAGACCGAATTCTGCCGACGCTGCAGTCGCACACGTATAGCGTATACCGATTTGTGCGAAAACCGATCGGATGCGTTCGTGTGTGTAAAAAGCAAACTTCGCCAATGCAAATCAGAGTAGCTCACAGCGAAGTCGACAGCGCATTCGCACACACAATGATGAATGTTTACGTATATCGCATCTTGCTCATAACGATCCAGCCATAGAATACAAATTTTTCTGTCAACTTTCAATTGCTATTCTTTTTTTTAGAATCCGAGAATACCTTGAATTGCATTTTCGTTTTAGAGAAACATTAAAAAATATTATTATCAATATGGTAATGCAGAATCATGATTATGACCGAATGCAATTTTGAACTGCATTTGATACAAGTGGATAGTTCATCATTGTAAACAATGAATGAATTTTTTACAAAATCAGTTGAATTCAAATTCGACGTGCTCACTATAATGAACGTATGGTTCTAAAGGATAAGTTTGCATTCAGTCAGAATCAACGGAATCGTTTTGCAAAATCTAAGCGTTGTAAGGGATTTCAAATGAATTCGATGAATTCAAATTAATAAGTACTATAGAAATGAGTTTGAATGTTTCTGTTTGCTACTTAAATTCACGAAATTAGAATATTGATCCAAAATGTCGAGCTTTTTCAATGGAACGTTTATGGACGTCCACTCAATGAAGACCTGTTGAAAAAAATTTTCAGTGACATTACGCAATTTTGAACTCGAAGCTACAGCAACGGTCGCCTGTTAATAATGGGTTGGCCGATCGTTGCTCTATAAATACACAAAATTAGACGCACAAATGCGTGCCTACCTATGAATGAACGTTTATGGAATTTCCTAAGAAGGACTGGCCTTTGACCTGGCACTTCGCTCTATCGAATTCGGCTAACCGGCGGTCGTTAATCAACGGGTTGGTTTAAGGGTAGTCTGTAAATGACACTGTTCATGAACTTCAAAAATATATACCTAAGAAATTGGTTTTTTATTTTCCTTGTTTGACTAGCCTTAAACCAGACCAAATTACGACAATTGACCCAAAAATAACTGAGCCATGGTCAGCCGTTTTGCGGACCGGTCCTTCTTCAATGACAGACCCATGTTAAAAAAAATTCAATTGAATGCATTAGAAATGGAATTATGAGGGACTGACCGAAGGCTACAGTTCCCAGCGGCGCACTGGTTAATAATGGGTTGCGCCGATTACGGTTGCGTTGATTACAAAGCGGCCATGCTTATGTAAAAGTAATGAAACTTGTAATCAATTCTTTCTGGCATACTGACTGTTAAGTATTGGATTCCGTAACGTACATTTGCGCCGCTGGGTTGGGTCAGTCCATATTTTTTCAGGGAAGCAAGAGAGCAGAGAGTGGTGTGTATATGTATGGGTATGTGCATATCACTGAGCGCGGTCGGGTCCGAGTATCCGAACCCGCATAAACAATTTCACTTTTGCGCGTTCTTTACTCCTTCTTATTCTATGCTCAAATCGAGATGAATACTTACAAAATATTCCGGAAAGAATTGTTTTTGTGCACATATTTAAACATAATAGGGGTATTCACAAAGGCGTGTTAAAAACGTTGGAAAGTCGGAAAATCGGAAAATTTTGACTTCTTAAAAACTTTTTAAACTTTTTTTGTATTTTGCACAACTTTTTAAGCATATAAAATTTTCCGATTTTCCGACTTTCCTACTTTCCGACGCCTTTGTGAATACCCCTAATGTTTAATTGGAAAATGCGTTCTATGTAGTTTAAGGAGCTATGAAAAAAAAATTTGTAATTTAACTCTGTAATTTCTGGCTTTCAAAACAGATTTTTTTTTTTTTTTTTTTTGCTAAATTTTATGTCACATATTTATGCAATAATTCAATAAGCTATCTTTAACCACTAGGAAGATATTTGAAAATATATATAGGTATATATAAAAAATTCCACAAATTTCATTATTACCCTGTAAAATCCACAAAGAAGCTTCAAAAAAGCTAAAACTTTGGGGCTAAGTTTTTTTCGTGATACCCTCCCTATCCACCAAAATCGAGATGACCCGCAAATATCACTCTCCGTTTATCTGGAATGATGCCTAGGGTGCGTATATTTATTTGGCTAAAAAAAAAGGATTTTCCCGCGAAAATTTTATATTTCGCGGGACTTTTATCACACCAAAAAAAGGATGAAAGAAGGATCGACTGAAATCAGCTTGGTGTTGATGACGCGATTACACGAAGCAATGTTGGTTGCTGTTTCAAAATATCGTAGAACTCTAAGCAGGAGTACTTTATATTACATTTCCCCCCATCGTCAATCTGACTATGTTATTTTAAATTGTATTTCCAATGCACTCTTTGGCACAAATTAAAACTTCAAGAAGCAAGAACGGAAACGGTTACATTAAAGACAAAATTGGAGCGGAGCTCAGAAGTTCAAACATACTCTACTAATTTCGACGAGCAATATCCAAATGGCAGATTGTTCTCGTATCGTGATCGAGAATAAAATTCCATTCAAGATGCATGAACGTCTAAACGCTGCTTCAGTGTTGCTCACTCGATTTAAGCAGGTATGAAAATTACACTGTTCTACAACGAAATCCTCCTTTAATCCTAGTCCTTATAACCGGGTACAGGTGTGGCCAGTGGGCACTTTGGAGTGATGTACCTCCTAAACTATTTATTTTCATTTTATAAAACTCCGGATCTTGGAAGATTACGGTAATCCGCGTCGACTGCCACCTCAACTGATGTGCTGGGTCAAGGCATTGAGGAGCTATGATCCTCCAAATTCTTTACCCCCATAAACGTATATCCAAGTACAGGTGTGGCCACTATCTTTTAGTGCAATTTTTTAAGTTTTCTACATAAATAAAACAATTGTTTTTTGCTATAAGATAATGTAAATGTATGTTTTTATTTATATATATATTTTTTTTTTATAACTTAAATTATTTATTTTATTTCTTTATTGTTGCAAATTTCACATACAAACAAAGTGCTTGAATGCTGCAAACAAATTGGCCGTTTACATGAGTAACGTTTACATGTAAAGAGTGCGTCTTCTGAGCTCATTTTTCTGCTCTCGAAAAGTGGTTTTTATTGCTGTTCTGCCCAACGGAACTGGACGAAGTTTTACTTACACGTAGCTGAATATATTTCCTTTATGACAGGTAGTTGAAATCCTGAAGAAATAACCACGAAATATAAATAAATTGCAAAAAAAATTCCTACTGGCCACACCTGTACTTGGTTATACGTTCTCGTAGTAAAAGTCGGTTATAAGGACTAGGGTTAAAGTTTATTAGTGCTTCTGTTTGATTTTGTCTCCCGAAAAATTGAAAAATTTCGAGAAAATTCCGTTTCAAATTTTGAGCACCATTGCATCATTTAAATGTTACTCCAAAAAAAAAAAAAATATTCGTATTATTTTTTGAATAGTTCGAATTTTTTCATTAATCACAAATAATCTCGATTATTTTTGAATTTTTTCGTAATCGTAAACTTTTTATGTGCAGTTGTGTGTGCAGATATTCAAATACAGGCACGGCAGAACACCGTTTACATGGGTATTTTACCCACTCGAAATTTTTCGAGTAAATATTTCACTCTGTAGGAATATCACGAAAGTTTTTCAATATTAGTCCAAAAATTAATTTTTGGTGACATTTTGAGATCGAAAAAATAAATTAAGACAATCTGACTTAACCAAGTATCGGGATTTACTATATTCACCGACTACTTTCAGAAGTTTTAAAGATTTTTTTTTTTAATATTTAAATTTGATTAAATTTTGGTATATTAAATGTTAATATGAAATAATAATTTTTATTATCTCTTAATGTACTTGATATTGGTATGTCGATTTTGTTGGAACTTTCCATACCACTGAACCACAGCAAACACACTCTCGATCAACTACCCTCTCGGGTAAACTCTGTTCTGATTGAAAAAATTATTAAAACTATTATTATAAAATCAGCAATGAATGTTTGGTTTGGATTTAAGTTATAAAATTTTTCAGCAACTTTAATACGCACACTATGGTGCTTCTTCTTTTGGAGTTCTGTTTCTTACTTTTTTATACTTTTGTTACGACTATCGGTTTCATTGACGTATTGTTTCGAAAGAATGTAAATTGTTAGGCAGCAAAAAATTGGAAAAATAAAAAGCCTCCCCCCCCGTCTGAAAATCCTGGCTACGTGCCTGTTTCACGTAAAGAATAGCATTCAAAGTGTCGATCTTTAATCAGTTTTTTTCCTTCGTCTACATATAGTTTATGACCGAAAAAGTGCGATCAAAGTAGTAACATTTTCGAATAACGTGTGTAATTACGACATAAAATGTTGCGTTGGGAGTAATGTATAATAAAAAAAAAAAGGAGTTTCGCGAGATTTAGCATCTGTTCGCGGCGCGCGGGACTTGGGCTAGTAAAAAAGGACTATCCCGCGAAAAAATGGATATATATCCCTAGGCACCCTAGGAATGCCCCATATGTTGTTAGTTTTTTTCTTTTTGCAAAATCTATACTATTTTAATAAGCTTATTACTTGGAAAATGAAGGCTTTTTTTTTTTGCGAAAAGATTAAATTAATTTTGAGGATTCAGTACAATCTCACTAATCCAGGACCTCAATATACCGATACATCCAATAAACCATCACGCTCCACTCGCGAGTCAATGCTTTTAAACAAGGAGCAAAAACTGAAAAAAAAAAAACGAGACCAATCAAGGATTTATTTATTTATTAAATCGTTTGGGGGAAAAAATTTCAATAAATTTTTTGAGCTAATTTTCGAATTGATTTATTCCATTAACTATGAATTTATCTATACAATCCACTCTCTGGTGCTCCAATGTCCCAGATTAGGGAAATTCGACTGTAACTATTTTATTTGCTGCTATTCTAGGGAGATACTAAGCTTTTAATAAATAAAACTCATAAGTAAATTGAAACAATATTATCAAAACTCTACCGAAGTGCGTGTTCTTCGGAAACCGTATTTATTTTAGTCTTTTGTTGTTCAAACGCTTCCAATTCGGTTTGACCAAGTTTCCAGTCTTGTATCTGTAATTTTAAATCGGTAAAACATCGTTCGCTTAGAACAGTTTTGAAGCAGATGTTTTCATCTAACGATCACATAACGAGGTGACAATACATTACTGGAACGGGTACTGAAGGTAAACAGTATCGATCAGTTGATGAATGTGTCTTTCGATTCAAAATTCTCATATTTATATTTCAGCTGTTGTCTGATTTTGGCCTTCCCGATAGACATATTTTTTTGCATTCTATGTCGGATACATCGGCGAATACCTGGAACCACTTTTTATTGCATTGTTTAGTTCATGTTTTGTACACTGAAAATTTCACTATTTATTAACTTAAAAATTTTAGTATTTATCGTTTTGAGTTATACTACTCTATGCTTTGCCTGATCCGTGCGAGACGAATTTACAAATGGCTCTGACAATATTAATAGTTTTTGAATAATAACCAAAAACAGAAGGATGTTATAATTATAGCGTATTCTTTTTTAAGATAGCAAACTTCGTTCGTTTACAGCCTCAAAATATTTAAATTTTTAGAAGTGGAGTCGAGGTACAAAAGAACAATGAATTTTTTTTTTTTTTTAAAGGATGTTTTACTCAAAACAAAAATTCAAAGTCTTAAATAACAGCTCGACAATGCTCATTTAGTTTATTTATCATTCTTCCTCACCCCCCTTTCTACCAATATCACGCTGGGAATTTCCTTCGTTCTTAACAGAAGAGCTCGATCAAAGCATTTTATCATTGGAATTTTTTGTAGTTGGCGAAGCTGATGCACTGGGTGGCCGTGTCGTTGTTGTCGATGATTGTGTTGGTGGTGGTGGTGGTGGTGGTGGCGTTTGACTAGTCATCACCTTATCAGCATTTGAATTTTTCAAAGCCTGCGGCGGTGTCTTATCATCTGAATCGTTGCTCGATATTCTAATGTTAGCCTGTGGAGTACATTCACCTTGTCCTTTTAAATAGTTGCATTTGATATTATGAGGCTGTAATGCATATGAGAGTAATGAATATGATGATTATGATGATGCAATTGACTTGAATTGATAGGGTGGGGAAAGTATGTATAATGAAAAAAAACGGTAATGATGAGCATGATGATGAAACTGATTTCGCTCGATAGAGTAGAGAAAATATTATGCAATAAAAACTAAAAAGAACCAATAATAACAATCAACAGCCGATTTGACGGGCGGAGCTGATTTGAACAAAGAATGAGTGAGAATAGAAGGAGTCACGGTACGTAAAAAATAAAATAACTGAATGGATCTTCTACGGACCAAAGATTTCAAATATATTTTTAGTTGCTCAGATCCTTGTATTTACTAGTTGAATGATTGAAAGTGTTAAAGAATGTTTTTGAGGTTATGGCGAATTGTTTTTTTTTACGATTTACATGCCTTTTGGTTTTCAAGTGCATCGAGATCCAACGCATTGTCCTTTACTTCCGGTGCTTTATCCTTTAATTCTTCATACATCGCTTGCTCGGTTGCAATACGGCGAAGTTCCATTCTTTGCTTCTTTGCTTTAATCATTTCCGCTTCTTTGATACTCTTTGCAAGCGCCTTTTCGATTTTCTCCTCCGCTAAAATAAGTTGTTCTTTATCGAGCAAGGTTATCAGCTCTTCGATTTGCTTCTCATCCAGTTGAACATTTTCGCGACCAATAGCTTCGATTACCTAAAATGAACACGTTATTAGATAAATGTGTAAGGAAGGAGTCATATGGGGATTTTATTTCATTATTATTATTACCTTAAGTACTTCGTCAACCGTGACGACGCCATCTTTATCGGCGTCCAGTTTACTCAAAACACGTTCAATTTGAGTCAAACGTGACTCGGAGGAAGTCTGCTGAACCTGAGAAAAGAAGAATAACTCAATCGTATCCAACTAAACTTCAATATTTCATTCAGTATATCGGCACACGTGCTTCAATAGTGTCACAAATCAAAATTTGTCAAATTTCCGTTAATTCAAGAAATGTGTTCACAGGTCACCCACCACCTATCTACCTAATCGCACACTCACAGTTACGATTTTGTTAATGCTAATCAGCACAAAAAACAGTTACGTCAGTCTCTTTGTCATATAAACGCTCGTATACTGCATCGGTTAAACTGCGTTTTTTTGCAAAATTGCAAATTTTGATTTGCGACACTCTTGAAGTACGTGTGCGATATATGTGTGTACAAAGTTCATATATTGTTTTTTTACCTTTTGTATTGCCTGGAGCAGCTCATGCACTTGTACCATCTCTTGCTGGCGCTGTTGTAATGCCTTTTCTTCGGGCGATGCTTCTGCAACTTGATGTTTTATGATTTCCTGCTGTTTTTTCTCCAAATCTTCAAGAACTTTATCTAATTGGGTTAGCATTTTGTTGACCTTCTTGAAGAGCATTTGTGCACCACGACTTTCTCTCACGGGTTCTTGGATAACACTTCGTACTTCATGCAATTCTTCAACGTCCTCTTTGTAGTCCTCGAGCTCTTCTTTTATTTCCTTAATTTGCTCCTTCTCGATCATCATTTTCTTCTTATCGGACGACAAGGATTTCAGTGCTTCGGAAAGTATTTCAACATCCTTGGACGAGATTGTATTATCTTCGATAGCATCAGCTTTGGGTGGAGGGAAAATTGTATCTGAAGCACCACGACCGGTAGTTGTTGTTGATATAGTACCGTCTTTTAATATCTGAGGTGCCTTGTCCAAAAGTTCCTCAGCAGCAGCAGCAGCAGATTTCGCTTTCTCTTCCTCACGCTCTTCGTCGCGCTCCTCTTTGATCTTACGTTCTTCTTCTTTGATCACTTCAATCTTTGTCTTATTATCGATCTTACCCTCGAGCTCACCAATTGCAGCCTTTGTCTGCGCAGCAACTGAATCCGGAAGCACACGAATTGTTTCCTTCAATTTATCCGCTGTTGTATGTTCATCTGATATGAACATTGCACGCGATAATAATAGCAAAGTTGGTGGAACCTTTTCATTCAAAGATAAATCGATCCATTCTTGCAGCTGAGCATGCAATCTTTCGGAAGTAAGTCCATACGCACGCATACCGCGAGCCTTACACGCCTGCTGCAATTCATACAAATTCAGCGATTGAACACCTTCTCGCGCAATTACCCGATCATCAGCAGCTAAGGAACGAAGCTTAACTCGCAATTGAAAGCGAAGAAAATTGCTCGTGCCCATCGTATTGAGCTCCAATAATCGACAAAGGGCTGCCAATTGCTCACGCGACAAGGAATCCAAAGTGTATTCATCCTTGAAACGACTCGCATACTTGATGATCTCATCCTTCGAAACATATTCATTTGGATCCTTGATACGATGGAAGAATATAGCGAATTGTTTGGCCTCTTCACTTTTGTGATCTCTATGCTGAACGGCCATTTCGTCGAGGGTTTTCTGCAGGAACTTTGCCATTTCCAATTTAACTTGCAAGGATTGCTTCAATTTATCCTCGCGCTCTTTTGACGTTTGGAACGTCGATGGCAACATGCCGGGGAAAAATTTTATGAATACTGGCAACAGCAATTCCATAAAGGGCACAATTACAAATACCGAAAATGGTATCAAACGAAATAAATCGGAGGTGGTCCGAACGAGTAAATTATTTTCACGCCGAGTTAATGTCTTTCCATTGAGAACTCGCCATAAAAGTTTCCGGCAAATGTTTATGTCAATAAAGAGTAAACGAAAACCGTGATAATAATGCACCAGTTCTTCCCAAATGCGTGTTTTTAATGATTTTTTTACAACAACAGGTTTTAGATCCTGCGTTTTTGTACTCGGTACATCAGTCGAAGCGGCTGCTTGTGCTGTTCCCGTTCCCGTTCCCGATCCCGTTCCCGTTCCAGCTCCCGTTGCGGTTGTGGTTGTTTGCTTTGCCTTTGTGCTTTGTGCTGCTACTGCTTGAAGATCGGATGTTCCCAGATCTTTCTTAATCTGCTCCGCTTCAGCTGAAGCCATATTAGTCGCTTCCTTTAGGATTTCTTCGACTTTCTCCTTTTGCTGCTTTTTCATTGTTTGCACCGTTTCTTCAACCTTCGAAGATGGACTTTCGTACAAACTGCGACCAAGATGGAAATTACGTATAGCGTGGTAGTTGTATGTTCGCATTTCGAAATTTCGTAAAGCTAACGCGTTGAACGATTTGTTTTCGATATCGGAATGAGACACCAGCGGTTGGTGTCCTGCCAAATGCGCCGGAATCAAATGCTGCGGTGAGTGTTTAAAAGCCAAATATCTGCGGTAATTTGTTGGGCAATCTGCAATATACAAAAACAAAATAAAGAAATAAAAAGTTGAAAAAATTTTCGAAGAACGAATAATAATAACTTTGAATAATTCTATTATCATAAAATTCCAATTAACCGCAATATTCAAAAGAAATTATTTAGTTAGAAAAAATCACCTTGCACGGGTACACACAACAACAAATCTGTAATACAGCGAAACACCGACTTCTAGCATATGGCCAAATTTCAAAAAATTTCCATTTTTGTAACGTTACCAGCAATCTTTAACCGCTTATAACTCCTTAAGCATAAGTGCAATCAAAAATATTTTAAGGAACGAATTGTACGTCTAGTTCTTTCTAATACAAGGGTTCAAAAAAAAAATTCTTGTTTTCATTGTGTTTCGTCAACTTTGACGTGAAACAAGTACAAAAAAAAAAACAAAAAAAAAAAAAAAAAAAAACGGACGTGTGTGTAACGTTACCAATATGAAAATTTCCCATATACTAGTGTTGCGACGGATAATGTATTCGGCCCAATGCCAGATACCGGATATCCGGCTGCCGGATAGTTAATTTTTTTGTTATATATTTGTCGGTTTTAAATCCATATTGGACCGCGTAGAAATGATCCTGAAGGTTGGAAAAAAATTCGAAGGTTATTTTTTGACACAGCACACGTTTTAGTAATGCTTGTTTCGAGCGGTTGCACCGAACTGCAACAAAATATATAAGGGGGATTCACAAAGGCGTGTTAAATACGTTGGAAAGTAGGAAAATCGGAAAATTGCGACTTCTTAAAAAATTTTTAAACTTTTTTTGCACCTTGCACAGCTTTTTAAGCAGATAAAGTTTTCCGATTTTCCGACTTTACTATTTTCCGACGCCTTTGTGAATACCCCTATACTAAAAATGGAAATTTTCTGTGAAAATGTTAGCGGAACTGCATCCGTTTTCCTCCAATAGCTCCATTTTCAAATCTGCATTCATAGCACAAATAAAATATAGCAAATGTTTAATGTAAGGTATCCGGCGGCCGGATATACATATCGATAGCTTCGGATAGAAAGGGCGTAACTCATTATTTTGCTACTTTACAGGAGAAGGAAAAAACTTCATAAAATCGCAAAGGTTAGATATTTAAAAAAAGTTTAAACGCAAAGTCAATTAAATACTACGCACGAAATTTGTTTTAGGCTTGAATTTTTATTTTTTCTGTGTTTCGAGCAGTTTTCTGAGTTAGGGCTTTTTGATATCAATTTTCGTTCAAAACACGTGAGTTAGGTCTTTGTACGCAAAGTTTAAAATATAAATAAAATTATAAGATGCGATCCAGCACTATACTATAACCAATAATATCGGTTAGTGGTTTCTATTGATAAAATTAATTCAAAACAAATATTTTTTGAACACATTATTCACTGTTTTCACGTTCGTGTCTTGAGTCTTTGCATGCATACAGACCAAGAGAGACATGCAAAGACTTAAGAAAGGAACGTGAAAACAGTGAATAATGCCGTTCCAAAAAATATTTGTTTTGAATTAATTTTATGAATAGAAACCACTAACCGATTTTAATGGTTATAGTCTCAAAAAACTCGTCATAGATTGAGGTTTGCGGCATTTGAGTAGAAAATTTATTTTTTTTCTACTAGGGTCATTATTTGGCCAGTTAGGGGATGGAACCCAAAATTCAGTTTTTAAAAAAAATAATATTTATAACATATTATTAAAACATACCAAAAACGAATCCAATATTCTTCATATTAGGCTCGTTTAAAAGGTATTTGTGTAAATTTTTCGAATATACATACTGAACATGCTCGTTCTTGTTCCTACGGCATCTATATTATAGATTGAAGTTCGTGAGGCATTTTTCTTTAATTTAAGCCTATTTTTGTATGGGGACCCCCCTAAGGAGGGGAGATAGAGGGTAGGTATGTTTAAAGAAAATACTTGGGGTAAAAAAATAATGGGGGTCGGTCATATATATCAGCCCCCTAGGAGGGGTTTGACTGTAGTGACAGGCATTTTGTCTGAAATTGTAATAAAATTAAGGTAATTTTGTATGGGTGACCCCCTAAGGAGGGGAGATAGGGGGTCAGTATGTTGGGAAAAAATGTTAATGAGACAAAGTTAATGGGGGTCGGTCAAACATTTGACTCCTTTTGTGAGTTAGGGCTTTTTTCTTTCGCAAAATTGTTCGCTATGAGTTAGGGCTTTTTTAAAAGTAACTATAACTTCGGTATTTTCAATCAAAGGTCGTCAATTTTTTTTGGAGGGGGTGTATTTGAGAGTCGACCATCAGAAAATGCAAAAATCTCGTTTTAAAAAAAAAATGAGTTACGCCCTTTCTATCCGAAGCTAACGATATACACATACATGGTATCCGGTATTCCTGCCGGCCGGAAAAAAGAGCCAGCGTCTTTTAAATTTACTTTGAATTTTTGTAGGTATGGCAAACAAAAGAGCCGCCTGCGTTTTATCCCTAATCGCCGAAGGGCGAATGCTCTCACAGATGCTATTCGATTTGAGTTACTGAGCCTTAGTACTTTTTCATAAGATGCATTGAAAAAATCTAAGTATATTTGGTTTCAAATAGAACTCGAACATACAATATCCTTTGGCATCAGAAAGTTCAACAATCACCCAAATTGGCCAGCAAAAGAGCCATTATTAAGACAATACGAATGCCTAAATGCATCAGCTGATAAAAAAAGTTATTTTTTCCATTACTGTTGTTTTGTGTTTCTCCAGATAACAAATACCTACTTAAACGAATACATATATAATTACGAGAATGTACTTGAAAAACATTGTATATTAAATAAGCTTTATATTAGACCAACAAACCAAAAGATAAAAATCAATTCTTTGATGTTTTTTTTTTTCAGTCTCAGGATTTGTTTTCAACACAAATCTTAAATTTTTTCACACTTGGCAAATGTTCAATGGCATTTCAGTACCGTGATGTATCTGAAAGTAAATATATTACTAAGACGCCCTCAAACATTCCCAACAAAATGAATGAATTCTTACAATCTTGATTCAAACAATTGTCAGATTCTCTTTTGATATACCTACTTAATAATAAATGTAATTTCTTTAAATATTTTTTTTTTTAAGAAGCGGATTAAGAGAAAGAAGGGAAATTCAATAGATATCGTACGTAGAAAAAGAAACAATTCTTATTTTATAAATAAACATTTACACAAATGAATGCCTACCGAATACATAAACTAGTGCAAGCACGAGTAACTGACGATGAAGAAACCCAAGAGAATATTGAATGAAAAGCAGAAAGATCATTTAAAGAGTTTTTTGAATGTATTTCATTAATATTTTTCGAATGCAATTCGATTAGACCTATACTATCGTAAATTGTTTTTGTTTCGCCAAATACTTGAGCTTTATTAATATTTTAAAGTTGAGATGAAATCAAAAGGTGGAGCACGAAACGAGCTATTACTAATAATGCCAATATAGCTAATTCACTTTTTTATTTCCTTTCTCGTTAGGCACACTTTCTTTCGATGCATAGGTATTAAGGTAAGTGTACCATGTAAGGCCCGGCTCCTCGTAAGGCCCACTTTCATTTTAACCAACTTCTAACTATCAAATGTTTCTGTACTTGCACATGTTGAAACATGTCCTTAAGTTATTTCGTAGAAATAAAAAATTAAGACAATCGCACTATATTTGCGGCGACCACAGTCAATTGAAAATAACAGAGGCGTAAAAAAGCCATTTTTATAGTGGACGATGCTTAAAAAATAATGATCTATAGTGAAATTGTGGGTTGCTTTCTTAAAATAACAAAGTTTGTTGTATTGTGAAGATACAGAGGTATGTTTATGGTAAAAAAATCAATAGCAAATTTTTTTTTCTTGGAAGGCCTATGAAGGCCCACCATAAAAAATTCAACAACGGTCATTAAGAAACCTTATATTGAGTTGCTCTGAGGTCAAAAGACGGCAACTATACTTTTTTTTTGCTTAAATAGGGTTTAATCTTTAATTCTTCATCAAAAACAGGTTAGTAACATTCGTTAATTTTTTTTTTAAATAAACGAATTTTGTCTGATATTTTAATTTTTTTTACTAGCTTTTACAATATAAATTAACATAAAAGGCTTTCAAAAGTAATGAATGCAAGTTTGGGTTCATTATCTCAAACAAGGAGTAAGTGGGCCTTTTAAGGTACACATGTTCCTCGTAAGGCCCAAAATGACGTTTTTTTAAATCGCATTTTAGGAGCTTTTCCGATAATGATTTTTGGTAGAATTTTTTGTTTTTCTATAGAAAATTTATCAAATAAAACAACACAAAAACAATCGGGTTTCTATCATCAATACTTTGTACGCTGTAATCGAAAAGGTGTTAGGTGGGCCTTACGTGGTACACTTACCTTAGTAGTTGATTTAGTATACCAATTTTATGATTTGGCTGAGAGTTTCCTTGCCTTTTTCGTCCTTATGAGCATTGCTTAGTAATTCTTTGTCTATTTTTTTTTTTTTTTTTTTACTTAAACTTGGTTATGGATATGTCCAAAAAGTAAAAAAAAAAAAAGAGGTACATCGTCTAAAAGTTATATGAAAATGTCGATAAGATTCGGCGGCCTTATCTTAAGACAAGAAAATTGCGTTCGCGTTCACGTTCAATATAGAATTAAAATCCCTGAACATCAGAAGATAAACAAACCAGCGTAAATATCATATTGAACAGAAACTAGAAATGTGAGGCCCCAAATATTGGGTCACTCAATCGTTTACCCAAAGCGATTAACATATAAAAATTGTTCTATTCCTTTTTCGATCCAGAACGTTTTCTTATTGCCGTAAGCAGTTGAATTGATTCTTTTTGGTGGCTTTGATATAATTTGCTGCTCAATACAAAATAGATTGTGTGAAATTTATGGCAAAGCAGAACGTCCTTAAACTTACATATTTTTTGCGCCATTGTTGTTCCGCAAGATTTGAGAAACCTCTTTTGACGTAAAAGGACACTCATTTTCAATGGTTAACCTCCTTTTGTGTATCTCTTTTCACTTGTAGTTGACTTGGAATCGACAATTTTTGTTTTGTTTATAACTCATTCAGCAATTTGCTTTCCTTTGTTTTAATAACATATTATTTTTAATTAAGCCGGGCGATAGGCGCAAGATAATAAAACGCGTTAAATTACACAACGGAACAGAAAATTTTCGTTGCACGAAATAAATATAGAAATAATAAGTACGTCGTTTAGTGTGATTCAGATTCGATAGAATATAAAATTCTTATTTAATAGTCATATGTGATCCGCAAGTGACGTCACGGCCGCAAATATGTATGTGTGTTGCGAGAGGATTTAACTTTTACGAATTTTTATGGAAACTTAGCGCGCCCCGATTTTGTTACAATTAGTATTTGTCTTTTACGTTTATTATTCGTATTCCATTAGAGATTGATAATCCTCATAATTTCGAAAACAATTTACTCCGAAACTTTCAGCTAGTGCAGTGCTGCCACGTTTTTCCGAGAGCCTTCCCTCAAATTTCACCCAATTTCCCTATAACATCGAATTTTTCCCTCTAAACGATTTTAAAAAACCACTAAGTCGGCTTCTACATTGAACGATTATCGACGCGATTTTCACAACGATTTTTTCAAATTCCCTTTTGAAATTGTCTTCTGTCGGTGTTCGCTTCTACACTACAAGATTTGCAAGCAACCGATTTATACTTTGTTGTGTTTTTCTTATGACATTCGTTTATTGGATTTATGCGAATTAAGTAAGTAAGTAATAAAATAAGTGGTTGTGACGCATTTTAAAATATATAAAAATAAATTAGAATGGATTCAGACACTTCATAAAAAATTATTCGAACAATTCTTTGAAACTGTTTTCCGTTCTACGAACGGCGGGAAAGGCAACTGTCAAAAATCGGCATGGAAATCGACGACATGGCTAGTACAAACGATTTTGACCGCTTCACTTTCGTCTCTCCTCCCTTGCCCACAAACGCAAAAATCGGTGAGTGCTGTTGGCCGACAATCGTCCAATGTAAAAGTAGACTAACAATCCCTGAAAAATTTCGAGAGTCAGAGACGTATGTTTCGAAAACATGCCATTTGAATGCATGAGCAAGTAAAATAAGTAAAAATTGTTCCGGAACATTTAATAAACAACCGTCTCTTTTCTTACGTAATTGTTTCAAAACATTGTTCGTTTGTCCGACTGTCGAGAATGTTCGAAAATATTCTTATTCCCACTTACACACAAACTTTGCTTAGGAAATTCTTTAGTTATATGTTAAGACCGGTGAGACGCTGGGAAAATTAATTATTCTCTCCCCCTTACCCTTCTCGACCACTTAATCGATTGTTTGCAAAGAAAAATTTGTGTGTGTGTGGAAATCGGTTATATAATTATATTGGGGAAAGTTGTTTTTATTAAATTCATGCTTTTGAAAGTTAAGAGATAATATAAAAAAAATCCAAGAATTTCGAAAAATATTAAAATACATTACTCAATCAGTAGTGTTAAGTGGTGCTTAACGGCATCAGCATTACGAACTAATTGTTCTGAAAAACATATTTTACAACCAATATTTCAAAAAAAAAAGAAAAGGAATAAACTAAATAATGCGTTTTGGCAGACGCATACTTACCCTGCCTTACATTTTTAAAAGCGATTTCTCACTTCTAAGATATTCCAATAAATGAACGGTAAGTGCAGAGTCGGAAAAACCAACAAAAGTTTTGAAATCATTAAGTAAGCAGAGAAAAACATGCAAACAAATGAGACGGTTGTTCCTTTGAACATAGTCTGATGGCACACGTGCCAAAACATATTGCATCTCTTCATCATCTTCGAATGAAAGGAAGGTTGAACGATTTTATCAAAAAATTGTTATTTCGTGTGACCACGGATAAGACCTCTAAGCGAACGAACTAGTGAGTGCGCTAAATGTTTTAAATAAATCGAGACCATGTCATTTTTTTTTTTATCAAAGACTATCAATTAAATCTTTAATAGAACTCAAGCCTCTAAATATATGTTTCTAATTTAGTACGAAACCTCTAATGACACTCATGAAATTATTCCTTCGAAATATGATGCAAATGCCGAATAACATATGCAACTCTGAATAACGAATTACGTTGTCAAGAATTATTCGGACACGTATAATAGACCTTCATATCGCGTAACGAGCTGTCAGAGGCGAAAACTGCGCTAAAAAATTTTGCCTATTGTTTATAATTTACGAAGACAAAAAATAAAATTTATGAATCTAATGCTTTTAAAAAAGGTACATTTATACTAATTTATTAAATGAATAAAAATATCGCAAAAGATCTGCTGTATTTTAGAATCAGTTAAATTAAGTTTTGTTTCATACCGTAAATATTAGATTGTAAAAATAATTCTATAATTTGTAATTAGTTATTTTTAAAAGTAAAATTCTTAACTGAATCTAATAAATAGATTTTAATTTGCATTCAGATACTACTGATAAAATCTCGAAATGAATTCAGTAATGAATTTCGTTGATCACATACTAGAATTACTAATAATTCCTCAAACGATTTAGATTTGCGTAAATCGCTCTAACGCTGAAGTAGACGCATACACAATTTTCACAATTCATATATAGTAAATCAGTATGTAAACAAGTGCGTATAAAAAGGATTTACAATAAATAGCGAACGTCAAAGTATAATTACACGTCAAATTTTAATCAAAGCCTTATATGACATTCTTTCTCAGAGCTACCGTATTTGGTAGCTTATTTAGTGAAATTTCGTTAGATTTTGCTAAAAGTTGCCGGCAAAAGGAATTAACAGAATTTTTGATCGTCCATTTAAGTTACAATAGTTCTCGATAATAATTTTTAATTTAACTGAATTTTTGATCATGTATGTTAGGTTAAAAGAATTTCTGATCAAAAAGTTCAATTAACGTTAACGGCCGAATTTAGCAATTTAAAACCAAATCTAGCGGAATTTTATAATAAAAAAGAACTGGAATTTGAAGCCAAGCAAAGAAGAAGAAAACAAGAAGAAGAAGAAGAAGAAGCACGGAAACATGAACAACTTACTTTGAGCTAATATAGTTTTTCACTTTTTAACTACTTAGAAAACAATGGATGATTTAAATCCTTTGGCTGGAACTGCACATTTGTTGGATGAAGTCGATAGTGAGTAAAAAATACAGCATGTGTTGAGATATAATCAAGAAATAAGTTCTTTAATTTTAGAGAAACTTATGGTACTCTTAAGAGATGGAAGAACATTGATAGGATATTTGCGTAGTGTTGATCAGTTCGCTAATTTAGTTCTGCATCGCACAATAGAACGTATTCACGTCGGTACCGAGTATGGTGATATACCACGAGGCGTGTTCATTATACGGGGCGAGAATGTTGTACTTCTGGGTGAAATTGTGGGTATTCCATAATATTGAAACTATATAATTCGAAACATTTTTGTCCTTATTATATATAGGATAGGGAAAAGGAGAAAAAATTGCCATTGAAGGAAGTTTCAGTGGAACAGATACTCGACGCGCAAAGACGGGAGCAGGAACAACGACAGGAGAAACATCGATTGATATCCAAAGCTCTTAAAGAACGTGGACTAGTTAATACCGATATTATAAACGAAGATTTTTGTTAACCAATTTGGTTTCCTTTTTTCATTTTATATAGCAAGCTGAAAATTTTCAATTTTAAATCTAGTTTAATAAGTTTATTCTCTCTAATCAAGACCATACTATCTAATGCATTTGTTTTTATAGACAAGTCGTAGGGCTAAATATCAACCTCTTGGTCATTCGAATCAACAGTATTTGCTCAGCTTCTTATGAACTTGCGGTCTTTTGCTTTGTTACTTGTGTCGGTTTTGATTTGCATTGAAAGTATATATGTAATTCAAACATCAAATGAAGTAAAGAAACAATATAGTCAAATTTTATTTAAATACTTGCATCAGAATCAACCGAAATTGATGTCCGCCACTTCATTTCCAGTTTTAGCTTGACTTTTGCTTTTGCTCATTATGGTGCTCGCTCGTTCTCAAATTTGACATTATAGATCGGTTTCAATATATTGATCTGGAAGGTCCTCAATTTAATGAAAATTCAGCTCAATGTGTGAATTTGATAAGTGATTACTACATTAATAGAAAAGAATCAATCAAGCCAATGTTGAAAAAAAAAAAAAAAAAAAAACATTCATGGGAAAATTTCTTATACAGTCAAACTTCCATAACTGGAATTTTCGATAACTCAAGCTATCGGGAGTGTTATGGAAACCGACAATTGTCAGAATCAGATTTGAAATCAACACATTTTTCGTTTTGAAACTGTTTTCTCACATGACAACTGAATGAGGAGGAAATTTGCGATGTAAGTACAAAATAAGTTTTTTTTATAAATTTCTAAAACGGTTTCCTTCTTCAAAACTTCAAATTGCTTGGAATATTTGGTTAAAAATTGGCATGAAGAGAGCACAAAAATTTGCTTCAGAAACAACAAAATCAATCAAGAAGAATTACATATATGTACCCAGTCAAGCTTTTCTAACGACGTTAATATAAATATTTCCAGCTATATTTCACAACATCAAGAAAAGGTTTTTAGTTATTTATTTTAATTAAGTGAATTGAAAATCTAAGGCCCGGTATTACAGCGCATACTTAAGGTCTCCTTAGCACTTAAGTAAAAGCTTAAGTCTGTAAGGGATTTATAAAGAGTACAAATTTTAAGTGCTCCTTAAATAAGTTTTCAAATTAATTTAATGAAGGAATTTCACAAATTTTACAAATTTTGAAAAAATATAAACAAAAAATATATGTTTTAAAATGTTGCCTACCAAAAATTTCGTTTTTAAAGCATAAATTCTAGTTGTAAAATAAGATCGTGTTCGTTAAACATGAGTTATACTAATCAAATCCGATAATATTAAACAAATATCAATTTTTATATAAATTTATGAAAAAATATTAAAATATTCAATTGGAAAAAATATTACAAATTATTTGTTTATAAGATGTACAGTAATTTATGTCTTAGTTTTTCAAAAAATCAAATAAAAAAATGTAACACAAATTTGCAGAAAGCGAAAAATGAAATTACGATTGTTAATCAGCTTGACATTTTTTTTCCAGTTTCGAATGAAAATTAGTTTATGTATTCAAGTGAAATTGTTAAAATTAATATTAGTATTAGGTTGTCTTAGAAAATGATTAATTTCATTGTTATCAGTTGATTCCTAGAATAAGCATTAATAAAGAATTTTGACATTACGAAAAATTCAACATTTATAATCGCTATCCGCAGTTCTTGGTTTGGAAAAAATTGACAGTTAAAACACTTGACACTTAAGGTGTTCTTAATAGCCTAGACAGACGTATAGCATAATCGCGATTATCTCCGTTTTGCAGATTAAAGATGAATTATGTATAGATAAAAGTAGGATCAATTCCATTTTAATCGAACTTTTAGAAGCGCGATTATATGCATAATCGTTCTTTTTGACAAAGAAACCTTGGTGACAGCTGTCAAATAGAATTTAAATAATAAATTTAATTGAGTGGAATCAAAATTGTTGACACATAAAAATGCTGGTTGCTTAATCATACATTTTTTAATCCACCATTTGTCGTCTGTCAGGGTTTTTTTGGAAAAGTGGATTAAAAAAATTTAATCGCGATTAACTATATACGTCTGCCGACGGTATAAGTCTTCAAGCTTCCTTAACTTAAGCGAGGCTTAAGTATGGACTTGTAATATCGGGCCTAAGATTTCTAAATAACATTTTCGATTGTAGAAAATTATGTTTTTTAAAGTTTCAAGAGAAGAAGTTGCTTAAGGCGCGATTATGAGTTGCAACTTTTTTAATATAAAGAATTTTGGTCTGGTGTTTTCATCAATTAATTTTCATCATAATCATCTAATCAATAAACAAGGGGTGGAACAAAGAATGAATATACCTACACAGCCATAACTGGACGTTGCAGTCAACAGTTATCGAAATGAATACTCTCGAATACGTTTTGAAAGTAAATGTATTTCTATTATAATTATCGACTTATTATGACGGTATCAAGAAGTGCTGGGTGCTCAGAATGAAATATTCAAAGCTTTAAAGGCCAAAATAACAAAAGGTTTCATTGCTCTTCTGAAAGGACGCTTTAGAGAATTGGAAAAAGGATCGCAATTACGATCGATACGTACAAAAATTTGTATTTCTTGCCAGGAGAATTGAATTCTCGAGAAAAGTGAATTGCACGTTCCTTAACCTAAATAAAACTGGTGATTTTTCTTCGTATTCTTTAATTAACTGTATTAAAAAAAAAAAAAAAAACTCCCAGAAATAAAAGAATGTTGAATTTAAAAGGTATGTATTGGAGCATATATATATATATAATAATGAACAGTTATGCCTGCGCTTGAGGTGTTTTTACTCTATTAAAGACGCATCAGTTTCCGTACTGTTTCCATATCGACTTCCAGATCGATAAAGTGCAGATGAGTTTTCCATTTTTATAAAATGCAAATTTACAATTCGGCGTTTGGCGCTGAGCTTCACTTTTCTCGATGAACGTATTTCCTACATTCTATAAACAAATGAGGATGGCCTTATCTTATTCTAGACATGTATGCTAAGCATCCTCGCTTATAATGTCATTGAAATTGATTAAATTGCAAAAACTAAAGTCGAATTCATCCAAAAATGGATGAAACGAAAGTGAACAATCTCTCTTTTGCTAAATTAAAAATTGACTCTACATTTTAAAATATCTCAATTTTGTTTTTGTTCCGTATTATCTGCAGGCTCATTGGCAGCGACTTCACTTTCAATTGCATTTTCCTTCCTTCGATTGTGAGTTTGCCGCCGGTGGCGCTAAATTTTCCATCACAGCTTTAACTGTATGTTCAGCAACTGGAGCTGGCAACTCATCATATAGATCATTTTTCGGCGCTGTTACACTCTGTACTGGTTCCATTTGTGAGCTCGTCTGCTCTTGATGAAAATTTGAAGGTTTGCTCTTTTCGTCGTTTTCTTGCTCATCAAACTTAGGGGAATTTTCATTGTTTTCATGCACGTTTTCTTCCGTCATTGGCGTTGAAGTCTTTTGAGCATTTACGTTACGTTCATCATACTCTTCTAGCTCGGCATCCCAATCCTCTTCGGTGTCTTGAAGTTGCGATTTCTTATCGTTATTTGGTTTGATGTTTCGATCTCGCGACAAACGACGGTTATCATTACCACGATCTCGATTCCAATCACGATCTCTATCACGATCTTTTGATATAGAACGACCACCACGACGACCGACTCCGCCCGCCGCCGCCTGCGCCTGCGCCACCGACTCCGCTGCCTCCTCCTCTGTTGAAACGATCCTCACCACCGTCCACATTACGATCTCTAAAACGATTTCCGGGTGGATGCGATCGACGTTTGAAGGGTTCCTCCGCATCATCATCGCTCCAGTTCCCACTTCCATGGTTTCCCATGTGTCCTCCACCAGCACCAGCACCTCCACCAACACCACCACGACCTCCACGGCCACGGACACCCCCACCACCACGCCCACCACGCATGTTTTGCATAGGCACGTCCCGATCAAACGGATTTCGCGGATTAAAGAAACCTTAAAATTTTTTTAATTTAAAATCAGCATTGATAATAATGAATAATTGAATTGTTTTTACGTACCTCCTGGTCCTTGTGGCCTGTTTCCAGGACCACCGCGCATAAACATAGCTGTCGGCGGACCACCCATGCGTTGGTTGAAGGGATTTGGTGGCGGTATTCGCATCTGCATTAAACTCGTCGGCTGATTAAAACGGTTTTGCATATTCGGGAAGAAGTCATTGTTGTTCATATTTCCACCGCGTCCACCCCTTGGAGGACCACGATTATCGAAATCTTTAAAAAAAAAAAAAAAAAAAAAAAAACAAGACAAAGTAATGTAAATTTTTATTTTTTCCCCCTCCCATTTTGTTATTTATTTCTTTCAACTTACCACCCATAAAATCAGATCGCTGCTGTTGATTGTTCAAATCCATTGGAGGCATATTCATCATGATTGGACCTCGCTGGTTACGTGCATCATTAAAATTCGGCATGCCATTCGGGCCAAGTGGCGCCGGTGGTCCGTTGTTACCGTCACGCCATCTAGGCATCATCGGCCCACCGCCAAGATTGTTATCATTTGAAGGTTCATTGTCCGCCCCGCCTGCCCAACGGGAACCGGCATTTTGCCCACGACCACGATCGCGTGTAAATGGTGCATCAAATAAATCACTGTTACCATTTTCATTGGGTACACTCATAATATTACCTCCAAACAACGGAGGTGGTTGATTAAAGTTCATTGGTGATGGTGTTGCACCGGATGGATTTATGTTCTGCGTTATTATTTGTTGTTGTTGTTCGTCAGCATCTTCCATTTCGATGTCCATTTGGTCATCGTTCGAAGAATTCAAATTATTATTATTGTTATTGTTATTGTTGTTATTATTGTTGTTGTTGTTAATGATGCCATTATTGGAAGAATTATTGATTGGCATATTATTAGTTGGCGCTATGGCTGCTGCAACTGGCGGCGGTGGAAACTGTGCACCACCGGGAGGAAGCGTCATAGGTGGAGGACCGCCTATTGGGCCCGGAATGGGTGGAAAGCCCGGTGGCATTAATCCCATTGGTGGCATCATTGGATGCGGTGGTGGTATACCTGGTACCATAGACGGTGGCATTGGCATTGCTGGCGTTGACATCGGCATACCCATGGGCGGACCTAGCATACGCGGCGGTGGCGCCATAGAATACTGCCCAGGCACCATTGGCAAAATCGATGGTGGCGGGCCAGGTGGTGGTTGAGTTGTATCGATACCAAATAGAAGATTACTAGCAGAATTTCCCGGTGGAGGACCACTTGGCGTAGGAATAGTACTTGTTAATTCCATAGCTTTCTCCTTTTGACTCTTGATATGCTGGATTTTCTCTTTCATCCAACCGGGCATTGAATCTTCATCGAACATGCCACCTTCTTCTAAACTATCAAGATCGGTATTTTCATCTAATTTATTCCATGGTATATAGGTAACACCAAGTTCTAGATCCCAAAAATCTTTCCAATCTTTACTCTTAACGCCCTTCCCAGCAGCCCATGATATTGTTATCGCTCTTCCCTGCAGCTTGTGATTCTTTAGCGCCTGCATTGCTTTGTGCGCATCCTGTCTACGATTCATGACGATAAAAGCGCAACCGCGTGGCACAATTTGATCGATGCTCACGATATCACCAAATTCACCAAACGTATCGGATAGCTCTTCCTGGTAAACCAATTTGGACAAATGACCAACCCAAAGAGTTGTACTGCAAACTAAAAGCAAATACAGAAAAATTTGTCAGCCCAACAATTTTTCAATCGCCCCTATTCTAAATAATATTTCACGTGAACTTTTCCGCCAGTTTCAATACAAATTTCTATTCAAACTGGCGGAAAATTTCACGTGAAATATTATTCAGAATAGGGGTGAATAATTCATTCAGTTCCTTTGAAAATTGATAATGAACACATATACTGTATATCAATGGCCGTGGATGACGTGCATCGTTTGGAAAATATTCCTGGCTCCGGAATCTTTAAGTTACGAAAACAATATTGAGCTTTTTTAACGCTTTATAATTCCATATGTAAAGGATGTTCAACGGTTTCTAAAGCCGACATTTCAAATCCTAAAATTGTTTGCATTATTCTGAATATCGGCGATATGTTTTTTATTTAACAACTGGACTGCTACTTTATATATTCTCAGTGTCTAGTTGGGGGTATGTGTCTGTCACTCGTATTTGACGAGTCTCGAATCAAGTTGTGAAATTATATTTAAAAAAAAAAAAAAAAAAAAAAATCAAATTTACTATGTCATCGTGTCTGTATCAAAAAAAGCCTAGGAGCATGGAGACATAATAGGGGTATTCACAAAGGTGTCGGAAAATAGTAAAGTCGAAAATGAAATTTAGCTGCTTAAAAAGTTGTGCAAGATCAAAAAAAAATAAAAATTCTTTAAGAAATCGCAATTGATTTGACTTTCAACGTTTTTAACAGCCTGTGAATACCCTAATAACATCATTGGTGTCTAAAGGCTGTAGTACATGAGATATAAAAAGCCACATTCATATGTAGCTCTGACATAATTTTGACGTCAGAAAATTTTTTAAATGGCTACATCATCATATAGTGTATTTAAAAACTTTCTGACGTCAAAATTACGTCAGAGCTACATATGAATGTGGCTTTTTATATCTCATGTACTACAGCCTTAAGTGTCAATTCCATGCAGGCAGGATGATATGATAAAAATACGTCTATCGTTATGACGTGTTTATTCCGTTCGCGATGTTTAATTGTATCTACTAAGTCCACTTAAAGAAAGAATCTAAATACAAAATGTACCTATTCTCCAAGAGTTTCTGCAGTTCGGTTGCCAGAATTGTTATGAGGTACTATAAAGGATATTTTTTAAAATTGATTTTCATCCTTATTAAAAAACTGTTGTTTCTTTTGCAAAGTAATTTTAAGTTTGTCCGAACGGAGTCGAGCATAAGCATTTGCACGACCTACCGGAAATACTAGAGCGCTCAAACTTGCAAAATTGGTCAGAACAGTAAATTCTGTTAACACATTAGCCTCTTGCAAGTAGAGTTTAACATGATATGAACCATTTTACAGAAAAGCAAATAGAATGACGGTTTGTAGTTTAACGGAAAAAGAAATTAATATTTTGCTTTTAATAAGCCCTTTTATATCATAAACGTAACAGGATTCAGATTATAATTTTTTATTTTTTTTTTTAATTCTGTTCAAAAACGTGTGTTTAAAAGTTTGAAAATCCAAAAAGGGTAACGTTTTTGTTCTGTATATATTATTAATGACCATGTATAAATGATATTAAATGGATAATTTTGGTTTTTTTTTTTTTTTTTTGAAATGTTAAGAAATGGATGTGCCCGAATCTCAAAAATGAGCTCATAAAGATCTATTTGAAACTGTATGAATAACCCACCCCTGCGACTATAACTACCAAATTTGAACGGTCGGTCTTGAGGTTTTTTTTTTTTTTTAGGTTTGTTTTCAGTCCAAGGCATCAACTGGCTTGAATATACTTAAAAACTAAATTTTCTTAATATAAATATGTTAAAAGTAGAATTAATTGTATGGCTCATTTTGAAATTTGCTCAAATCGCGTATAATAAATCGACGAACTTTGAACTTTTCTATTTTTCTTTTGAAATTTAAATTATTGTTGAGAGATTTCAGCACGTCAGCTACGACCACTAATAACTGTAAGAAGAAAAAGAAGTTTTATTAGTTTTCGTCAATAAAAACATCAAGGTTTTTTTTTTTTTTTTAAGAGATTGGGCAAAAGCGGAATGCATTTTTGAATCGATTTGAAAATGAAAAGAAAATTTTGAGTAAAAATGAGCGTTGAAGGATATTTCGTGAAATGGAAACTATTGAAATTAGTAATGAACCACCCACCCAACAAGGAATATGTATGTATGTATCAAGAATAAAAGCCAGAAAAAAAATTAAGCGGAGAGGATTGTTGTATGATTGAAATATAATAATGCCGTTCACAAAATCGTTATAGCACTCGATTAATATTGAGAAATTCGAATTATCGTGTTTGAAGTATTACAACGGGTGGGGTGGTACATTCTCTTTTGAATTCCACCTAAAATAATACAACAAAATAGAAGAACATGTCTGTATGTTTAATTATGTACCTTCACATCGATACGAAGTGGTTGAAATTATAATTTTTCAGAATATATAACAATTCTCGGAATCAACTACTTCAAAAGACACTTCAATTGCCAGATATGTTTTGAAAATTTGTTTTTAACTTCAACTCAGCGTAACTGAGGACAAAATATCGGCAGTAATTACCAATGAAAAACAAAAAACGAAACAGCATAGTTGTGAAGAACTTTTTTTTTAAAGTATGCATTGATAAAAACCCGTCATACCTTGAAGGTATTTAAGGACAAAAAGTCCAAATAAACTATATTTATTCAAAGACAATTTATTCCAAGAAATGGAACGAACGAACGAACGTATGAGTTCATATGAACTCCGAATGCAAATTCATTTAATGCCAGAAGAGGAAAAGGGAAGATTTCTTTGAAAAAAAACAACAGGGGGAAAAAAAATCTCATCATTTGGGGCTGAAAGAAAAATTACATTACATTTTATTAGTAAAACTTTTAGAATAAGTCTATAATTACCACTCAAGTGTTCTTTTCTTAGTTCCGGAAGTCCTTTCTTTCGTCGCTCGCGCTCGTGTTCCCTTTCACGCTCCTTGTCACGAATGTTACGATCGTTGCCACGGTCCCGGGATGTGCGACGACGATTCGATCGTGGAGAACGGCTCCGGCTTCTCGAACGCGAACGACGTCCACGCCCGCCGCGACGATCTCGAGAACGGGAACGACTGCGACTGCTACGACGCCGTTGTTTATAACGATCACGATCTGGTGTCGGACTCCGCGAATCATTGCCATCCAAGTTTATGACCTACATTGCAAAGTGTTAAATTGTAAATTGATAATAGAAAAAATTTACAATGGATTACAAGCTCCCACAATTGGGATATATATATATATAAGCATATATACATATGTCTACGTATGTATACATATATATGTTTATATATTTTCTGCATGGGAAGAACTTCGTGGAAGATATATGAAAAGACATGAAAAGAAATGAGTTCAGTATGATGATGTTATGAAAATAATGAAAGTTAAGAAAATGGAAAAAATAATTTTCTTTTTTTTCTTTTAGGACGCGTAACTAAATCATATTTAGTTAAACGAAATCTCAATTGTTATATAAAAACGTGGTTGGTTGACTGACTGATGAAGTTTTTCTCTCTCTCTCTCTCTCTCTCTCTCTCTCTCTCTCTCTGTTTCTATTTTATATCAAACATAAGTTTTAAAACGCGACATTTTCTCTCTTTCGCCCTCTATCCCGCGTTCGCGTTTTTGAGCAAATTTCAAAATTTGTTTTAAGTTAAGCAAATGGACAAATAACTTACCAGCTTGCAATGCAAACGTTGTTATACGTTAGTTGGAGAGATGCCTCGCTCGAAGCGGAATTTCATGTCATATTTCAACGATCTTACCTTTGGACGTTTTACAAATTCCGACATGAACAAGATTATCGAACGGTTGAATGTCTTTTAAATATTTGTCAACTTTAAAAGTAAATCAACTTTTCTTGCTATAATTATTATAATTTTTTTTTTTTTTCGTATTTTTTTTTAGTTAAATTGAAGCTCTAAAGAAATTCAACCTTTCGATGATCGAATTTGATATTTAATAGTATTTAAATTTAATGGATATTACATGGATACAATTATCACAAAGGGACTCAGCGGGTTATGGTTCTTAACGTAATTCAATAACTGACTCATTCTTATCAAGGGAAACTTTCATCAAACTTTTTTGTTCAAATAATGTTCGTGGAATTATTCTGAATTTCCAAAAACAAAACTAATACGAAAAATTTCAAAGAATTTTTTAAAGACTTATTTTTACGTGCATTTACTTGCTTGCTTGCTTGCGTCTGAGTTCGAAAACTTGTGTAAGTCAGTTGACTTTGGCAAAACGGCGTTGTTTGTCAATTGCAAAGAAATTAAATTTAGTTGCAGAAGTAGAAAAGTAAAATAAAACAAAAAAGGATATTGCAAAAAAATATGGAATTCCTTTAAACAGCCTCTCAACTATATATATATATATATTTTTTTCTTAGCCTCCCTATAAGGAACGAAGTGTTTTGCTGGCCCCAAGGACTTCGTTATAGGGGAGTCCGACTGTATATCGAAGTTTGTCTACTTGAATTGATTCCTACAAATTTTGTTATACGCGTTCATATACATATGTATACATACATATATACATCAACAGATCGTTATGTCATTGCCACTGCATGTTTTCACTTCCACTAGATTCTAGAACTCTTAACAAATAAAGTGTGGTTTCATGAATAGAAACAAAATTCAATATGATTGATTGATTTATATATTCATTGTACTGATATATAACTGAGAACCGATGTTATCGTTGTCATCACTATCCAATGTGCATTTTAAGTATATATATATATATATATTAAGTATATATATTGTGTATATATAAGATCTTAAGGAATAATAAGTGTTGCAAGAAATTTTGATGAAAAAAATTAGTCAGGTTCTTGAGGAATCATTCGTGGTTACAACGACTATCAGGGGACACAAATAAAAATGATATTTTTAGCATTAGGATATACTTTACTGTTGCCAATTCCGCCGTTATTTGTTATTCTCTGTACCCCTGGCAATGCATAGTCTTTTACAAATTGCAAATTTCACGTGTGGAAAAATAATCATGAATTATAAACTAGAACTATCGCTTAACGCGATTTGTAGGAACCAGTTGGGCTTATTGGGTCTATTTCAATACTTTTCTTCTTATAAGTTCTGATGCAAGATATAGTATGATTTATCAAATTTACTATAAATTATAATAAAAATGAAAGTTGATAATCGAACAAGCGAAATTTAAAGCTGAAACTAATTTTAAGATAAATGGTAAAGATGAATTAAAATGTTATTATAAATAAACTTTTTGAAATTAAAAAAAAAATAATAATAATATTATTAATAATTCGAGCCTATCGGGCATGTTACGGAAATCACTATTAAAATCGTCAAAAAATTTAAAGGCTCCTTAAATTGTGGTTTTCAACTTCCAATTCGCAGGGACTTAGTATATGTACGAATGCTTTTGATCCGTTATAATGAAATAAAAGTTTTGTGGTAACGAATTATGGGGCACAGAAATTTTCGTAAACCGTTAGTTTTTGACAATATCGATTTTCGTAGCATGTTCGTATAAATTTGTCTGTTAAATGAGAATGAGTAATTTATTGAATGAAATTCGCAAAATTATTTTGCGCGCCAATGAAGCAACTCTCAGGATCGGAAGAGTCAAGTCTTTTCTATAAACATAAGGCACACGAGAGAAGTTCTCTTGACGCACAAGTCCAAAAGCATCAATGATTTTATTTGATTTTTTAATTATTATTATGGGATTTATTTCGAAAAAAAAGTTGGATAATAACAATTATTTTTTTTAACGGAAAAAATAAAACCCGTTTATTTTTCAGTGCCAAAGTAAGAGTTTAATAATGAAAACCATTTTGTGCAATTGATAAAATATTCAAGCGAACATGAAATTTTTTATGAAATTTCGATCAAATAATTAATTAAAAATGTTTATATATTTTTTATTTTATTTTTTCCGTTACAAAAGAACTGTTATGTTTTAACTTCTGACTTCTAAGTTGTTTCTTATACATTTTTGTATAGGACAACTTCTCTGCAATGATTGCAACGTAATAATTTGTTCAGCTATTTTTTGTATTTTTATGTTAAGAGTTCAATTTACTATGGGAACGTCAACTAAATCGTCAGTAAAAAACTATCCTATTTCCGCTCTCACTCTTCGCTTGAGCATCAGTATAACAACATATAATGCAAACGCTGATAAAAAAAAGCCCATTTACAAACGTCATCGTTTAAATGAAAAATGAATATATTATATTTAAATGAGAAAAAGATTTCTTTTTTGTTTTAACGAGCCATCACAGTTTTTGTATTCTTTTTCTCATAGAATTAATTTAATTTAGTCGTAAATTTTCACTTGCCATTAGACCTCTACGGGATTATTAATTTATGAAAAAAAGGTACCAAATGTGGAAATCCATGGGGTGAAACTATTTGAGGATCACACTTTTTTTCATAGAAAAAAGTCGCGGTATATCGAAAGTTTTTTTTAGAGCGAAAAAATATTAAGGTCGGAAAAACTTTCCTCTTTTAATATAACTTACTTTATAATTTTGTAATTTGGATAAGGTCTAATTCATAAGTTTAGTATGCATTCCCATAAAAAAAAATATTATAAAAACTATAGTGTACCTCAATTTTTTGTTCTTCTGAAACGAACTCAACTTCCTTTCCAAAATCAGGCCCATCTTGTCCTGTAGGAGGTGGACCAGTCGCCTGCGAATACAAAAAAAAAAAAAAAACAAAATAAACACAAAAAGAAAAAAAAAAAAAAAAAAACGTATTCTCTGTATTCTCTTATCAATGATTAAAACGACCGAACAGAACTTTAAGTACCTTCATAACATTTTGATAGTGTTTCTCAAATGCTTCCTCTTGTAACCGCATTTCATTTAATTTGAGTTTTTCTTCTTGTTGCTTAATTTTTTGGAAATTTTGTAAAGTCTGTAACTGGCGAAGCACATTAGGATCATTAAGCAGTTGCTTTAGATTGTTGTTCTGAAAAAATAAAATTAGAAGTTTAAACATAGCCACGTTGCTGATGAAGAGTGTTATCGCAAAACATTTTCAATTAAAATGTGTTAAAACTAAGAATGCTTGGTGATGAACAGAATATTTAATAATAATAAAATAGTAATAATATCAATAATAATAATAAAAATAATAATACATCATAAAATAATCAAAATTATAAAATAATAATTATTATAAATAAAAATAACTATAATTATAACCTCAATTATAATAATTAATTTAGTAAGTACAATTATAATCAAAATAATAAAATTTACAGCTATAATTATAACTTAAATTAAAATTTTGTTGATCATTAAGGGTCGTAGTCTTCGACTCGGTTTAAGCGCTTCGAATGTTTAAATTCTCTAATATATTCCCTTAGTCTTCATGCCAGTTTAAGTCAAAAAAATACCTTTGCTTTATTTGAAATTTAAAAAAATTTTCATATAAAATTAATAAACCTAGTTTAAACTCTCCTGAAGACTCTCATTTGAAAGTTTAAACCTTCAATTAGTTTAAACTAGGTTGGAGACTATGAGCCTAGGTGAGCTTAAGGTCAAATTATTATAATCATTATAAATATAATACCTACATAATACAACTAAAATAATTAAAATTACTACTAAAATAAATTTAATAGTAACAATAATATAAAGTCGATTAATAAGTATAATAAAATATTTATAAATTAAATTAATATTCAAATAAAAATATAATAATAATAAAAACAATAATAGAAATAACAATAATGAATAACGAATAATTAAAATCAAAACTATAATAATTATTATAATTATAATAATTATAACTATATTTATTATAATTATATGTATATGTAAATATATATAATTGTAATTATTATAATTATAACTATAATAAATAATTTTTATAATTATAACTAGAATAATTATTATAATCATACCTATAATTATAATAGTTATTAGAGAGTAATGATTGAGAACTTTTTTCGCGGATTCAAAATGGCTAGTGATAAAAAGTAGTAATATGAGAATTTTTTTTGGATCTGACACGCGCCCGCCCCCACCCTCACCCCCTTTTGTGGTAAACTTCGACCCCAATAGCACCCAAAAAAAACGTATGGTGTGATTGGTAAATCTCCTGTTTATTTATCTTAGAAAATGTACCCTTTAGGGGATTGAGGGTTATGCTGGGCCGAAATCTGAGGATGATGGGTAAATTCTGACCCCATATTCGGTTTGAGCACCCCCAAAAACCCAAGGAAGATGCTTTTCTTGGTGAAATTTAAAAAATGCACAATTCCATTATAAGTATTTTAAAATATACATCTTAGCAACTGGGTGTAAACGATATACCAAAATGATCGTATTCAATTATCATCGCAATGGCGTTACTCAACTACCGCTATTTTGCGTTCTCAAAAGCCCCACTCCATAAAAAAAAAAATTTTGGACCGGCGAAAATGTTCTCAATCATTACTCCCTAATAGCTATAAATAATAATTAAAATAAATATATTTACTTTAAATAATTATAATAGTAACAATATAAAAATAATAAATACAATAACAAAAATAAAACTAAAAAAAAAAATATTAAGTATTCGTTTTAAACCCGAACTAAGTTCGAGCTTATCTTCCTTCAAATCAATAAAATAAAAGTAAGAGAACTCGAAATAGATGAAATATTTATGAAATTACATCGAGTAGTTTCTTAGTTGAGTGTTTGGGTGAGCTAGCATCATTTTCTGCCGCTTCATCATTATCTTCAGTGTTCAAGTTTCTATCATAGTACAGCGGTTCATGTGCTCCTTTAGTGTACTTTGAATACGTTTCTGGATGATGTATGCGTTTAGTACTGCCAGGCAAATGAATGTTGTCGCATCCATGCGACTCTCGAGCGGCTTTGCTAGCAATTGTTGGGGTTGATGATGCTGATGCCGTTGCAGCTTGACGCTTCAAATAAAGCTGCATGTGTTCCAATTGACGCAATGTGCTATTATCCAGAACGCTTTGAGCTTTGTCGTGACTTAAATTCTGTTTTTACAATATAATTTTGGGTATAACATCAAATTTAATTTATTTTTTTTTTTTTGTGCAGAAGAAAGACAAGACGAATATAACGAATGACATTTCATTTTATATTAAATTATATGTGTAGATGTGAGAAATGATTTGGTGGTATATTTTTATATTAAAATGCGACTTACCGAGAGATCAGGAAGATTCCCTAATTTATCATCGACAACGGGATGTGCAGCAATACCGCTATTATTCAAGGCAGACATATTTAGCTCGAGCGAACCACTAACACCACCAGCAGCGCCAACACCACCACCACCAACACCGGAAGTGTTTACTCCATTTGAAGATGCAACTGAAACATCGGCAATAGACACGGCATTATTCGGAGCAACAGCATTTCCACTGGAAGGTAACTGGTATATTGGATGATTGGGATCGGCTAAATCAAAAATCGGCTGAATGACTTCTGGAGCAAAGACATTGTTCTTCTGCCATAAATTGAGCACGCGTATAATGCGGCTCTTATCTTCGGGTGCGCAACGAAAAAGATTAGCAAACGTTTCCTTGATGTTACGCGCAAAACGTGGTGCAAAAACATCCTTCTCGGATCCGAATTGGTGGCGTGATTGGCGCACTATCGAGTCAATAACATACAATCCAGGCACTTTATATTCTGGTTTACATTTCAAAATGAATTTTTCGACGCTCTGCACAACGTGTTTGTAGAACTTTATAGCCCGCATCGCAGCTTTTGTAATTGATGCCATCTTCGCCTTCGAAATCGGTGGCTTACTCTCGTAGAGGCTCGAAAGCTGCAAATTTAAGGATACGTATTAAATTTAGTTTCAAACCACGAAAACATTGAAAAAATTCTCTAAGTCTTTAAGTTTTATATTTAAAGAGGAAAATACGTAATGCAATTGAAAATTGATTCATCCCGGTCTCGAGGAAGCACACTTCTTTTCAACGAAACAATGCCGAAAATGCCTTCTAAATCTTCGCCACATCTTCTCCGCACCACAGTTAGTCACACTTTTTACGTTTATCAATACGCTTTGTTAAATTTAAAGCAATTCACCTCATTGTTGAACGCGACAACGTTCTCCATTAGATTATCCGAGCTCTTTTTGATCTTGATCTTTTTTTTTTTAACTTTATTTCTGCGTGTTTTGTAACAGTTTTTACGGTTCAAGCCCTTTTCACAAAAACTCGCACCCTTGGCCAGAAATTAGTAAAAGCAAAATGGCGGTGTGACAGTAGGGATGGGTAAATTCGATAATCGATTGCTTGATAGTTGACTAAAAATCGATCTTCGGCGTCAAAATGGCGAATTTCAGGAACTGAACTTTAAGGCTCAAATACACCATACAAGCATTTGCAAAAATCCATGTGCGCACAAGCATGTTGTGTAGTGTGTATACCTGTTTTTGTACTTGCGCGTACATCAAAAAATTTTGATTTTCGGTGATGTTTGTACAAGCGTTTTGTATGGTGTGTAGGTAAATAGAGACCATTCTGTTTTATCGAGATTTCACTGAGATTGGGTGTGCGGATAAAGAAAATGGAAAACGACAATTTTTAGCTTTTTAGACTGAAAATCTTTGTTTGCGCGTACATGGCTTTTACCGTGTGCATTTTTGATAATTCTTTGAAGAACCACCTTAAACC
This sequence comes from Chlorops oryzae, assembly GCA_020466095.1. NCBI lineage: Eukaryota > Metazoa > Arthropoda > Insecta > Diptera > Chloropidae > Chlorops > Chlorops oryzae. The sequence continues at coordinate 43,228,002 of CM035806.1, forward strand.
ATATTAAACTTTAACTTTTTTTCATTTATTAATAAAAATTTAAAATATATATTCACTAGAGTTTGAGTTATAGCACTCCAAATAAAACATAAAGAATTCCTTTTGCAGATTTGAAAATTAATCTGATAGAAAGTTTAAATTTTTTTTTATGTATTTCGAAAATAGTCGAATAGTCGACGTGAAAAAAAAACGTTGTCTTTACACATGAAGTCCTGCATTTTTTATTGCATGCATGCATTGAACCCGATTTAATTAACAATAATTGGACATTTTACAATAGTCTTATGAAAATATAATTATACTCGCGTTCCGATTCGATATGTTTCAATGTATCGAAATTCTTTTTCTATTATTTATCTATTAAGATAATTTTTACATAGTTGTTAGAAAAAAAGTTTCAGAGTAATTAACCGTAACACACGAAAAACTTGATAGAATTTGGTATTAGGGAGCATAGTTCGCATGACGATTGGCGATAGTTGCTGATTTTCTATCGAGAGCCTTCGATAGAGTCATCTTTACATGGTTTGCTATACAAAATCATGATTCACTTTGCGTCGTTTCAATTTGTATGGAACTACGAAAATCATTTTTTTTTTTTTTTGGTAATCCTCCAACAAACTGCGTTTTGTTTAACGATAATCACGTACGTGTAAACGGCCGTATTGTTGCATCGGGAGCCAAATTGAAACTCAATGCTAGCACACTCAAAAAACGCATGCAAGGATAATTTGTTTAAAAAAGAATTTTTCAGGATCACCTTTTTAAGGGAAAAATATGTTATAATTGTATTTGACAAGAGTTTATTTCATAATTCAAAATATTTTCAACATGAAACCGAGCTTGGAATGGAATTGGGAAATGCCGATATGTGTGCACATGACTCAATTTGTTCTTATCGATGCACTAAGTACATTCCAACTACATAAGATTTAAAATATATTATGGGTATTCACTAAAGCATGGTATCGTGGTAAAGTAGCAAAGTAAATAAAATACATGTATTTTGTTTTTTAATTTAGCTACTTTGCTACTTTACCACGATACCATGCTGTTTGCTACTTTTAGTGAATACCCATATTGATTCTCGAAAAAATTATCTTAAAAATTAACGGAATTGAAGTCAAGTAGTATTGAATCGGTTCTAGCGTCTGACATTTCGAGCGACGACGAACATTGAAGCTCAAGAAATATCGATAGAATCATCGATAATACCGATAGTCGCTTTCGACATTATTATCAAATATGTCATTGCTTTCATTGTTTTGATTTCGTTGGTTCATTTCTATATCCATAAAAAATATATCTACCTGAAGTGCAGAACGAACACAAAGTCTGATTTCCTGATTGAATAAACATCTTACAGCACCACTAACCGTCAGCATCACTTCATCATGTCTTTAAACAGCGGTGCACTAAGTGAAGCCGATGCATTATTAATTGATGGTGTTCGACAAACATGCATACTGTACAACCCAAGCAGCTCGGATTTTAGACTTGCTTACAAAAAGGATAAAGCTTGGGAGGATTTGGCGCTAAATTTTGGCATAAAACCGACAGATGCTAAAAGGCGGTGGACTTGTCTTCGGGAGCGTTACTCAAGAGAGCTACGGCAAATACGTGAAAAAGCGCCGAGCGTTGATTGTGCAGGAAGTGATCTGTTTCATAAAATGGATTTCTTGCGACCCTTTGTGAAGAAGCGATCGTATGTTTAATTTTGAAAACAAACGATTTTTAATGTGGAAATATTATTTTCAATTTTTTTTTTTTTTTTTTTTTTTTTTTTTTAGATCTCATCGGAATCCATGGAAAGATAAAGATTCGAAAATTAAATTGCAACTGGAGGATACCCAAACTCAGCAATCCTATAGCGAAAGTACTCAAGATCATTATGACGATAAATTGACTGTCTCGAACAATACAAGTGAGCAATACAATTATGAAGCATGTAAGTACGAACAATCGTATCGTGGCAAAGTACCTATATAAAAATGCGATATAAATGTTTAGTAGATCCTTTAGAAACATATGCTGAATACACAACAGAGCAGCAAAATTTTACAACGGAAAGCAATGTAGTACCAAGAACACAACAAAAGTGTGTGAAAAATGAAACATTGCCGATAGTACTATCACCCATATCCGAGAGCAACAATACGGCGAACAGTTCAATGCAACAAACAAGCAAAGCGTATGGTACGCAACAAGAAACTGAGGACGATTTCTTTTGCAAATCTGTGGCCATGTATCTACGTAAAGTAAGAAAAATTTATTAATTGCCTGCAAGAGTGTCGAACATATAATTTTTATATTCTTAAATTTAGCTCTCACGGCGACATAAAATAAAGGCCAAAGTCGAAATGTTCCAAATCCTAGAGAAATATATTGAAATTGAGGAGAATTCGGCAACGGCGATAGAACAATATGGAAGACAAAATGACCAAAGGCACTGACAGTGTTCTTTAAATAGTTTTTGGGTACAAGTGCAGTTGGATTTGAATCATCCGGGATGCTATGAGCGAGGGTTCAAATGGAAAATCGAAAATAACCGGTTTAACGGTTTACATAAAATCAATACGCATAGCTTCTTGAAATGTCTTTTTAGATCAAGTATTTGAATATTTAAAGTCATTTTACTTTCCTTTTGTTTATTGCAAATCCAATTTAGTCAAACGGAAAAAACTAATTAATATCCCCGTCTAAGTGGATTGATTTGAAGACCGGTTCATTAAAATTCAACTGTATATTAGGTGTAGTAAAAAGAAATCCATTATTTTTGCATTAAATTGAGGACTTTATTTAAGATAGTTAGAATGACCCGATTTAGGTCAAATATGCGCCGTTTTGTTCGATAACTTGTTGCCATTTTAAAGGTAATTTCATTATGCCTCTCTCATAGAAGCCCTTGTTCCTATTAGCAAAAAATTGAGACAGTCGAATTTCAGAAGCCTCTCTTGAAGCGAATGTTTCACCAGCAAAATTGTTCGCCATGGACAGGAACAGATGGTAATCACTTGGTGTTAGGTCCGGACTATAAGGTGGATGCAGAAGAACCTCCCAACCAAACTCCCGGAGCTTCTGGCGAGTCAATATCGATGTGTGTGGCCTGGCGTTGTCCTGATGGAACACAATTCCTCTCCTATTGGCCAAAGCTGGCCGCTTATGGGCGATTGCTTCCTTCAGACGGTCCAATTGTTGACAGTAGAGTTCCGAGTTAAGAGTTTTGCCGTATGGCAGCAGCTCATAGTAGATAATTCCCTGCCAATCCCACCAAACACACAGCAAAACCTTCCTGGCCGTCAATCCTGGCTTGGCCACCGTTGCCGCCGGTTCACCGTGTTTCGACCACGACCGTTTTCGCTTGACGTTGTCGTAAGTGACCCACTTTTCATCACCAGTCACCAACCGCTTCAGAAATGGGTCGATTTTGTTGCGGTTCAGCAGCGATTCGCAGATGGAAATTCGGTCTATGAGGTTTTTTGCGTTAACTCGTGTGGCACCCATACATCGAGCTTCTTTGTGTATCCAGCCTTATTCAAATGGTTCCAAACGGTTTTTTGTGCAATCTTTAGCTCTTTTGCAATCGAAACAGTGCTAACATGACGGTCGGACTCGATAATTTCCATGATTTTATCGACATTTTCGACAATTGGCCTTCCAGTGCGTGGTGCATCCTTGACATCGAAGTTACCGGAACGGAATCGACGAAACCAAAATTGCGCATGATTGGCTATTACAGTATCAGGTCCATAAACGCTATTCACATTTTCAGCCGCCTGGCTTGCGTTTTCTCCCTTATCGAAGAAAAACTGTAAAATGTAGCGAATTTTCTCTTTGCTGATGTCCATCTTTGACAAGCTCTCAAACAAAACTGAATCCATCAATCAAAAAAGTGTCAAAAAAGCTTTTTTAGTAGGAACTGTCATCTCTCTAATGCCCCCTAGCGGAACACGATCGGACTTATACAACGCGAGATGCAGATAAATAACGCCATCTATTGGAAAAATAATGGATTTCTTTTTACTACACCTAATATATATATATACATATATAAAATAGTTGATTAGTTTTAGGTTTATAACGTAAAAGTATTAAACGTATATTTTAAAAGAACATCAAGCTGGTTTTATTTAATTACATTATATAACTTATGAAACACTACATCCCCTTTACAGTTGTCTAATTGAGTCATCCAGAATGTGACTTATTTCTTTTCTAAATTTTCCAATGTCTTGAGCATTTCCATATCTCCTTTCTCGCGAATTTCACGTATTGCTTTTTTAAGTTCTTCGTGGTGTGAAAGCCGCTCGGGTGGATAGAGTTCTCTCTTCTTTTTGGTAACCCACTCTTCGAAATATTCGGGCTGGTTGAAAAGGTAGAACAAACCAACAGGAAACGTCATATACATTGCCATTTTCCATATTTCCAGTTTCCATCCAACCATTTTGTTTAAATTATCTAAAAATGCGATTTGCTTCAATTTCAATTACAAGCGACTGAATTGCTGTCAAAATCAGCTGTTTTTTGTTAAACACTATGACAGCGCTATAGAGGCGACGTTAAATTGCTGCTACATTTGAATTCTCGATGATGAACACCTACATTTTTTTGTTTTTGAGCAGATTAATTGAACTGAAATATATATTTGCTCTAGATAACCATAACCTCAAAAACGAATTAAGGATATTTAATATTAAATATGAATTTATTGCCGCCTTTGATAGAGTTGAATTTCTCTCATTTCTATTCAAATATATGACGCATTTGTGTAAAAATCTGTCAGAAGAGTGCATTATATTTATTTTTTTCTTATAAAATTCTTATAAAAATATACGTGATTGAATTAATAGTGAATATAATGCAAAACTATTTCACTTAATATGGTTCCGAATCCATAAACCATAAACCGTACAACGGTTCTACTTAAAAAAAAAGTAGGTGCAAAAATATCAAGAAGTCAAGTCAAAAAGAAGTTTCATTGGGAAATTCGCTTATAAGTACTTTCTTCGATAAAATGTAATCGTCGTAAAGGCACTGACAGTGTTCTTTAAATAGTTTTTGGGTACAAGTGCAGTTGGATTTGAATCATCCGGGATGCTATGAGCGAGGGTTCAAATGGAAAATCGAAAATAACCGGTTTAACGGTTTACATAAAATCAATACGCATAGCTTCTTGAAATGTCTTTTTAGATCAAGTATTTGAATATTTAAAGTCATTTTACTTTCCTTTTGTTTATTGCAAATCCAATTTAGTCAAACGGAAAAAACTAATTAATATCCCCGTCTAAGTGGATTGATTTGAAGACCGGTTCATTAAAATTCAACTGTATATTAGGTGTAGTAAAAAGAAATCCATTATTTTTGCATTAAATTGAGGACTTTATTTAAGATAGTTAGAATGACCCGATTTAGGTCAAATATGCGCCGTTTTGTTCGATAACTTGTTGCCATTTTAAAGGTAATTTCATTATGCCTCTCTCATAGAAGCCCTTGTTCCTATTAGCAAAAAATTGAGACAGTCGAATTTCAGAAGCCTCTCTTGAAGCGAATGTTTCACCAGCAAAATTGTTCGCCATGGACAGGAACAGATGGTAATCACTTGGTGTTAGGTCCGGACTATAAGGTGGATGCAGAAGAACCTCCCAACCAAACTCCCGGAGCTTCTGGCGAGTCAATATCGATGTGTGTGGCCTGGCGTTGTCCTGATGGAACACAATTCCTCTCCTATTGGCCAAAGCTGGCCGCTTATGGGCGATTGCTTCCTTCAGACGGTCCAATTGTTGACAGTAGAGTTCCGAGTTAAGAGTTTTGCCGTATGGCAGCAGCTCATAGTAGATAATTCCCTGCCAATCCCACCAAACACACAGCAAAACCTTCCTGGCCGTCAATCCTGGCTTGGCCACCGTTGCCGCCGGTTCACCGTGTTTCGACCACGACCGTTTTCGCTTGACGTTGTCGTAAGTGACCCACTTTTCATCACCAGTCACCAACCGCTTCAGAAATGGGTCGATTTTGTTGCGGTTCAGCAGCGATTCGCAGATGGAAATTCGGTCTATGAGGTTTTTTGCGTTAACTCGTGTGGCACCCATACATCGAGCTTCTTTGTGTATCCAGCCTTATTCAAATGGTTCCAAACGGTTTTTTGTGCAATCTTTAGCTCTTTTGCAATCGAAACAGTGCTAACATGACGGTCGGACTCGATAATTTCCATGATTTTATCGACATTTTCGACAATTGGCCTTCCAGTGCGTGGTGCATCCTTGACATCGAAGTTACCGGAACGGAATCGACGAAACCAAAATTGCGCATGATTGGCTATTACAGTATCAGGTCCATAAACGCTATTCACATTTTCAGCCGCCTGGCTTGCGTTTTCTCCCTTATCGAAGAAAAACTGTAAAATGTAGCGAATTTTCTCTTTGCTGATGTCCATCTTTGACAAGCTCTCAAACAAAACTGAATCCATCAATCAAAAAAGTGTCAAAAAAGCTTTTTTAGTAGGAACTGTCATCTCTCTAATGCCCCCTAGCGGAACACGATCGGACTTATACAACGCGAGATGCAGATAAATAACGCCATCTATTGGAAAAATAATGGATTTCTTTTTACTACACCTAATATATATATATACATATATAAAATAGTTGATTAGTTTTAGGTTTATAACGTAAAAGTATTAAACGTATATTTTAAAAGAACATCAAGCTGGTTTTATTTAATTACATTATATAACTTATGAAACACTACATCCCCTTTACAGTTGTCTAATTGAGTCATCCAGAATGTGACTTATTTCTTTTCTAAATTTTCCAATGTCTTGAGCATTTCCATATCTCCTTTCTCGCGAATTTCACGTATTGCTTTTTTAAGTTCTTCGTGGTGTGAAAGCCGCTCGGGTGGATAGAGTTCTCTCTTCTTTTTGGTAACCCACTCTTCGAAATATTCGGGCTGGTTGAAAAGGTAGAACAAACCAACAGGAAACGTCATATACATTGCCATTTTCCATATTTCCAGTTTCCATCCAACCATTTTGTTTAAATTATCTAAAAATGCGATTTGCTTCAATTTCAATTACAAGCGACTGAATTGCTGTCAAAATCAGCTGTTTTTTGTTAAACACTATGACAGCGCTATAGAGGCGACGTTAAATTGCTGCTACATTTGAATTCTCGATGATGAACACCTACATTTTTTTGTTTTTGAGCAGATTAATTGAACTGAAATATATATTTGCTCTAGATAACCATAACCTCAAAAACGAATTAAGGATATTTAATATTAAATATGAATTTATTGCCGCCTTTGATAGAGTTGAATTTCTCTCATTTCTATTCAAATATATGACGCATTTGTGTAAAAATCTGTCAGAAGAGTGCATTATATTTATTTTTTTCTTATAAAATTCTTATAAAAATATACGTGATTGAATTAATAGTGAATATAATGCAAAACTATTTCACTTAATATGGTTCCGAATCCATAAACCATAAACCGTACAACGGTTCTACTTAAAAAAAAAGTAGGTGCAAAAATATCAAGAAGTCAAGTCAAAAAGAAGTTTCATTGGGAAATTCGCTTATAAGTACTTTCTTCGATAAAATGTAATCGTCGTTTTCCTGATTTTCTTTGTTCGGGCCACGGGCTGATTGTGCTATGTCCGATACGCGATTTGAAGAAGTCACTTCAGATTTTAATCGGGGAATGAATTATTTTAGTCGCATTGCTGGAAGCTGCACGTTTGCGTGCGTTGTTAAGTGAACTAAATGAATGACGACTAATATGAGCGCGTGGCGTTGAAAAAGTTTCGTCGGTATCATCGTCGGCATTATTTCGCGGCTCTATTGGCTCGTTACCATCGAGACAATAAAGCAAACTTGGACTCAGTTGCGATTCATTCAGATCAACAATTTCTTGTCTCGAATCACTGTCAGTTTCCTCATCATCATCATCTCTGAAATCATCCGGATGACTGGAAAACGATGAGTCAGTGAGTACACTGCGACTGCGCAAGTACTCCCTATATTTGAATTAAAATAATATTAATATTATCGTATGAAAAGATTTGAGTAAAAAAAAAAAAAAAATCGAGGAGTTTAAATATAATCCCTACGAGAAAATTTCTCAATGTCCAGAAGCTACTTTACTCACTTAAAATTCTGTGAGAGAACACCAGTTTTGATTGTCTCAACGTTTTGATGTTCACCATCATCGTATGTTTTTGCTGAATCGACAGCACCACTGAAAGATGCTTGCCTCGATTTCTTATTTATCAATTCCGCATAACTGCCAACGGAAATTGCATCCTCGCTAAGTAAATTTGGTTGATCTGTGGATACAGAACTACTATCCTCATCCTGTTCACGAAAACTTGACAGATCGTTTTGATAGATTGTTTGATTTTGATCTGAGGAGCCTAAAGTTGTCGTCAGTACCATAACAGGCTTACGGGAACGTGGTGTCATAATTGATTCCTGTTGGTCAAAATTGGAAATTTTTCTTTATTTTTTATTTTGTGCATTTAAATTGATTTTACCTGCATAGACTTGGGCATGCGCTGTGCAGATTTAGTAATAGGTGACATAGAGCGACGCCCCAATAGCAACGATGGTGTACTTGTTATTAAATCAATATTGCGATAAAGTCCCGACGGTTGTACGAGAATTTGCTTATAAGCACCGCATGCGTTGTCGGGCATATCAGACGAATTACTACTACTGGCTGTCACCCCTACATCAACGTTCGTTTCCAACGTTTCGTCAGTTTCATTTTGATCACTATCGCTTTCAACATGATCATTGGGATCGTCTTCAAAAGTTTCATCATCTAGGTCGTCGAATGTACTATGGTCATTTTCAATTAATGGAAGCTTCATTAATTGAGCAGAATTACATGCAACGTTGTTTATATCAATATCCGTTTGACAAATTTCCGTTTGCTGCGATTCATCACTGTGTCGTCTTTTGAGCGTTGACGAAACGCTTCGAACCATTCGTTTTGTCGATTCTGGTGTACTAAACGGAAATTTAATATTGCTCATGCTAACACCTTTTATTAGTTTTCGCGTCAAAAATTTTCCAGTAACATTTGAACTTGCTTTCAATACGGGTGTATGTAATTGTTCGGGTACGGTTTCTGGTATATCCAGCACTTTATCCTTGAACATACGACTCAAATTAGGTTCAGATTTATAGCGAGACTTAAGTTCATTTACACAGCTTGTGTCTAAACTTGCACTTCTATCACCAACTTCAAAAAGCTGATTGTCATCATCCCATGCAACAGACTTTTTATTAAAAAATTCAGAGCAAACACCGACACCGCCACCGCACCACCACCACCACCACCTACAATCAATTGCCTCGCGGCATCTGATATTATTTTTAATGGTGTAGCGCAACAATCTGCTTCGACGCCTTGAAAATTCTGCGACGAAGCAGTTGAAGCTGTTGAAAGCGTTGATGAGTTTGAGTTATTTAAAGTGGCAGACGATTTAGATTTAATGGGCATATCATGTGAGCACTGACGACTTACAGGTGCTGAGACAGAACACGAAATTTTCTTTGGAAGATCATCGTTGCTGTTTGTTGATGAAGAGCACGACGATGAAGTTTCGTTTTCATCGTTATGATTTTTAGCAGTAGGTTGATGATAGACATGGTGATCGGATGCATTTAGTAGAAGTGATGATGATGATATAGATTTTTGTAGCGGATGCGTATTAAGCTTATATGGAGTATTAGTTACGGTTGCATTGGGAAGTGCAGATATTTTTCCATGCAATTTTTCAGGCGTTGCCTCTGCCGAGACATTAGCTGAACTTGTTGACGGACTTTGAAAGAGTACACGTAGCTTAGGTTGTTTAGTATTTGAATAATTTGGAGTCTGTAAGGAAGATTTCATTTGAGGCTTGTTTGTACAAGTGAAAAAGGTTTAGTATTTGAGCGCCAAAGTAAAATAGTCACACCAGGCTCGTATTTTTTTTTTCTAATCGATCTGATTAGGCACCATTAAGTTGCAAAAAATTTATAAAATACAATTGCTCTCTGTAACGACAGTTTTCTAACTGGTTCAATATTAATTTAATAGGAATTGGGAGAAAATTTTCTTTCAATTTGGGAAGTTTCAAGACTATTTATAACAAAGATGTACAGAAAACCGAGCCCAAAAACTCTTTAAGATATTTCTATTATATCAAGAAGATGATGCCCTTTAAATAGTGCAATAGTAAATTATTTCATTTAAAGCAGAAGTACAAATTCGTACCACAATGGCTTCTTCGAGCTTGATTAAAATTTTTACTTTGGCGTGTGACTGATCTTTAATGAGAATAGCGAGCCAACAGAACAATTTCGTTACCTCAATGCCCACTGGGGTCGTTGCAGTGGTTCGCTTTGGTGTACGAGATATAATGCCTTTATGAAAAATATGCTTCTTTATGGAATCACCAAATGATTTGGCACTACGTGTTGCTTCCGAATTTTTAAGACGATTCATAATGACAAGTTGCAATGGCGTGCCTACGGAGTAATAAATTCTTATCGATGAGAATTAATTTGAAGTAAAAAAAAATTGGGTGAACCCTACGAATTATGTCACAACCGTTGAGATTTTAAAATTATATTTATTATAATATAATAAAAATAAATAGGTTTTTATTTAAACATATTCTCTTTTTTCCAGATTATATTTTATATAATAAAATAAAAAAAAAATTTTTTTTTGCAACGGTGGTGACATCAATTCGCAGCATTTACCCAAAAAGGCTGGCCGTACCCTGTCCGTTCTGTTTGTTAAATTGTTTGATGAGACGGCGCTTCTTGGATGACTCTGGAAGGCTTTGTATGTGCGCGTAAAGCTGCGCTAGTTCCGTATCGGTGGTGTTTTTCGTATTACATTTCGCAGTACGTTCACGGTCGACGAATGTATAAACAGTATTGACTGTGGAAATATCCGAAATAGATTCATCGAGTGTTTGTTCTGGAGACATTGTCTTCTTGCGTTTACGTTCAAGAAAATATGCACGAATGTCAGTGGATAGTTTTGCAGGCACCTGGAATATATCAGGGCCTTTCGTTATCATGTAAGCAATTATGCTGCACAACTTCTTGGCCAAGTAAACTAAAGCCTCCGGTGGTAGATTTCTTGGACATATCAAATGTGGCGTAAAGAGTGTCGCCAAATTATCAGCAGACATTTTATTAATGTGTTCCATATTGGCAACAGCATGCAGTATTTCGATAATGTGCTCGAGTAGTTTTCGATTTTCTTCGGGAAGGAGCAAAATCAGCAATTGCATAGAATGCAACAGACGTTGTTCGCGCTTAATACGTTCTGGATTTGGCGGGCGCGATAGGGTTGAGGTATTCATATTGAACGATCTGCCGATGCAAAGTGGCGCTATTTGTAAATGCGCCGGATAGTGTGCATCAGTCAGCAATGGCTCTGTGAGTTCTGAAAGATAGCTCTTAAAAACCGATGCACAATCGTGTGCTGAATATCCACTTGATTCGAGATTTAATGGTCTTTCATTTTGAATTTGTAAGCGAAGCTCATTTTGACGTGAAACTGCACCAGTCTTACGGAAAATTCCTTCTTGTTGAAGATCTTTAAAAAAAGAAATCATCATAAAATATGAATAGCTTTTTCAATTTAATGAACATAAAATATACTCACTTTTCTCTGACATAAGAAACTCTTTCATTTCTATTAGGTGAAACATGAATCCAGCATCGATTTGTTGATGCAATCCTTCTGTAGGACTATTTCCAGCGCTTTTCGCTGCACAAATAGTAGAGCTCACAGTGCTCTTGTGCTTTTTAGAGAGCCGATTCCATTTCTTCAGTTTCCCTTTATCCTCGTACGCGATTTCGTGACATGGAAGATCAAATCTATAAGATAAAAAATAAAACATTCTCAACCTTTATATGAAAACAATGAAAAACGTCCCATTTAACATACTCATCTGTATTAAGATCAAGTTCAAAAGATAAATGCATGCGTACGAGCGTTTTATATTTCTCATAATTACATTGGCGCATGCGCTCAACAATTTCAACGTCGGCCAGCTCGGATAAATTTATAGCTTCCAAATCACTTTGCATTTTGGCAAAGATTTCTAAATAGCCATCCTTCAGTGCAAAACCAATATACCATACAATTAAAAAAGCAACAACAGGAATACAACAACAACTGAAGCGGTTGCTCAAAAACATAGATTATGGACAAAATTAATTAATAATCCCTTCCACAAACAGTGTTTTGAATAGAATACAAAATATAGAAATTTAATGTTTTCATTCGATAATATAAATGGCGGGCACAAATATGAACGATATATCCTTTGTCCAAAGAACGCACGTAGCAATTCAAACAATTCAACTGTTTGAATTTGAGCAGGGAACTGATCGATTATACCACCAGTTATATCGAGAGCTTCATAATTTGAGCGCTATCGATTGCAATTTAAAACTCTCGACTACAGTGAATACTATGAGGCCTTTTACATTAGTCAATAGTTGACCGTCAATTCCTATCGATATTCCCTCTCTGGAGTTTCGCTTTTATTCTTTTGAACATATGAAAAGCGCCTAGATACTTTACTCCTATAAATTGTATATCGATTATATTTTCAAACACAACAATTTAACAGTTACTCACAAAAATTGTCTTTTTCAAAAAGACTAGCATTAATTCAAGCATTTTGAAATACTCCTTAGCATCAATATTTAAATTCATTAAAACAAAACAGGTAGTGCTGTATTTATGTTTCTGCTATCAACCCTTAATCATAGATACATAATTTATTTTGCTAGTATTTTATAAAATATCACCCCTGTGTGGAAGAGGAAAATGTCATAAAAGGCATAAAAAGCAAGAATTGACGAATATTTCTTTCGAGTAACCCGGCATCTCGACACGCATTTTTCATGGCATGCCATCTGTCAAAGTACAGATATTGCCAATGGAGACCGCAAGATGGCAATTTATGTCTTGCAATATTGAGGCCTTTTACACTAGGGCAATTATCGCCGGCAATTTTTTCCACATTCTATTTTGGAGTTGCCTTCGTTTTTACACGTATAAAAAAGATTGCCGAGCAATTTTCATTTTTTTTTGTCTGTTTTTGACGTTTGCCCTGTTCGCGCAGGGTTGATTTTTGGAATAAATTAAAATAACATAATTAAGTATCCCTGATATAGGGTTGATTTTAAGACTAAAAAGACGCGTCCTGGCATATTCCGGCGATTTAATATAATAAATGCAAGAATTTTGTTGCATTAGCACAATTAGCTTTTCTATGCATTTGCGCGGCCACTTCCCCGACATTTGAAACTTTAAATTTTATATTTCCCGAAAATATCAGTTGTTAACACCTCGAAAGAAGAAAGTGAATGAAGCAAACGTCAAAAACCAGCTCGCAGCCATCTTCACATTTGACAAAACGAAAGAGAGCAAAACGGAATTGCCGAGTACGGGCAATTCTGAATCGAGCAATTTTTCTCTACCCCCCCGCTCTGCGTCTCGCTCACAAACGAAAAATATTGCCGGCGATAATTGCCTAGTGTAAAAGGCCTCAATGAAACAAATTTTCTTCGGCAAGGGAGGCAGGGAAAGGGCAGGGCAGACAAAAAGTGTGTTTCATTATCGAAATGTCTAAACGTGAAAATGGCCTCTATTGTGCCCTTTTACATTAGGGCAATTATTACCGGCAATTTTTTGGTTTATTGGTGAGACGAAGCGCGGGGATGTAGAGAAACTACCCCTCCGTGCTTCATCTCGCCCATAAACCAAAACATTGCCGGCAATAGTTGCCCTAATGTAAAAGGGCACATTACAATATTTCACTATCGTATTTATCGAAGCCGGTGGTTATCGATTCTAATTTCGATAATGAAACACACTTTTTGTTGGCTAGGGACGCACGGGGATGTGGTATGGGAGCGTTTTTCTCTCTTCCCCATGCCTACCAAGCGTTAAACAATACGCTATTTACACGTTAAGATTTTTCGATAATGAAACAAATTTTCGTTGGCAAGGGAGGCAGGGGAAGAGAGAAAAACGCTACCATACCACATCCCCACGCGTCCCTAGCCGACAAAAAATTTGTTTCATTATCGAAATGTCTTAACGTGTAAATGGCCTCTTAGCCGTGAATACTTTTCGATATTCCTTTTTGAATTTGCATTCGCGTTTACACTTCCACTTACAATTTCGGGTCAATTTCGATAGAAAAATTAGTTATCGCAATTTAGCTTGACAATAATAACTAAAAAGAAAGATATATATCGCACCCTTGCTACTAAACCGGCACAATTAAAAATTTCGTATTTCTCGAAAATCATACAATCTCTCTTGAAACTAAGGAGAAATAAAGATTTTTCTGAACTTATATTACATTCTCTCAATCGACTGCTGCATCAGTCAATATAAGCCTCGATTCTCAAGGTCTTGGGTTTCATACAGAAAAATTCAATCGAACATAAAAAAATTTATTAAAAACATTTCGAATTGTGCCGATTTATTAGCAAGGTTGCGATATGGTGATATATCACTTCTAAAAATTCGTGAAAATGGAAGAAGATAGTGAATTTTATGAAAATTTTGTAAATCTGCAGAACACAATTTCGGCATTTTAATTAAAAACATATTTGAATTATAAGAAATCACAGCACATCAAAATGCGGCTTGTTTAAGGGCTTTACACTTTAAAGGGCTCTACGCTCTAATGGGCTCTACGCAGATATGCAGGAAGTATAGAGCTCCTTCTTGTGAAGAAAGGAAATCAGAGTTAAAATTTCGATGACAGGTCGGCAGAAATATAAGAAATATATGATTTAAATGCAACCCTGCATGTTCGATTGATTTTAATCTGCGTATTCGTTGAAGTATCAGAAGTAACTCAAAGTACTTCTTCGTTTTTTTGCATGTGTTTAGTATAGGAAATTTACTTCCTGCATATCTGCGTAGAGCCTATAAAGCAGCAAGTATTTTTCCTATACCAAATACATCTAACTCGAGAGTCAGACACACGAACATGTTTCGGAACAATTCCATTAGATTGCATGAGAAAGAAAGAGAAGCGCAGAACATTTAACAAACAACAGTATTTTTTCTTCGCTCGTCTTTCTCGAGTTACTTAATTGTTTCAGAACATTTGTTCGTGCGTCTGACTCTCGACTAAAAAAAAACAAATAAGTACTTTGACTTACTTTCGCTACTTGAACGCATACGCTAATTACAAGTAATCGGACTCACGGGGTTGCATTTAAATAATATATTTTGTATATATCTGTCGACCTGTCATCGAAATTTCAACTCTGATTTCCTTTCTTCAAAAGAATGAGCTCGTTACTTCTTTTCAATTTACTTTACTTACCGTCTCGACCTGCGATGGTGCATAGCATGCGATAGAAAGTATGCGATAGATCGCAAGTGGAGACCGCTCATGGCAGATGGTATGCTATATCTCGCATACCATATCGCATGCTTGCGATGGGCTGTCACTTCTGAGTTTTTTTTATGTTGTTCTCTTTTCTGCAAGATCGGATTTACCCAGTATGTTGGGTTTTTTCGTTTTTTACTCTTTATTTAACAAATTTCAATGTTTTAGCGCTACTATGCAGCGAATTTTCTGGCTAAACACCATCTTAAAATGCTCATCGCATACCGAAATTTGCCCACTCAAAAAAATCTCTCTACCGGTTGCCATCGCATACCATAAAATTTGACAGATGCGAGCGGCTCGCCTCGATGTAATGCTCGATCGTAAGTGGTGATGTTGGCGAGCCAATTCATCAACCAACATCACCACATACGTTCGAGCATTGCATCGAGCCGAGCCGCTCGCACGAGCATGCTCGAATGTGGAAGGTTTTCAAAATGTTATGCTTCAGCGATGCATTTTAAAGCAAATTGTAGACTCTTAAAAGAGGATGTTTTTCTTTGCAAAGAGACGCACGATTAGAGTCTAAAATAAGAGTATAAAATTAATATAATAGAACTGTGCTTCTAAAGTTTTATTATACTATTCTAATAGCGGGTATACACGTCAAATGTCTGTCAGACATCGAGACTTTATTAGTGACAAACGACACACGTATAGTGTTTGAAGCAAAATCAAAAAATTTTGATTTCTCGTCCAACAGTCAGGCATGTCTGAAGCTTGTTTGACGTGTGTATACGCTGTCGTACGACATGCTCATTTTTACGTGAAGAGCGAACAGATAATGTTATTTATTTAATGGAGATGCGTTTCTATGCGTTTCTTCCTATTGCTTTTTTCTCTTCTGTAAAGCTAATGCCAATCCCAATGCAATTCAGCAATCGTCCGTGTCACTCATACTTTCTTTTTAATTAAACATAGCCTAAATTAGATTTGGAGAAGTATCAATGCGCTATCGATTGTACAATGCGATTCACAACCGACGTGGTTTCGTCTCAACATCAGCCTTAGGCTGAAAACACACCAAAGCCAACAAAACGTTATTTCATCTCGAATTCAACAAAAGTATATTGCTTCTTATCTAGCAACACACATCGAGTACGACACAACATTTTGTTGGTCAACGCATTTGTTCGAACGCCGTTCATGCTTGGCACTCCATACAGCTAACCCACACCGAACTCGACAAAACGTTGCGAATGCTTGTCGACGTCGATAATCTCATGTAAGCTTACGGCGCAACGCACACTAAAAACGACACGAGCAAAACAGAAAGCTTCGACAGAAAAGCATGCAGAAAGCTGTTGGCTTGGATTTTCTTTGAGTTCGACAAATTTGTTGGCGTTGGTGTGGGTTATGTCGAAAAGCGTTTTTTGCTCCGTTTTTGTGTTTTCAGCCTGAAAATGATTGTTGGATGGTCGCTGTTAGATATGTGTATATTCGATTTCCAACCGTATTTCACTAATACAGTCTCGATGTCTGACAGGCATTTGACGTGTGTATACCCGCTATAAAGGCCTCACTTTTTCGATTAGGTGCCATTAGGAGGCAAAAACAATCGATGGCTGCAAATTACCGATTGCAACCAAAATGTAAAGCATCGATATTATCGATAGTGTCATCATTCGTTTTCCAGATCTAAATAAAAATTATGTTGTGATTGACTTGAGTGAGCAAGTATAAGGCAAAAATTAGTTCCCCACCCACCCAAGGAACAGAAGAAGCAGCGAAATTCGGTAATTTTTCAAATTCCCATTGAAATGTGCCAAAAAGGCAACATCGTTTTTCGAAGCTCATAAATTATTGTAAAGATTTGAGAGTGAATTTTCGTGAATATAAGATATTTTCCGAAAAATTTGATTAAGAAAAAGTTCAAAAAGTGTATAAATTCATTTTTTTTTTTCGTATTGGACCTCGCCCCGGCTGTGTCGCACTTTTTCCATCCCCCTCTGACCCGTCTGAGTTGTGTGTATTTAGGTGTCGCTAGAGCGAGACGACTATACGTTCTCATTAAGTTAAATAAAATTTTTTGAGTCAATTTTACGGCATTTTTGGATTGAATTGAATTGGGAAAATTAATTTCTTCTTCTTCTCTTTCTCGTTCAAAAGCGAATGGCCAAAAAAAAAATCAAATAATCAAAAGGGAATGAGAGGATAGTCGCGTGTTCGCGTTGAATGTTAAAAACCGAAAAGAGAGAAAAAGCGAAAAAAAAAAATTCCGGAATTTTGCGAAATTTTGATTCAATGATTCCACGGCAAAAGCAGAAACAACAACTACAAAAACCAAAAATACTACAACGACAGCAAATAAAATAACAGCAGCAGAAGCAACAACAACAACAAATGCCGTCGTGTAAAAAAAGTATAACTGAATAATAACGCAACAAAAACAACAGCATACAGCAAATTATTAGCAATATTATCAATAGCAACAAAAAAGCGAATAAAACTGGCAGGGATTCCACTCGAAAGGATTACTTACTTAATTTAAGTGAAACCAAGTTCAAATTGTATTTGGCAAAAAAAAAAACAAATAATCAACACCAGCAACAACAAAATCCAAAATAGTGCTCCATTGAAAACATCAGCAGCAACTTCAACTTCTTAGCAACCGAAGCAACACTAACCTGTTAACACAATTGACTCAACTATCAAAAATAACAACATAACACTAAACTAAACAAAAGAAGAAGAAGAAAAAAAAGAAGGCAGAAAAACCAAAGGAATACATTTATTTCCATTTTTATGTACAGAAATATTCCTCAACGGGAAATGTTTTCAAATTGGTGAGTGCCCACAATCGATTTTACGTACGTACATACATATGTATACAAAGTCCGGTATTTCTTTCGGAATATATCTTTTTGAAACTCAATTTATCAATTTGGAATATCTCAGTCCACTGAGGAAAACATGTGCGGAACAAGGGAGAAGATGCCGGGATTTGCACTGTAAGGCATTTCGATAAAGGATCGTTTTTGCGATAGCATCGTACGCAGGGGCGAGGGAAAGGAAAAAACGCTCCCATGTCTCATCCCCGCATCTCACAAACCTACAAGAAAACAAAAAAAAGTTTCATTCATTCATTCATTCATTCTCGAAATGTCTCGCGTAAAATCCCGTCTGTTAAAAAACCCACAGCCATATAGAGGAAAATCTTTCCATCTCAATGAGACATGCTCTTTTCCTGTTAATAAGTGCACAGGTAGTTTTTCCAAAAATGAAAAAAAAAGCTTTTATTTTTTATTTTCTAAGTTACCTGTTACATGTTTCCTGTCAATCATCTTGTTAGTGTATTCAGGGTAAATGGAAAATGCATTTTCCACAAACGACTTCTGTTCCAGAATCGCCTTCAATATTATTTCCTTGAATGCCAATGTGCAGCAGGCAATTTAAATGACATGAGTTGGGATAGTTGAAAAAAGAAATATTTGAGATTATAGTATTGACCACAGAGAAAGGATGGCAGAGAAAAGGAAACAGAATGGTACAATTAATTCTGCTGGTCAGGAATTTTACTTGCGAGACTTGCACATTCGATTATTAAGGCATCACAACGAATCCCGAGACGGAAAGCTTTATCAGTGTATACATATATGTATGTACATGTGTTCATAGAATTATGTAAAGGATTAATTTTCGAAATGATCGGTAACACACGTCGTTGGTTAATAATTGAAAATGAGTGTTAACTGTGACGACTTGTCATTGTCATTGTTCTGATTTGTGAATGAAAAAGACTTCATGGGTCAACTTTGAGAACATTCTGAACAGCCGTCAAAGCTTCAATGTATTTTGACAGTTAACGCAAAGAAGTTCTCAGAGTTCACTCCTTCGAGGGTTAGAATGAATTCCCATTTCATGTCAATCAACAGGATATATGTATGCCTATATTTCGAAGAGTTTTTATATCAATAAATACTATCGTAAAACGGTTTTTTTTTTATTATTTAACATTCGAGTTGCGGTGTTGTCAATTAAAACGTCAGATTTTACGGATTTTCGCTCAATGCATTTTTTAGTTAAAGGCTTTGCCTCAGTTCGGTAAGAAATACCCGCGGAAATTCCTAGGCTATCGGCTATTTCGCCCGAGGAATAAAGGTATAAAAAAATATTCTAAACAGCCCTGACGGCATAAACCGCTGATTTAAATTTCAATTTGAGTTTGAATTTCGAAATGGAAACTTAATTGTAAGTATTATTAAGCCACCTTCAAACTATAATATTTTGACATCAAATGTCACTTTTCTGCGAGAAACAATAGGCAGATTCGTGCAATACGGGAACAGAACTATTAGGTACCTACTAGGTACTACGAAATTCCAGTAATTTTTTTGACAATAGTCAAAAAGGGAAAGCATGATACTCAGACAATGAGTGCGGGGAAACCCAAAAGTTAGCCCGCCTACAGGCGGTCATAGGAACTAGAGGGTTAGAAAGTACCAACATGTTTTAAAAATGGTAGTTTTTTTTTTTTTTATAAAATAAACGGAGTATATCGAAAAAGAAGTAGTCTTTAAGCAATAGAAGAAAAATTAAAAACCTCGAAAACTCGTAAACCAAAAAGTCTATCAAATGAATAGGGGTATTCACAAAGGCGTCGGAAAATAGGAAAGTCGGAAAATCGGAAAAATTTAACTGCTTAAAAAGTTGTGGAAGATACAAAAAAAGTATAAAAATTTTTTGAGAAGTCGCATTTTTACGATTTTCCGACTTTCCAACGTTTTTAACACGCCTTTGTGAATACCCCTAATGATTGTAATTTTGCATGAAAAAATTTACACTTTTTCGGTTTTTCAATCTTTTCACTTTTAATGAAACGCCCTAGTTGTTTTTAGTGAATGACGAAATGGGAATAAAAAAGCTTTTGTAGGCTTGCCAGAGAGTTAGTTTCCACCGCACAAAGAACCTTTAACAAAATTTATTTACAACCAAATAGTAGTTCGTTAATGAAAGGAGCAGTAAAGTACTACGATGAGACAAAAAGTAGCAACAAAAAAAAACTACTATAGTAGCATAACGACAGTACTGGTAGGTACCTAATAGGCCTGTTCCCGTATTGCACGAAACTGTCCAATTTAACTCAAAACTGTTCTCGTACAACACAAATGTGGAAATGAGAGAGATTTTGACTGAAGAAGAAGACAAATTCTCTATGAAAATCTCTCTCATCTGTACAATCGTTTAGTACCGAAACAGTTTTTCGAAAAATTGGGTAGTTTTTGGCTGTTTCGTGCAGTACGGGAACAGACCTAATTCAACTCCAATTATTTCTGCTAGGAAAGCCTGGGATTCTATATGATTTTTTATGGAAAAAAGCATTATGATACTTTTTGCTACTGAACTGCGGCTAGCCGTCAGAAAAGCCGCGTGAAATTTCTGTGAGGAATTTTCTGAAGCTGTTTTTATTAGTGATGCCACGAATATTCGGCCACTATTCGGTATTCGGCCTATTCGGCGTCATTTTTCAGTATTCGGTATTCGGCCGAATAGTTAAAACATTCGGTCGAATACCGAATAGTAGAAATAACTTATTACTTATATACACTTATATACATATAACTTATATACAAATTAAATTTTTCTCACAATAACGTAAAAAAAATTAATTAACGAGAACTAAAAATACAGCAGATTTGCATTTTATTCTTTAGAAATATTAAATGTACGCTAGCTTCTTCTAAATTTTCTTTGAAAACATTATAAACAGTGGGCAATTTTTTCAGCGGCAGCTTTTGCCTTGACTCCAGCTATTCGCGAGTAGGCCCAAGCTGTCTTTACTACGTGCCGAATATTCGGTTGCCGAATATTCGTTATTCGGCCGAGAGGTTGACCGAATATTCGGTATTCGGTATTCGGCCAAATCCACTATTCGTGGCATCACTAGTTTTTATATTCCTATATTTTATTCCTAGCCGAACTGAGGCCTTAGCCTAAGTTAAAAAAAAAAACACAATAGTAATATTCAAGCAGGCTCGGAAATAGCTAGGTGCAAATTTCGCGCGCACAAATTTTTTACTAATGGTATTCAAGCAGATACGCAAAATTTGCGCCCTCGGAAATTTCGCGAGCTCGCAAATTATTTTGTATGAAAAATAGTTTCCGCAGCCTCGCAAATTTTGCACGCCTACTGTGATGCGCAAAATATGCGCGATATTTGCTTCTCCTTCTTTCACCAAGGCAAACATTGAAACCAGCTATTTTCGCAAAAATTTTACACACGCTTTGCATAAGGGTCGTTCAAGCAATAGTTCAAAATTTCAGCGCGCAAAATTTGCACCTAGCTATTTCCGAGCCTGCTTGAATACCAAGTATTACAGTATGGGAAAGCCTGTCAAAATGCTATATGGCTCCAAATGGTGTGGTGAAGTTGAGTAAAAATCAGCTGACTGTCAAAAATAAGTCGAAGAATTTGCGATTTTAAACATGCCGTAACTTTATATTTTGACCCTTTTTAAGTAAAATTAAAGTTGCAAAGAACAAAGTAGAGATGCTCCTTCATTTTAGAGTACATTTGAGTATCTGCGACCCCCGCAATTCAGTATTCAATATTGCATTTAAACTGAACGACTTCGTCAGCGATGCACAAATACTCTAAGCGCAAAGCTTTTATCGATACTGAACCGAGTACTCAAAAGAGTTCTTAAAACATAATAAAACCAATTAAAAAGCAAGATAATTCGACATAAAAGCAATTTATATATTTTTAATATTCATGTTTCAAAATGAAAAAAGTAAGGGTGTTATAGTAAAGATAACCTGGCCATAGAATACATCACCCAGATAAACAGCTATTAAAATTTTAATCGGAGGCTAAATATAAGCTCAAATTCCTTATTTCATGCAAATATCTCGAAAGATTATGACTTAACAGCAGTTCAGACGATCTTTGAGGCTGACCTTAGTGCTGGAGGTACCCTTAAAATTCGTCCACTTAAGTAAATTTTTGTAGAGGATGTCAACGATTAAAAAAGAAGTATTTATGTCGTCTTTGTTTCAAGCGCCATCTGAAATTTGGGTGTAAAATTCAATTTTCGAATAACGCCTTTTGGCGCGGCCACTTTTCTATATTTGGATTCTACATTTTATGCCCTTAACTAAATCCAAATAAATAAATCCACTATGTATTTCAAAAAATTTTGGTTTTAGGGCAGCATTTATGAATTTTATAAAACACCCTACAACGAAGGGATACCTTTGAAAATCAGACAGACAGAAAGTCTCATTTCTAAAAGCTAAACGTTCAAATTGTAGTCGGTTACTATTTTCACCATCGATTTGCACTATTGACTCGTTCCATTTGGCACCATCTGTTCTCCATGGATGCCACACTCACGTCTAAATTAAACAAGACCAAAACTTCGGAAATCAGTTTTTTGTAGTACGTGAATTTTTCTCATACAAAAAATAAAAATTAAATGTTAAAAGAAATTCTACAGTTTAAAATGGTATAATAATTCTTTAAAAAACTATATAATATCTGATTTTCTCCGGTTATAAATGAAAAAAATCCCTAAAAAAAACTAACTGCTTGTACTTGCCCAATTTCTAGAGACGACAACAATGCCCAAAGAGGCATCGTGGTGGATTGCCTGGTATGCCGTGTGGTTGTTGTTGCCTTTGGTGAATTGCCTATTGGCTTTGTTGAATTGCCTATTAGCTCGTTTCTCATACTGTAATACTTGTTGAATACCACTACTATTGCTTGAACTACCCATGCAAAGCGTGTGTAAAAATTTTGCGAAAACAGCTGGTTTTAATGTTTACTGTGGTGAAAGAAGAAGAAGCGAATATCGCGCATATTTTGCGCATCACAGTAGGCGTGCAAAATTTCCGAGGCAACGGAAACTATTAGGCTATTCACAAAGGCTGCTAAAATCCCTTCTAATGTGCTAATATGCTTTTTATATATGGAGTTTGACAGCTTTAGAACATTAGAAACGATTTTAGCAGACCTTGTGAATAGGTCATATTTTTCATACAAAATAATTTGCGAGCTCGCGAAATTTCCGAGGGCGCAAATTTTGCGTACCTGCTTGAATACCACTAATATATATTGAACAAAAATTATTTGGGAACATCTGCCTTCGAAGATGGTGCTGATCTGTCTTAATCAGAGGTGCCCAAAGTGTAGCTCCAAGTGTGAATGAGCGTAAAAGAGAGCATTTTTTCACACGCATAGAAACTGTGAGCGGGAGATGAAAAAGTATAAAAGACGATCGAAATTAAAGCAAAATTCCACTTGTAATCGAGAAGCCATATATTACTATATATGGGTATTTCCGTAGGTGCGCACGTGACAGTCGTACGCATTTGATGCAAAAAATTTCGGTGAAGTATCAATTTTTTCAACTCCTTGTCTCCCTTATCTGACAGTTCCTCAGCTGTAGAATAATTGGTGTAAAATGTGGTGGCCAGCGAAAGTGAGGTCCAGAGATATTTTCTATTAAATGCTGAGACGCACGTGACAAAAAACGGAAGTCGGTTTTTTCTTCATCTACTGCACCAGTGATGCCAGATTGTGGGTTTTTCCCCATATTGTGGGTTTTTTTCACTCAAATATCGTGACATGGGGAAAAGTATGGGTAATTTTATATCGAAATTTATGCACTACATTTAAGGTATATTTACTACTTATGAGAATGAAAATCGTGTTTTCCCTCTTCCAGTACCATGCATGAATCTTTTTGCTGTATCTAGTCGCGTGTTCCCTAAGTGTTGTAAAGAAACTTGGTTTTTTTTAAAGTCATGAATAGGACTGCAATTTTAAGTTAATTTTATTTTTTGTTATTTTCTTGATACTTTTATTAAAATATTAAAATATTGTGTTTAAATCCAATGTTCAATTTTGAAATCGGTACGCCCATATTTTCAAAAAATCATTCTGGGTTTTTTCGTGGGTTTTTAGTTTTTGAAAATGGGGAAAAATGGGTTTTTTTCCAATATATGAGGGTTTTTTTTATCGATAAAATCTGGCATCACTGTACTGCACTGCAAAAATCTTCCTAAATAATATGAGGTTTTTAAGGAAACTTCATGAACAATGACGAGAAATATTGCAGTTTTCGTGTCAAAACTTTTAATCCAGAAAATTCCTTTTACTTTTTATTTATTGAGGCATATTATGATACGTTACGTGACATACGTGACGTGACATTTTTTGTCAAAAGTGTTTTTGTCATGAAAATGGTCTTTTATTTTAACCTTTTTTCCTTTCAATTCATCAATTCTGGTATTATAAATAGAAGGGCCAATAATACATTTTATCGAAAACAATATTTAATTGAGCTTGCGTAATTAGAATATAATTATCAACTTATGCGTTAAAGATTTATTGTTGTTGTTGTTGTTTTGGTTGATTCTTCTGATTGGAATTATTAAGGACGATAACTTCCATTGACCAGGTTACTAAAATGGCCCGAATTTCATAGATAAAGCACTTTTAAAGGTAATTTAAAAAATACAAATACAACAAAATAAGCCTTTCCCTATGTTTTACAGAAATGAGGGCTGACTATAACCACCAATCTTCTTAAATAGTGGAATTCAGATGTGTTGCTATGATAGTACATACCCAAAATTTTTTTTAAGGAACTGGGGCATTTTCATTTCCGGTAGCCCTTTCTGTGGAAATACCCATATGTCACTCTCATAGATTTTGGTCGGGACATTTCGCGCCAATTAGAAAGAGATGTTACTCGGCAGGCAAAAAAAGAGCGAGAGAGAAATACTTTTGGTGAGTACCTAAGTGAAAAATGCTCATTATGGTGGGTACCCAAGACCGTGGTGGGTACCCAAGACCGTGGTGGGTACCCAAGACCGTGTTGAAAAGAGCCAAAATAGAAACGGCTCCTGAGTGACATATGGGCCAAAATTCTTTTTAATGCCTCAATTTCTGTCTCTGTCAACGAAAATCAGTGTTCGTAAAAGAGCAAATCAAATAAATAACAAATAAATTTTACCTAAAAATTTATGAATAACGAAATAAAATACTCTAGTCCAATTGGAAAAAATCGAACATTACCAAACTTCCATCTTGTTTACTCGCAAATTACAGTAACATTGTTGTCTTGTTTGGCAAGACAAGACAAGATAAGACAACAATGTTACCGTAATTTGCGAAGGAAAAAAATTTAGTTTTGTTAATCATTGATATTTTTCAATTCGACTAGAGTATTTTATTTCGTTATTCATAAATTTTTTGTTAAAATTAATTTTTTATTAATATGGTTTGCTCCTTCAGAAAAACTGATTTTCATTGACAGGGACAGAAGTGAAGGCATTAAAAAGAATTTTGGCCCATATATACCCTGCACGAAATGACAGTAGTGAATCTATAGTCTTTTTCTACTGTCCGCGTCAACAGTACTACTGACCAATTATGCCCTTCGCAATGCAAACCGCTATAGACAATTAACATTGCTTGTCATTGCAAAACCACCAATAGTTGAGACAAACAATAGACATGCTATTGACGAGGGAACCATTATGAAGGCATTTATTTTAGTACGTCAATAGCAAGAGCCGTTCGTGTGCCTATGGTGGCTCAATGCGTTGAGTGCTTGCCTTGAGCTCTGAAGATCGCGGGTTCAAATCTCGCGCGAGCACTGGATTTTTTGTTTGTTTATTTTTTTTATTTATTTACTTTTTTTTAAATAATAGTTTAAAAACCAAAAAGCTTTCAGGAAAAATATTTATGGTAACAAATTAAAAATTTGTTCAATGCTAAGACATGATTTTTTGAAAGACTTTTATGCATATAATTTGCTTTTTCATCCCTGAGCGTACGAGTGTTAAATGTTTTATGTTAATTATTTTTAAATTAATAGATTAAATTATTTTTATACATCAAATATTACCCGCTTTTTCACATTTTCATCCGCTTTCGCTTTGGTTTGAACCGGGAACCTTCAAACTGCTGGGCGAGAACGCATGCTCTATGCTATTGAGGCCTCAGATGTGTTCAGCAAATATGTTAAATGAATGAAATCTAGCTGTAGAAACCTCGTTGATAGTTTCTATCGCATTCACTGCAGCAAAAACTCACGAAAATTAAATATATAGACTTCTTGTTGACATGGTCGACAGAGATGAACTATACCTATTGACTCCTTATAGACATTGGGTCATGTGCCGACTGGCTTCCTACAGGGTAGTTATATATGGTTTGTTGTATCACTACAGATACATGCAATCTGATTGCGCCTGTAGTGGTGGGCAGCTCTGTTCTTAATTAAAATGGAAGGTATAAACTGACTAAAAAAAACCTAGCTCGGTCTAATTTTTCAAAAACCTCCAGATGTGGTGTTTTATTTCAAATCCTAAATTTTTGATTTTCTACCGATTTTCCTTAAATTCAGCAGTGAATTGTTCGATTCTGCATTTTCCTGAACTTTCTTTTGCGATTTCTGAAAAATCCTCTTACAACACACTATTGTTGTATACTGAGATTTTTCGAACCTGAATTGGTTGCAATATCTTTTATAGGTACTCTTGAAAAGGAAAATATTTATTTTAGTCTGAATGAAATTCTTCAAAAATAATAACTGTCAAAACATTCGTTGGCCAAGTTAGTTAACACTGTGTTGAACTTTTATGGGGAAAATCGTACAAAATGTTGACCACAGAACGTTGCTAGGTTTTTAAGGTCGTTAATTATTTTTCCCGAAATTTCATACAGTATTCCCCGGATATATGTTAAGCATTCTCCGCTTAAATGCACGCGAATTTGTGTCATTTGTGTTAAATTTTCATACAAGAAGCCCCGCTTATATGCACTATTTTTCGGGAATTTTGTACGGTGCTTATATCCGGGGAATACTGTACTGTAATCATAGAATTAAGGACCCAGATACTTGGACACTCCAGTGGTTATTCTAAGTTTAAAATACATTCAGCAAAAGTCTTTTCATTGCCTTTCGTAATTTAAGACTTCATTGATTGATATTCGGCCCTATTATGATAGTCTACAGTTGATAGACAGTAGAAAAAGTTCTATCGGCGATAGACAAAAACCAAATTTCGTATTACGAACGTCGAATTGATAGACAGCTGATCTACTGTCGTTCGTTCATTTATCGCTCGAAAAATTGTGAACGACAGACCTTTTTGAGAGGTGGAGGTTTCAATTTGATAAAATATAAGTCCCATATACATCTTAAAACATAAGTATATAAACTTTATAATGTAAAGTTTTGCTTAATAGGCAAAAATACTAGCAATAAGAACCAATTAAATAAATTGGTAGGGCTGATAGAAAAAACCCCAAAAATCGAAGCATTTTTGAAATAAAACAGAATGAAAGCTGGTTTGCTATATTCTCTATCTCCTGTGTTTTTTACTTTTTGCTATTATTATGGACCGCACTTTCGAACAGTTAAATGAAAATTTGAAGACAAATATGTAAAATATGTAAATAATTAACGAATTCGGAAAAAATCTACTGTTACCGCGCTTTTTATGGTAACTCATGGGGCTGGGAAAATTCTTTATTTTTCTTTTTGCATATTTCGATTATCGGAGCAGTTTTACTGTCAAATTTCGCACAAATAAATGACAGCTCTGGTTGCAAAAATACTCTCAGACAATTCTTGCGGCAATCAGTCATACGCCATTGAAATACCTACATACATATACATATGTATATGTAATATTGATAAAACATTTCAAATATTTTGAAGAACTTAAAGCAAAATTGATTGGTTTAAATCAGTGCTTGTCAGCACGACCACTACCACAATTTCTCTCATTCTTCACATGTATGTGTGCTTATTCATTGCTGCTGCCAAACTGATAGAGTTCTCTCGTTAACACAGACGCTGTGTGTGAGAAACAACAACAAAGAAATAACAAAGCCGCAATACTCAGCTTTGTATGAAAGAGTATTACGCTGGGAAGCACTGGTTTAAATGAACTGAAAAAAATAAATAAAAATAAAATAAAATTATTCAAAATTATGGGGATTTCCTAGTGCAATAAAAGGTCTGTTCCCGTACTGCACGAAACTGCCCAATTTGACCGAAAACTGTTCTCATATTACACCATTGTGCAAATGAGAGAGATTTTGACTGAAGAAGAAGACAAATACTCTGTCAAAATCTCTCTCATTTGCACAATGGTGTAGTTGGGGGGGGCAGTTTTCGGCTAACTTTTGTATTTTTGAGCAATTTCGTGCAATACGGGAACAGATCTAATATAGGGATTCGTTCAGCTTGATTTATAATAATATGAAATATTGCCTCGAATAACGTTGTAAGCGACAAATTCTTTTATGCTATTTTTTTGATTTTCACTTTCAATAATACTCTAGCCCAGCGTTGCCACTCACTTCATTTTTTTTTTCATATCCTTTAAGTACCAAATCGTATCCAAAAGTATCAAAAAAAATTTTTTGTCTAATCGATTTGGTCAAGCCGGGTTCTAAAAGTTGGAATGTCTGAGGGTGAGTTGTCAAAGAAAGCAATTCGTCGAATGAAAATCAAATTTCTCAAGTTGAAGTAAAAGTTGGGCTTCATATATACATAATTTCCTTGGTCATTCGTGTTTCGACTGTTGATCGGAAACATCAATATTTTCTATATGAAAGCTTTACGCAAAATGAAGTAGTATGTAAAATTCGTGTAACGTCTTATGCGAAGCAACGGCTTGGTCGAACTTATCGGTCAAATGAAAATGGTGATCGGAACGTCTGAGGTCCCTAATACGGAAGTTACTAATCCATGTAGATAGTCATGTGTTAATATATTGACATATCGATGTCTCACCAATATGTATCCGTTTGAGGGCGTATCATCGTATCATTTCATTTTTTAAAGTATCCAATTTGAGATACAATTGTATCCAAAACGGCAACGCTGCTCTACCCCTTTAAGCTATCAAAAATGTGTTTTTTATTTGGTCAACCTTTGGGCAGTTCTCAACAATTCAGAACCATAAAGAAGTGAAATGACTTTTTTCGTACTTTTCAAATGAAAAATAATCAAGCATCAAAAAAAAAAAAAAAAACCTTCCAAATGCGATTCGAAATAAATTTTTGAATGCAATTAAATCCGAAAGTATGAACATCCAGCGCTCTAGATTTTTAATAAAAATAATCATAATTATATGGGCCAAAATTCTTTTTAATGCTTACAACGTTATTCGAGGCGAAGATTCATATATGGGCATTTCCCAACGGACGCGACACTTAAATGAGCTATTTTAAGTCCTGAATTCAAGTACATATGCGGTAAATAGTACTTTGGCTTCTCAATACTTTCATGCAGCTTATGCGGACCTTTATATTTTTCAAAATTTCAATGCAGTCCCGAATAGCAATCAGCTACATACGGACGCGACAAAAAGTTTACATTTTCTGTAAATGCCCATATGGAAATTTTCGATGGGAAAAGTTACAAAGGTATTTTCAAAGCTGCATGAATCCCCATAATTTGATTATTTAGGGGCTATCTCCAGCTCTGTCAGAAATGAAAAACTTCATACAAAAAAAAAAAAAAAAAAAACGCTTCAGAAATCAATTAGAAATTTTCCGAAGTGTTTTTTTAAATGAAGTTTTTCATTTCTGTTTCATTTCTGACAGAACTGGAGATGTAAAACTGAAATGTAGAAAAAAAAAATTAATTATTAATTATTAGGGGTATTCACAAGGAAGGTGGAATTCTGTCGGAAAATGGGGTTTTACCCAGTGCGTGACGAATTGAAATCGAAAATATTCCGACGTCGATATTTTCCGACAGAATTCCATCTTCCTTGTGAATACCTCTATTATATTTTTAATGCAAAAATGCACACGCGCAATTTTGATATTTCTTCCATGCGAATCTGCGCAGAGTTAATTATCATAAGGCCGCCCCGCAATATAAAGCCGAATATTGTTTTAAGACAATTTTTTTGTTCTCTATCCGCCTGCTTCGAAGCTTTCTTAGCTCTTTCTATTGTCTAACGCTGCATTATGCTCGCAGTCGCCTAGTTTCGTTCTATTCATTGTTTATTTAATCGAACCGAATTGCGGTGAAGCAGGTGCCTGAAAAACGCCCCCTCCGTCTTTCTATTTCTCTCGCTGACTCTTTTCCAATTTTTTCATTTTTTAAATATGTATATTTTTCCCTTATTTTACAAAAAATAGTAGTGATACTTGCCTACTTCTGCGTACTTAATCACTTATCTTAATTTTATCTAAAAACCACAAAGTCAAAACAACAACAACAGCAGTAACCGAAACAACATTGTATATGAATGTGTATGGCGGAAGGCATGTATCTTCGTTTACTTATATACATATATATAAAAGTATACACTTGCATTAATAATGAAGCGAAAAAGAGCGAAATTAAATATGTAAACTATGCGTCAGTTTTATATATACATTTTATTATACAGGGTGTCCCGTAAGGTAGTACATTCCTTTACAGGGGTGGTAGGGGAGTCCAAGATGAACAAAAAATCGTAAGTGAGGTGGGGGTCCCAAATGCACCCCTGAGGAGTTATAGGGCCTTAAAGTTTTTTGGCACTAAGTCCAGAAAAAACAATTCTCCCACGCTAGTGGCTTACTGTAGAAAGAAAAATGTTATGCGGTTTGAAAGCCAATTGTACAGGCTTTTGGGCAAAATTGAATTGATGGTCAAAATTGCAGTTATTGTGTGAAAAATAAACGCTCAAAGTCAAAAATTCTGAAAAAATTTTCAATTATTTTACTTTGGGAGCCATTTTGGTATGGAAAAGGTCCAATTAACACATGCTTTTTAATTTTTTTTAAATCTTCGATCAATTTACTTCAAATCTGTGGTACATTTGTTATACCTTATTAGCGGTTTAACCTCAGGAAAAATAGGATTTAAAAACGAACTTGAACTTTTTTTAAAATCAATTAAATAATCTCAGCAAAAAATTACCAATTTTTTCAGTTAAAGTACGTATAATTTTAAACCAAAATTTGTCTTAAATAAGAAATTGCTGGCTGGCCATTGTAAGCCCAAGATTGCTATTTTAAGAATTTCATCACATAAAAAAAAGTTGAAGTTCGTTTTTAAATCCCATTTTTTCGATGGTTAAACCGCAAATAAGGTATAACAAATGTACCACAGATTTGAAGTAAATTGATCGAAGATTTAAAAAAAAATTAAAAAAGCATGTGTTAATTGGACCTTTTCCATACCAAAATGGCTCCCAAAGTAAAATAATTGAAAATTTTTTCAGAATTTTTGACTTTGAGCGTTTATTTTTCACACAATAACTGCAATTTTGACCATCAATTCAATTTTGCCCAAAAGCCTGGGGTGCATTTGGGACCCCCACCTCACATACGATTTTTTGTTCATCTTGGACTCCCCTACCACCCCTGTAAAGGAATGTACTACCTAACGGGACACCCTGTATATATGTTAAATTATATATGTTAATTATATATTATATTATATATATATATAGTTATATATATATGTATATTATATATATGTTTTATCCCAAATGTCGCGTACACTTCGTGAATTATGAGTAAACATAGATATAAATATGTAATAGAGTGCACTCGGGATAGCGTCAACTAATTAAAACCGCGCGAATGTTGAAGTTTATGAATTTCCTTAGTCTGGACCAAAACATTGTCGTAACTACAGCTTTAAGCGTTTTTATAGTACTTACATATTTTAACTAAAACCAACCAAAAATCTAATTCAACCAAATGATTTTTCCAGGAATTAAAGAAATATTTTACATGGGATAATTTTGCTAATCGTTGTGCCATCATTTCGTTTCGCTAAAGCAGGAACACTTATACCTTTCTATGATAAGTCGCGAATACATACATATTATTTTGTTTTTTCGTGTAGGTAATGTAAGCAATTTTGGGGTTTTTTGAGCTCATTTGGTACAGCAACATTAACAAGTACGAGAAAACAATTGAACAAAAAGGACAAAACTTATCATTGCATACACAAAAGGGGGATTCCCGAAGTTCGGAAAAGACAATATAAAACGTATTTTAACCGTTATTCAAACTAAAACTTTTCATTATTCAGAGTTGACCATTTAGAGCTTTCAGGTTTTGTTCACATTGACCTTATCCCGAGTGAACTATAGCGGGAGACACAATCGATAGCACTATCGATAGTATCGATGTTTTCAAACGATCGAAAACATCCATGGTTTTTGAAGACTATCGTTAGTTTTGATTCATGGACATTTACTTTACCATTGGAAATGTGGTGCTGGCGGTGACAGAGGGCTGTCTTCTTTGTGAAATGGACAGATTCCTAAAAATGCCTTTATTTCAGTGATAGCCAAACGCACACAAAGACAGGAACACTTCGTGTTTTAACGTAACGATGTGATGTGAATGCACAAATCATGCGAGCACACCCTCATCCATATATAACTATATATGTCACTCAGGAGCCGTTTCCATTTTGGCTCTTTTCACCACGGTCTTGGGTACCCACCATGGTCTTGGGTACCCACCAAAATGAGCATTTTTCACTTAGGTACTCACCAAAAGTATTTCTCTCTCGCTCTTCTTTTGCCTGCCGAGTAACATCTCTTTCTAACTGGCGCGAAACGTCCCGACCAAAATCTATGAGAGTGACATATGGGTATTTTCACAGAAAGGTCTGCCGGAAATGAAAATGCCCCAGTTCCTTAAAAAAAATTTTGGGTATGTACTATCATATTAGTTCTGCTGTGGCTGAAATGCGTTCGCCAGTTTCAATTTTTAATTTTGGGAGATTCATTCAAAGTACAGTGCGGCCAGCTCGTGAGAATTTTACCAAACTTTTTCATAACAATGATATGGGAAAGAGGATTGTATACATAAAACTACGCAATTTATGTGCTCTTCAATATCAAGGAGAAACTAGATCTTTTTTTTTATTTTGCTTACCCTGTTTACATAACTTCTTAATCTTACACTGTTTCAGCAATATCTAAATTCCCTTTATACAATCAAATTCTGTAACAGTAGTCAAAAATAGGGATGTAAACTGTGGATACTACTTTAAGATGAAACGGGATATCGTGGCATTAAGCGAAGAACATGAGCCATTACATCTTATGAAAGTTGGCAATATGATGAACTTTCATAGCTATTATAAAGAAATACCGAGCCGACATGACCCGTGCTCTCTTTCGATAATTTGTGCACTGACCATGTAGGCAGTCATAGGTCTACCCCTTCTGTGTCTAATCCCTGTATTGTTGTTAGAGTACGCTGCTTCAACATGGTGCACATTAGCTGAGAAAAGAGAAGCATGCGTTGATACGGTCAATGGAGATGACTATACCTGCCTAATGCCAGTACAATTTCTCTAATACACCGGCCTATAAATTGTTGACGTTTGTCGACTAGTTCTCTTGTCTATAGTTAGACTCAATATAGACATGGGGCCTACTATGCGACTGACTTCCTGCAGTTGATTTTCGTTTTTCAGCTTCGGCTTCACACGCATGAGAGCACTAACACAAATGTTTTGCCCGTGGGCCTTCTAGCGGCTTACACTGCTTTATTTAGAAAAGGGCGAGAGCCGCTCGAAAATTCATCTTTCGGTTGTCAAAATTATCGGTTGTCGATGGTATTATCGATAATCAAAACTATCGGTGATGATGTTGGTGATGAGGTTGGTGATGATGGTGAGGTTGGTGATGATGATGGTGAGGTTGGTGATGATGATGGTGAGGTTGGTGATGATGATGGTGAGGTTGGTGATGATGGTGGTGATGATGGTGGTGATGATGTATGGTGATGATGATGATGATAGTGATGATAATGAAGTGATGATGATGATGGTGATGATGATGATGGTGATGATGATGATGATGGTGATTATGATGATGATGATAGTGATGATGATGATGATAGTGATGATGATGGTGATGATGATGATGTGATGATGATGGTGATGATGATGGTGATGATGATGATATGATGATGATGATGATAGTGATGATGATGGTGATGATGATCGTGATGATGTTGATCATGGTGATGGTGAGGTTTGTGATGATGATGGTGAGGTTAGTGATGATGATGGTGATGGTGATGATGATGTGATGATGATGGTGATGATGATGGTGATGCTGATGGTGATGCTGATGGTGATGCTGATGATGATCAGTGCCGGCCACCACTACATTTGCTAATTGCGTTTGTATGCGTGGACATTACACAGCGAGAAACAGTTGTGGATGTTTTCATACAAAATTGCATAAATTTTTCTTTAGCCTTCTTGATTTATGCGCTTTCAAGTTTTTTGAGAAAAATATACGTTTAAGGGAAAACTCCTATTTTTTTAAATTGAATAATAGCATATTAAGGACTTAGAAAACTCAATAAGCTCATCGAAATCGATGTCTGTATTATTAAGTTTTATTCGCATGAGATTTTCTAAATGCTGGTCCGTCAAAGAGTTTCGGTATTTGTTTTTGATAAAAACCATGCTCGAAAATGCCAAATCGCAGGCATAGGTGGTTCCGATCATAGAGCAGGGCCGAAAAATTTTGTTCTTTAGAACTGGGTATGTCCCTGGATCGATACGTCGCCAAAACTCGACGCCTCGCATCTTATAATTTTATTTATATTTTAAAATTTGCGTACAAAGACCTAACTCACGTGTTTTGAACGAAAATTGATATAATATCAAAAAGCCCTAACTCAGAAAACTGCTCGAAACACAGAAAAAATAAAAATTCAAGCCTAAAACAAATTTCGTGCGTAGTATTTAATTGACTTTGCGTTTAAACTTTTTTTAAATATCTAACCTTTGCGATTTTATGAAGTTTTTTCCTTCTCCTGTAAAGTAGCAAAATAATGAGTTACGCCCTTTCTATCCGAAGCTATCGATATGCCCTCATCGTTCGACAGTTTCAATAAGACTGGAATTCATTCAAAGACAGTGCGGCCAGCTCGTGAGATTTTTTCCCTTTTTCTACAATTTGGGAAAGAGGGATTTTTTTCTCTACGCAATTTATGTGCTCTTCTTTCAGAAACTATCTTTTTTTTTATTTTGTTATATTTTAAACAACTTCTTAATCTTAATTTTCGCAATTATTCTTCCCCTTTGTTCGCTCTCTGTAACATATAAAAAAAGGGATTAACTGTGGATACTACTTTAAGAGAAACGGGATAAATATGGTTTACCGAAGACTTATGAGGGAATGGTAGTCTTTGAATATTGGCAATACTGAATGAAACTCGCATATATTTTAAAGAATCGAGCGACATGACCCTGCTCGCTCGATAGTTGGCAACTGACCATGTAGGAGTGTAGGTCTAACTCTTCTTCTTCCTAATCCCTGCAATGTGTTAGAGCTACGCTGCTTCAACATAGGCACATAGCATGAGGAAAAGAGAAGCATGCTATGGCAGCGAAATATTTAGTTCTGCTGTGGTGAAATGCATTGCCACTTTTATTCTTTACAATTTTTGGAGATTTTCAGCGTACATTACATATAAAATGATCTACCAAACTCATAAAATGGTAATTATGGTAAGAAGCTTTGAAAAACATAATAACTAATCAAAGAATCTCAATATCAAGGAGAAATATGATATTGTTTTTTTGAGCTTGTACCCTGGTTACATAACTTTTTGATCACACTGTGTTCAGCAAAAACACTAAATTCTATATACAATCAAATTCGTAGCCGTAGTCAAAAATGTATGTAAATTGTATTACAAAATGAAAGCATTCGTGCACATTAAGCAAAAACATAACCTATTATCATTTATTAAAGTTTCAATTATGAACTTTTCAAGCTTTATAAAAAAACCGAGCCGACCCCGTGTTTGTTTCATAATGTTTCTTGCAGGTGGCATCATAGTACCCCTTTGTGTCTACCCGTATTGTTGTTGGTAGTTTCTGGTGAATTTCTCGAAGGTTGAATTTCCTATGTCCTGCTTAAGGTTTTTAGTTGGTAGCTTTTTGTGAATTTCTGAAAGAGTTGAATTTCCTATACCTGCCTTAATGGTAGATTTCTTATATAGCGCATGAGGCTTTTTGACGTTCAGATTTAACCTACACTTCGTACATGCAAAACTGACTGACATGATTTTCGTTTTTCAGCTCGGCATTCACATCGCATGAGTAGCCACTAACACAAATGATTTTGCCCGTGGGCCTTCTTAGCGGCTTACACTGCTTTATTTAGAAAAGGGCGAGAGCTCGCTGAAAATTCATCTTTCGGTTGTCAAAAATTAATCGAGTTGTCGATGGTATTATCGATAATCAAAACTATCGGTGATGATGTTGGTGATGAGGTTGGTGATGATGGTGAGGTTGGTGATGATGGTGAGGTTGGTGATGATGATGGTGAGGTTTGGTGATGATGATGGTGAGGTTGGTGATGATGGTGGTGATGATGTAGGTATAATGATGTGTGAATGATGATGATGATGGTGATGAGATGTGATGATGATGAGATGATATGGTGATTATGATGATGATGATAGTGATGATGATGATGATGATAGTGATGATGATGATGATAGTGATGATGATGGTGATGATGATTGTAGTGATGATGATGAGATGATGACTGATGATGATGATGATGATGATGATTTTGATGATTGATATGATTGATGAGATGGTGATGTGATGTGATGATGTTATCAGGTGATGAATGAGGTTTGTAATGTATGATTGTGATGATGATGAATGATGATGATGGTGATATATGGTGATGCTGATGGATGAATCGATATGATCAGTGCCGGCCACCATTACATTTGCTAATTGCAGTTTGTATGCGTTGGATTTACACAGCGAGAAAAGATTTGTGGTATGTTTTCAGTTAGAGATCGCGGATTAGTGATTTTGCCGGATACCGGATACCGGATATCCGGCTAACTGCGAGGCCGGATAGCCGGATATCCGCAACGGATATTGAATATTTTTCCAAATTCAGAAATGAAAGCTTTATTCAGGCATGTGCATAGAATCCGAATCTGAATAAAAACGAAATTTATGCATAAGTCCTTTTATATTCACATTTCATCAAATACTGAATTATTATTTTTCAAATGAATTTCGACTTGACATTGGCAGCTCACAGTATCAAGTATATTTCTAATTGTCAAGACTAGGATAATGAAATAAATTAGTAAATACGCCGAAGTTATTGCATTCCGTCATACTCACAATATAGATTTGCATACCAGTATATAAGGATTTTGTAGTATTTATTTATTAGATATTTTTGATAATACATAAACATCATAAAAGTCGCAATATTACTAATCGTTTTGTTACTTAATTGAATATTCATAAAGGCTATCCTTCAAGGAGATGTTGATTCAGAAAAATGTGAAATTTTTTAATATCCGGTATCCGGCCGGATAATGGAGTTAGTATCCGATCCGGCCTGAATGTTCATTGTTATGCCGGATATGCCGGATACCGTGATAGTAACCGGATATCCGCGTGCATCTCTAGTTTTCATGACAAAATTGGAGTAAATTTTTCGTGTTAGCCTTTTGATTTATGCGCTTTCAAGTTGTTGTGATGATAAATATATCGTTTAAGTGATGATGATGGTGATGATGATGATAGTGATGATGATGATGATATGATGATGATGATAGTGATATGATGATGAGTGATGATGATGATGTGATGATGATGATGATAGTGATGATGATGGGGATGATGATGGTGATGATGGTGTTTATGTTGTTGATGGTGGTGATGATGGTGATGATGACGGTGATGATGACGGTGATGATGTTGGTGATGATGATGGTGATGATTATGGTGATGATGAGGTTGGTGGAGATGATGATGGTGAGGTTGGTGATGATGGTGCTTATGTTGTTGATGGTGATGATTATGTTGATGAGGGTG
Source organism: Chlorops oryzae (assembly GCA_020466095.1). NCBI lineage: Eukaryota > Metazoa > Arthropoda > Insecta > Diptera > Chloropidae > Chlorops > Chlorops oryzae. The sequence continues at coordinate 43,266,273 of CM035806.1, forward strand.
TTTATGTTGTTGATGGTGGTGATGAGGATGATGGTGATAATGATATTGATAATGACAGTGATGATGTTTGTGTGATGTGTGATGGGTGAGGTGATTGTGGTGATGATGTGGTTGTGTGATGTGGTGATGATGGTGATGTTATATGTGTGATGTTGATGGTGATGATGAGGATGATGGGGATGATGAGGTTGATGATGATGATAGTGATGATGATGGTGATGATGATGACGGTGATGACGGTGATGATAATTATAACTTACACAACTTCTTGCTACATCACGTCGTGAATAATCTTCAGAAATTCTGATAGTCTTAAGTGTGCCATTTTACAAACCAAATGAGAATTTTAGGGGTCATGCTAAAATCTTATTCTATGCACTGATGCCAGCTGATGCCGGTTTACAAGGGATTTTTACCGATTACTTTCCTCAAGAAAACAGAAATGAAGGGTTTTTTTTTGCTATATCCAAGGGAAAAGAGTTGTGCTACAACGGAAAGTGTATCCGGCCGGATGCCGGATACCGGATATCCAGCTGGCTGTTAGGCCGGATATCCAGCTGCCGGATAGTTAATTTTTTTGTTATTTATTTTTCGTTTTTAAAGTCATATTGAATGGCGTAGCAATGATCCTGAGCGTTGCCTTTGGTTGAAAAAATTCTGAACGTTATTTTCGGACACAGCACACTTTTTAGTAATGTTTGTTTCGAGTGGTTGGACCGAACTGAAATGAAAAATCTCTGAAAATGGAAGTTTTCAGTGACAATGTTAGCGGAACTGCATCGAGTTTCCTCCATCGAGCTCTAGCGTAGTGCATGCATACTGACCTCACAATCCGAAGATCGCGGGTTCGATCCCTGGCCGGGCTACAAATGAATGTTAAAGCAGAAAGATTATTAGAAAACTTCGAAATGCACGAAAAAACACGATGAGAGGATCCTCTCTCTCGAAACTCGAGTTTCTTGCACTCAGGAGAGAAGAGAGAGTTGTCAAACGATTTCTAAAAATAGACACATTGAGAGAGAAAAGAGCTATAGCGGACTTTCTCGCGCCGCGCCGATGATTTTGTCCGGCGTGATGCGCAATGCCATTGGTGTAGAAATATCACCGCGCGACTCCTTTACAAATGGAGTCGGGAAGGCTCCTTTTTCATGCTGATTTCATCGCGGAGGACCGCCTGACATTCTTTACTGGGTGCGAACGTAAATTTGAACTCGAACAGTTGAGAAAGCCAACACATGCGAAACAATTTGGTTGAAAATGATTATAATTTTTTTGTTGTTGTTTACCTCAAAGCGGGGGTCTCCGCTTAAGACGAATCACGTTTAATTGCCGTTTTAGCTTAAAAGAATGAATATTTCAGCAATGTGAAAATTGCTTTCGATATTCGATAATCGGATTTCCGGACAATTTGATGAAATCTTTTGAATTTTATATTCGATAAAACGTCGACTGTGATCTGGGATGGCATAATTACACGTTTTTGATAAAAATATATTAGGGGTATTCACAAAGGCGTCGGAAAATATGAAAGTCGTAAAATCGGAAAATTTTAACTGCTTAAAAAGTTGTGCAAGATACAAAAAAAGTTTAAAAAATTTTTAAAAAGTCGAAATTTTCCGATCTTCCGACTTTACAACGTTTTTAACACACCTTTGTGAATACCCCTATTATATAATTTACGTAAAAAACGTAAAATTTACATAATTTACGTAAGAAATGTAATAAATGTATGAAACTTAAAAATAACCAAATATACAACTCTTTTTATTCACAACTGCTGATTTGTTAATGTATTCACTTGTAGGGATGATCGATATTCACCGAAAATGCGTAAACATCGGTGTTATCGATGTTTTTGAGGACTAAACATCGAAATTTTTCTTCCATCGATGATACTTTCTCATTGGGGATACGTTCACAATGACATCAGAAATAGGCTTTCGGTCGAGACATCGAAGAAACTCGTCAATATTTATTTCACTCTGCGATCGGCCGATGTCATACCCGACGATGATGACAAATGATGTTACCAAATTGTGCTTCGAGCCTTGGTTATCCGTCTCTTTTAACTGTCACCTCGATTAACCATCACATGTATAGCATTTTACTTTTCTTAATAAAAATACTTCCTGATCTCGTGTCTCATTGACGTTAAATAAATAAAAGCTGTGTTGGATTTAAATTTTTATTTCTGTGTTTTTACCAGAGCTCGAAAATAAGTGTTATTTTGAATTTCATGAGATTATATTCTTGAAAATAAATCTCAATTGGCGATTTCAACGAGACGGATGGATCGATTTTTATCATAAGTATGTACATATCGATAGCTTCGGATAGAAAGGGCGTAACTCATTTTTTTTTAAAAACGAGATTTTTGCATTTTCTGATGGTCGACTCTCAAATACACCCCCTCCAAAAAAATTGACGACCTTTGAATGAAAATACCGAAGTTATAGTTACTTTTAAAAAAGCCCTAACTCATAGCGAACGTTCCTTTCTTAAGTCTTTGCATGTCTCTCTTGGTCTGTATGCATGCAAAGACTCAAGACACGAACGTGAAAACAGTGAATAATGCGTTTCAAAAAATATTTGTTTTGAATTAATTTTATCAATAGAAACCACTAACCGATATTATTGGTTATAGTATAGTGCTGGATCGCATCTTATAATTTTATTTATATTTTAAACTTTGCGTACAAAGACCTAACTCACGTGTTTTGAACGAAAATTGATATCAAAAAGCCCTAACTCAGAAAACTGCTCGAAACACAGAAAAAAATAAAAATTCAAGCCTAAAACAAATTTCGTGCGTAGTATTTAATTGACTTTGCGTTTAAACTTTTTTTAAATATCTAACTTTTGCGATTTTATGAAGTTTTTTCCTTCTCCTGTAAAGTAGCAAAATAATGAGTTACGCCCTTTCTATCCGAAGCTATCGATATGTCCTTGGACAGCTTTTACAATTTTGTAACACACATTATTTTCAAGAATATAAAAAATCCAAAATAACACTTATTTTCGAGCTCTGGGTTTTACACTTATATTTCATATTCGATAAAAAAGCACATTTTTTTACAAAATTGATGTAAAAAACTAAATTTTTTTCATGTAATTTACGTAAAGTTTTATACGTAAATTACGTGTAAAAAACGTATCAAAATTTTTACATGCCATCCCAGACTGTGATGAAAAACTTGTATTAAGTGGTTCAGCCAAATAAGGCCAACGCCTTTATAAAGCCCGATTTTCAGAAAACATATTTCTAGCACTCCCAGCATAATGATTTTTATACCCAGCGTAAGCGGGGTATATTAGTTTTGTGCGAATCTTGTAACAGGGAGAACTAAGCTCCGGAGATATAGACATATATATATAGAAATGATCAGGATCAAAAACTGGATCGATTTAGACATGTCCGTCTGTCCGTCCGTCCGTCTGTCCGTCCGTCCGTCCGTCCGTCCGTCGTCCGTCGTCGATCTCCTCCGAAACGGCTGGACCAATCAAGTCTAAATTTTGCACACAGGTATATCGGGATCCGAGTATGATCCTAAGTAAAAATGGGAGACATCCGCCCACTGCCACGCCCACAAATGAATATAATGTGTTTTCAGTAAAATGCTTGTAACTTGCGAACCACTCAACACATTCCATTGACATTTGGTGTACTGGTAAACTACGAAAAGGGACATATCCTGAAAAAAATGGACGCCGCCCTCCGTGAGCCACGCCCACAAATAAGCCCACAATTAAGGGCTTATCGTAACTTGTGAAGTAAAAGGCGTAGAAGCTTCAAATTCGCAACATAGGTTGACCAAGACGAATGAAAGGTGTAGGAAAAAATTTTATAAGGCCCGCCCACTGCCACGCCCACAAATTGAGATTTTTCGTAACTTCCGAAGTAAAAAGCGTAGAAGCTTCAAATTCGCAACATAGGTTGACCAAGGCGAATGAAAGGTGTAGGAACAAAAATTTATGTAGCCCGCCCACTGCCACGCCCACAAGTAGGAAAGCAAAACATAGTGCGCTCATAATGTCGGGACGCTGGGTATTTAAAAGTCGGGCTTGACCGACTTTTGCTTTCTTACTTGTTATATTTACTTCATTGTGTCGATTACTTAGCTGGGTGAATAGTAATCGTCCAACAAAGTCGACAGAAGTGAAAACAACGTGCTTGATCTAATTTTGCGTGAGAAGTAGAACAACGTTTTTCTAAAAGTTTTTGATCATTTTGTTAAGTCTTGATGCCCATACCAAAAGTCGGACTTTATTCAATATCTTAATAAGGTCTTAATAAGGCCCACAATAGTCAATAAGGCCCTAAATGGACCTTAATATACCAAGCAGTTAAAAACAATGAGAAAGAAAGCCTTTCACTGCAATGGGCAGCAAGTTAACAAAATTATTATCGATAATGCCTTGCACCTGCACTTGAATATACAACGTTGAGTTTTAATAATATTATTTTATATAAGAAGAGCTGTGCAGAGTATTTATTTTAATTTTGGATCTCAAACAACATTTACAATGAAATCAGATATGTAATAGTTTTATATTTTTATGCATTTTTTCGCACGTTTTTGAGAGCAATCAGCATTGGGCCTTATTTAGACATGGGGTTCCTTATATGGCAAAAAAAGGAAATTTTCTAAAATGTCTCAAATGAATACTTTTAAACACTTTTTTGTACTTTTTTTTTTTTTACATTTTCGAATAAAGAAAAGGTTAAATAAAAGTGATTAAGATCCAAACTCTCTCTAAATTTAACGAATTTTCGCCTCTGTGACAAAACCCGTTAGCATGGCCTTATTTGGGTAAGTTACCTTATAAAAATTTTTAGTTAGATAGGTACCTATAAAATTGCAACAAAACAAATAAAACCCTTTAAAAGTTCCATATCCCAGCGGGAAATTACCGCCTGAATGACAATGTCATCAGTGATATCTCGATGACATATACGTGACAGTATCATGCACGACACCTTGGGGGATATGTCGTCGTAGAAGGGATGCTGTTCATGTGATCGATTCTCATTGGCTACTGAAATTTAGAGTCAGGTTGTAGCGTCATTCGGGAGTTATCATGAAGTGGCGTAGAGGATGAGTGCTCGACTCAGAATGCGAAGACCGCGAGTTCGATCCCTGGCTGAGGCGAACAGAAATTGTTCAAAATAGAGTTTTAAAAATTTGCAAAATATTTAAAGGGAAGTCAAAAAAGAGAGGTGTCAACTGGTTTTCTTTAAATTGACATTCAGAGAGATAAGAGAATGTGCTGCTCTCAAATGGTTTTTTCGCCATCACATCCCCTAGCAGGACAGTGTCCTGCTAAGAGTCACTAGTGACATTTTCGAATCCCACGATGACAAGTCGGTGGTGAATTCACTGTCCAACTCCTGTACAAATGTCATACAAAATGTTCTATGAAATCGCTTGCGTTCCGGCTCCAAAGTCAGCCTGACTTCATCCACGATGTCAGGGGGACATTTCCCGCTGGGTCATGTAATACACTACTATTTTGACAAGTTCTGAATGTCGATAGTTTGAAGGTACATGATGATATGCACAGAAGAAGAAGAAGAAGAAGAAGAAGAAGAAGAAGAAGAAGAAGAAGAAGAAGAAGAAGAAGAAGAAGAAGAAGAAGAAGAAGAAGAAGAAGAAGAAGAAGAAATAGAAAATCCGAGATCAAATTAAACACTGAAAATACGACGATTCCTTATATCGCTATCCACAGATGGCGATCCCATATCCCAAATAGTATGTATGTAGATACAATAAGAACTTTGCTAAAAACTAACCGGAAAATCCTTACTCAATGTCTTAAATCAAAGCCACTTTCAATGCGCTTTGGGCTTACGATTTTTTCTTTCTTCCTACTTTTTTTCTTCCAAGTGGATTAACTAACTAAACGCCTTCCGCTATGAAGGGACTTAAAGCGAAGAACAGTTTTGCTTATAATTTTCACAAGTTTTACACACTTTCTTTCCTTTAGTGTCTTTCGTTGCTCAATTTTTATTGAATCAGTATTTTCCGGTAGTTTTTGCCATTTTTAAATTTTATAAATAATAAATGAACTATTTATATTCAATTCAATTATAGTGTTGCTGAAAAATCACGAGTCTCTGCTAAAAATTTGTTCTCCTTCCTTTCCCTTACTCTTTTTTTCGTCTCTTGGCTCTGTTTTGTCCGTCTCTTTCACTTTCTCCTTCTTCTTCGTCCCGTACCCGTACCCGTCGCCGTCCTCTTCCCCGTCCCGTTGGCCGTTGTCACGACTTTTTCGATATCTTATGGCCTGTTTGCTAATGTTTTCCGATTGCTTTCCGTTCCTTTCCAGCGGTTGCCTTAGATTTCCATGTGCACTTCTTCAGCTAGATTTGCTACTTTTACGTATGAGCAAGAGTATCGCCGCATACGTTTTTACGTTAATTAGATTTAGCTTTAAATTAGAATATCTGCAAGTAGCTACATACGAATATGTATGTGTATAAGTATTTATATACATACGTACATATACATATACAAATATATCTGAGAATAGATAACGTAGCAACTATACAATACACGGGGACGATATGGCGTTAGATAGAGTGGCATGTGTCGTGTGTCGTATGCCTTTGCCGACCTATGCGTATCATCCTTAGTTTTTAGCGAAGCTCTTAATGTGACATAAGGTTTCAATCTCAGTTTAAATTATATTTTTTTTTTTATTTATTTATTTATTTTTATTTTTTTTTTTTTCAACTAGATCTCTGACGAAATGCGACCCATCGAGGTCACAAGCAAATGTATAATCTCGTAAAGAAAATGCCTGGATGTCATTTTTTTGATTTAATAAAAGAGAAAAGACTGTCAATACGTCTCGGAATTTTTACAATACGTAGAGAGTTCAGTTCCAAAGCTTTAAATTGAACTAATGACCTTTTGAAGGTCTTCCAAGATATACTCTCTTTGGGGGTTACTTTTTTAAAATTTTTCATTTTTATACCCAACTTCAGCAGGGTATACTAGTTTTGAGCGGATCTTGTACGTAACAGATTAGAGCTAAGATCCGCAGATATAATGCATACGAGTAAATATACATACCCGACAATATTTATATTCCTCATAATTATCGAAATCTGAGTCAATTTGGATATGTCTGTCTGTGGTCGAATCTTCTCCGAAATGGCTGAGGCTATCCAAATTTGGTACATACATACATATATGTGTGAATGTTGGGATGCTCACAGCGACATACGTCCATATAGAGGAAAATTTTTATAAATCGCGAACCGCTCAACACTTTTCATTGATATTTGGTACACTGGTGAAGGGCTAGGAGGAGAGATACAGTCAAAATCGATTATAACAGACCTGATTAAAAACAGACTTAACACATATACATAGTAGACAAAGCCTCCGTGGTCCCTGCGAGTGTAATGGGAATAATTCATAGGAATTCGTATATATGTAACAGGCATCGCTTGTCGTAGACCTATCGCTTATAAAATACTCGTTTGGAAGCCCCCACGGCTCGATATATCGTTCGTAACAGACAAATGACCGATTCCTTTGCGTACGACGTATAAAATGTTTTTTTTTTTTTTTTTTTTACAAAAATGCTTCTCGGGCATCACTGCCAACAACAGAATGTCTGCTATGGATGATATATGAACCTATCATCGACAATAGCAGACTGTCTTCTATATGCGATATATTTCTATAACAGAAATCGTATACAACGGACAGATTTTCCGGTCCCTTGAAGTCTGTTATAAACGGTTTTGACTGTATATCCCCGAAAAGATTGAGCGTGGTCTGTCCACTGTCGCATTCATAATTAGAGATTAGAGATTAGTCAGGGGTGCTATGAAAATCAATAGTGGTCAGCAGTGTTGGAAAATGGAAATTTCAGTGTGTACCTAAAATGGTCCATAAATTGTACCTAAATATAGTAAAGTGAACCTAATATACCCAGCCGAATTTTTGCTCATAAATGGTAAATTCATTAATGTTTTCACCGAAGACATCAAGGGGAAAATTTTCGTACTTATCAAACGATATGTCTTTATGGATGATATATAACCTATTCTATCGACAGATAGCAGACTGTCTTACTATCATCCGACGATATATTTCTATAACAGAAATCGTAGTACAACGGACAGATTTTCCGAGATCCCTTGATAGTCTGTTATTAAACGGTTTTGAACTGTATATCCTCCGAAAAGATTTGAGCGTGGGTCTGTCCACTGTCGCATTCAAATTAGAGATTAGAGATTAGTCAGGGGTGCTAATGAAAATCAAATTAGTGGTCAGCAGTGTTGGAAAATGAAATTTCAGATAGTGTACATCTAAAATTGGTCCATAAATTTTCAGAACCTAAATATAGTTAAAGGTATCCTAATATACCCAAGCCGAATTTTTGCTCAAAAATTTGGTAAATTCATTAAATGTTTTCACCGAAGACATCAAGGGGAAAATTTTTAAATCGTACTTATCAAATCTTGATTTTTGGTCATTTAAAGGCATGAATGTTAATTCATACCCCCAAATTCTAATGGTAATGTCTATCATGTAGAACATGTGTTATTACACTCCCGAACGATGACATTGTCTAGCAAAACGAGAGTACCTACTAATACGATAGAGTAATCTATTCCAATTTCGATGACCAACCCGTGACATATTTATATTCTTATGACGGCCAATGCCGCTTCTGTGTAAATTTCATGAGAATGTTGCAATAGAATCAGTAGTAGTCGCGGATAACCACAGAAGAGCTTTCACCATTTCATTCACTAACAATATTTCTTCATCTTGAAATTGTGCCTAAAATGGACAAATTGTACCTAGTGTACCTTTGAAGTGAAAAAGGGCCGAAAAAGGTACAATTACACCTACTTTTCCAACACTGGTGGTCAGAGACGATGTACGCAAAAAACATTTCATACAAATCGATCTAGCCGTTTCGGAGGAGCAACAGACACCGCGATACGAGAATCATTTATCAGCCTAAATGTTCTAAATGTTCAGTCCCCGGGAGTTTTTCCCCAAGAAATTTTTCTCCGGAGAAAAAGAAATGATGTATTCTAAACATCAATAAAAGAAATAATGTGACGACCTTTGCTTAAAATAGGTTCAGAATACTTGGTTCCTTTATAAGATTCATTTCTCCAGTGTGCTGCAAAAAGGCAGCATTTTTTTTCAATTCCGCACGAAAAAACTCCCCGGGAATGCTTAGAATCGGCCTGTAATATATAAGATTTTTATTTTAAGATCTAATCTGACCAAAGCCATTATTTTTCTCTGGGAGATATATACAGAGCAGTAATACATAGTAAAATACTCCGGATTCCATTTGTACTGCAAAATAATTAAAATTGCTATAAATACTCGTTTTCAGATACTTCTCTTTATTAATTTGATATTTCCCCTATAAAAAAAAAAAAAAAAAAAAAACATTAAAAAAAAAAATATATGTACCTATATTTATATTGCTATTGCACCCTCCAATGTCTAGCCGTTATATATTGCACTAGCTAGCTAACAACCTTGCCATTGGCCTGGGAAACTCAAGACAATTGGATTAGAAAATCGTCGGCTATGGTCATTGTCGTAGGTTTAAGGGTATACATTTGTGACTATGGCGGTTCAATATTGTATTGATGGTCACTGTCAATGATTTTCCGACATTGACATTGTAGGAAAAATGATTTTCACACGTTCGAAATTACAACATCTGATGTCAGTGTATCGGTACCTTTTCCCTCTATTGGTCTGTGTAGAGCTGCAGTGGACAATGGCGGAAAAGTGAAGCCTTACATTTTGTTTTTTTCCTTTTTTTCTTTCGTACTTTTGATTTTTTTCTCCCCGGTTTTTTTTTTTCTTTTTTCTTTTTGTAGTTGTTTTAAATCATCTTTTCGCTAAATTTTCAGGGTAGATCGTTTCGGGAAATAAGAAAATCGAGCTTCTGAGCTTAGTTGTCTTTCAGATTTCACAATAAATTCAACGCAAAGCGAGCGATTCGCTCCGAAGACATTTTTCTAGTTTGGTATGAAAAGTTTTTGACATAACGTCTTGGGCTGTCCAAGTGGTAGGATCGTATTATTTTCGGAGCGCTTGAACATTTCTTGGATGTTATTTGTTATTAAAAGTTTGAAAACTGCTGCGATAAAAATCAAGTTGGATGGATATACATATACATACATGGACTGTATAAGAGCAAATATTCCAGATACTTCGAAATAAGGTAAAAAGAAAACGTAAAAGTACAACGTCGTTTTCTTTTCCTTTTCCACCGAGGAAAAACATTTTGGACTTTTGAAAACAAAATGAGGTTTTTTTGCCAATTGCTCGATATTACTCGATATTTTTTTTTTTTTACTTTTTGAATTGCTTTCGATTTTAATTGAAGGAAACAAAGTTGGTCGGATGTATTCATATTGCCATAAGAATACTTTTAAAATATCGCTTAAATAATTTCAAAGAATATAAAAATTAAAAAAAAAAAAAAAATACCGAAGAAACTAAATTTCCATTTTTTCTCACTATTCGTTCACAGGTGTTGTAGAAAGCTTTTAAAATAAAGTCAACGCCAAGAAGAAAGGAAGCAACGATATTCGTTGTCTCCGTTGCAGATCCGCATTGCATTCGAATTCGCATTCGCGTTGTCACGTAAAATTTAACAAATTTCCAAGTTTTTTTTGGAAGAAGTTTGTCGTCCAAATATAGTCAGTCGAGTCAAAAGAATCGGTCTTAACGAAAAGAAGGAACAAAGCAAATCAGACGGAAAATAAGCTCAGCTCAGCTCAGCTCAGCAGAAGGAAAAAGGAAGAAAAACAAAAAAAAAACATTAATAATCACCAATGAAAATGAGCAGCGACCACGAGCAACTGTAAAATCATTGAAGCGATAAGAGGGAAACCACTTGACGAAACGTTTGGGAACGATTCGATTCTATTCGATTCGAATTTGTCGGCATAAAAGAAGTTTCTTAATGGATTTTTGCTATTCCTCATTTTCATAAAACATACGGCGGAAAAGAAGCAGAGAGAAATCTGTTGGATTGTCCATTACCAATTGCCAATTGCCAATTGCATCGAAAGCGATTAGTCATTGAGGCAACAGTGCAAAAACGCCGGCACGCAGTCTAGCGGCTTTCCTAAGTCATCGAAAGAAAGTCAAGAAAATAGAAAAATATTTTCAATATTCCAAGTCCAAGTTCAAGTCCAATCCAGTCCAGTCCAGTCGTCGGTCGGCCGGAATTTTTTTTTTCCAGTTTTACACACACACACACACACACACACACACACACACACGCGCGCTCGCACACACACACACAATATATATATACATAAAAACATTTGAACATATAAACATACAAACATATATAGAGTCTATTTAAATATCAATAATAAATAGAAAAACGAAAAATCATAGGGAAACGTAGCGAAAGTAGATACACTAAAATTCATTTAATATGGAGTGCTGTCTATCGGAAGAGGCCAAGGAACAGAAGCGCATAAATCAAGAAATCGAGCGTCAGTTACGCCGTGACAAACGCGATGCGCGAAGGGAGCTTAAATTGCTCTTATTGGGTAAGTTTTACAAAACGATTTTTTAATGTAAACGAACGAATATATTCTAATATGCTTCTACTTATTATCTTCTCTTCCCGTTTCTTCCCTTTTCTTCTTTTCTCTTCTCTTCTCTTCTTTACTCTTCTTTACTCTCTCTTCTCTTCTCTTCTCTTCTCTTCTGTTCAATTCTCTTCTCTTCTATATGGTTTTCCATTTATCGTTTTATTTTGTTTTTGGTTAAAAAAGGCACTGGTGAATCTGGTAAATCGACATTTATCAAACAAATGCGTATTATTCACGGTAGCGGTTATTCCGATGAAGATAAACGTGGCTACATAAAACTAGTGTTTCAAAATATATTCATGGCGATGCAATCGATGATCAAAGCCATGGATATGTTAAGAATTTCATACGGAAACTCAGAACATAGCGTAAGTTCATATTTACGCAACGAATTTTCAATCATACTACTTTACCCTCAGTAGACTACTGACTCAGTTGTTGTAAATTCTCATTCTCATTCTTATTATCGTTCTCGTTCTCGTTCTCGTTAATAAGCCCATTCATTATCACAAAGTATTTATCATGCGAAGGGTATAAAATTTTTTTTGATATTTTTCTATTTTCCATCAGGCCATCAGGGTTTTCCGGCCACTTGAATTTGTAAATGAAAGAATTTCTAATATTCATGCATTCGAAAATGTTTTATTTCATCTTAACTTAACATAGGAACTAGCCGAACTTGTGATGAGCATTGATTATGAAACAGTCACGACATTCGAGGATCCCTATTTGTCGGCTATAAAAACGTTATGGGCCGATGCAGGCATACAGGAATGCTACGATCGACGAAGAGAGTATCAACTAACGGATTCCGCTAAATAGTAAGAAACATTTTTATCGATTTATTCCATAGTATATGATGCTTTTCGAAACATTTCAAAAAATCATTGAAAAATATCTCTCACACAGTCTGTTACGAAAAATCAAAGAAATTCTTATTAAAATTTTTATTTGAAATTGAAACGAAATTTGAATTTGTATTTCGAAACAGACTGTGCAGGAGCAAAAAAAAAAAAAAAATATATATATATATATATATACCTATATATATATTTACCAACCATTCATGAAACATTTAACAAATCCATTTAAAACTCATCATCCTAGTTATCTGATGGATCTCGATCGTGTGGCTCAACCTGATTATTTACCAACTGAACAAGATATTTTGAGAGTTCGTGTGCCGACAACGGGGATAATTGAGTATCCCTTCGATTTAGAAGAAATTCGATTTAGGTAGCTATCGAAAGTATTGTCTCAGTGCATGTGGTCAATAACTTGTTGCATGATTTTATTCTGTGCCAAACTACTACTACGTTTAATCGTGTCTGTCTCTTGCGCACATAAACACACAAGGACTTACTAACGCTTTTTTTTTTTTTTTTTTTTTTTGTCTCAATACTAACTCAATTTTATGTTTATTGGTTTAATGGGTTTTTGATTTGTATGTTTTTTTGTTTTTGTTTTTTGTTTTAGAAAAAATTGTTGTTCAGGATACACAAAAACTTTAACATTTCTGTAAGTAAAACCGCATAAAAAGGACATAACCTCAACTTTTTTCTCCGCCTCCCCCAATTTGAAAACCTTTGTAAAACTTCTACTGTTATTCTCTCTAAAGGGATAATGCCATACTATTCTGGAAATTCTCCTGGGTGGGGAAAAATCAGAGAGACATACATATGTACATAAGTACATGTAGATTCTAACAGGGAGAATCAAATTGGTTTGATGATGGCCAACGAAAATCACTATAAAATCTATGAGTAGCAATATGAATCTATGGAAAACAATAGTTGATTCGAAGCATCTCATGGAAAGTATTGTAGTTGAAAAAAAAAAAAAAAAAAACTACCCAAAGAAATTGAAATGGAAATGCAAAGAAAAACACATATTTTAATATGATTTTTATTATTTTCTGTATAGTTATTTGAGTGATCTTGAGCGTATTGAACAGCCCGACTTTTTGCCATCGGAGCAAGACATTCTACGTGCTCGTGTGCCGACAACGGGCATACTCGAGTACCCATTCGACTTAGATGGAATCGTGTTTAGGTATTTTTTATTATAATCAGAATAAAGTAAATATCGCTTGAACTTCAATAGGAAAGTAGTATTTGGGGGGAAAAAAATGTTGTTAAAAACAAAAAAAAATCCTTGATAAAGTGAAGTAAATTGTGTATAGAAACAGAAACAGAATTAGAAGATTCATATACATTTCTATATATATTTATGTATTGCTGCTTTTTAAAGCTTTCGCGCTATTTTGGTTAACATGGGCATGGTTATTATTATTACCTACTATTATTTCTTAACACTTTGTTAATACAATTCTGTTCCATTGTTAATTAGTTCTTTAGATTTTTTTTTTGTGTTATTTCCTGTTATTCGTTAAAAAATTTTTTTCTCCCTTCAAAATGATTTTTATCTAAAAATCCTCCCTTTCTTTGTTAATTAAAAAAAATTAAAAAAAAAAAAAAAAAATAAAACAGAATGGTCGACGTCGGTGGTCAGCGTTCCGAGAGAAGAAAATGGATCCATTGCTTCGAAAACGTTACATCAATCATATTTCTGGTCGCGTTATCCGAATACGATCAAATTTTATTTGAATCTGATAACGAGGTAAGTGAAAACAAAACGTTCACGATTACTAGTTTCTTTTTTTTTAAAACGTCCCAGCGGCCACCAGTGCCTGCATACCCCCTACAAAGTATACCAGACTGTAAGCGACCAGCCTAAAGCAATAGCTTACTTTATGTGGTGGTGGTGTTGGTGGTTAGGCGTTCACTATACAAAACGGCCACGCTCGAACAAAAGTATACTAGGTTGGTATATGAGGTTGTATGCATTACCGGCTACGGCCTTAAAAATGTATTACGGTTCGTCGCTTCTGTAAACAGCATTTTGGCCGCTGGGGTATTCTATGGCAAAAAATATCGATTCTAGACTTAGCTATGTTTGAAATTATTTCATATTTCCAATTTCATTCAGCAAAATAAACACCGAGAAGTTAACGAATAAAATTCTCTACATTCTCTATTTCCACAGAATCGCATGGAGGAGTCAAAAGCTTTATTTAGAACTATTATTACGTATCCGTGGTTCCAAAATTCATCCGTTATTCTTTTCTTGAATAAGAAAGACTTATTAGAAGAAAAAATTATGTATTCGCATTTGGTAGACTACTTCCCCGAATATGATGGTGAGTTTTGAATTTTTTCAATGTTTTTTATTCAATTTTTTTTTTTTTTGTTTTTATAGGTAAATTAGTTTCAAGTTAGAGGGGCTATAATACAGTGTACTCTCTTTTAAGCGGACACCTACGGGAACAAAAAATATGTCCGCTTAACAGAGTTGTTGTTCGCTTAAGACGAAACTATTGGAGAACCAGGAACATTAGAGCATTCCCAAAAGGTGTCCACTTAAGAGGAGTGTCCGCAAGGAGAGAGTACATTGTATACAAAAAGAGCATTAAAAAAAAAAGATTTTTATTTTGCAGAAGCGATAAAAATTTTTATCGCAAAGATTTAAGTTAAAAATTAAAAAATAATTATGCATACGAAATAAAAATTTCGAGATTTCGATCACAATTTGACTTATTTCGTCATTTTATCTCTTTTGTATTAATATAATATATATATATATATATATATGATCAATATATATATGATCAATTCTATAAACAACAAGGTCCAAAATGCGATCATATGGGCGCAAAGAATTTCATATTAAAAAAATATTTGGCTGCTAATCCCGATCCGGAACGTCAGTGCTATTCCCATTTTACTACAGCCACAGGTTAAGGCCTCTTTGAATTATATAAAATAAAGAAACTGTTGCTAGGCTCTAACGGCAATCGCTATTTTAGAGAGTAAAGTAGCCCAAGTAATCGCTAGTCTCTCTCTATCTCTCTCTCACTCTCTCTCTTGGCTTTATAATTAAATATTATTGCTCATATTTTATGCATATTTGGCTAGTCTCTCGCGCGTATCGCTATTTTTGCTTTTTTTAATTCACATTTTTTCTAGGTCCACAAAGAGACGCAATAGCCGCCCGAGAATTCATACTCCGTATGTTTGTAGACTTAAATCCCGATTCCGAAAAAATTATATATTCTCATTTCACATGCGCTACAGGTAAGTGCAAGGCTTAAGCTAACGAAACATGTTATTTTCTGATATCATGATTTTTGAAAATTTTGGAATTTTTGATTTTTGAAATTTTTTTCAATTTAAATAAATAATTTTTTTTTTTTCAAATTATTATTTTGTAAGAGAGTACACGATATGAATACACTTATAATGCTTTGATAAAAATGAGAGAAATGTGTTATCAACTACATATTTTGCGACATTTCGAAATTTCGAGCTCTGAGGTAACTCTGCTTTTGTAGCTGCTTACATTGTTTATACAGAGTATTTAGCTTAGCAATTGTGGCGTCCATAATGTTTAAGAAAATAATTACTAACTATCCTCGATATTTTCTATCCTCAATGCGGCTCCAAATCGACCTATCGATCTATCGACCTATCGACAACCTACCCAATATACATCCAATATAGATACCGAAAATATCAAGCTTGTGTTTTGCGCTGTTAAAGATACAATTATGCAGAATGCGCTGAAAGAATTCAATCTGGGCTAAATTGATATGCGACGACTTTATAAACTCGAAAAAAAAAACTCATTTTGAGATTGTTAAACTACCGAAAGAGGAACAGAGCATTTTGTTTGCTTTGCTGATATTTTATTATAACATGAAAATAAAGCTATAAACTATCCTTTTTTCTTTATTCTTTTCGGCATTGATTTACTGAAATAAAAGAAACCGAATTTTGTGTTGTTGTTTGTTTGTTTGTTGTTGTTGCTCTATTTATTGAAAAATCTTGATAAAATAAAAGTATTTTCAGCGTCATCATTATCTAACCTGCTCTTGAATGAAATATTTTCGAAAATATTTTTAATTAGTTTTTATCTAGACTTTACCCATTGTTGTCAGGTGCTGCTTAGCTTCAATATCTGCAGTCCGATCCGTACTATTAGATCTTGAACGATACGATGAGCTGTAAAAAGAAATGTTTAAATAGACACATTCGATATGTTATAAAAAGATAAATGGATAACTATAGTCGAAGGTTTTTGGCAAAGCTTGTATCAAGAATGATAGAATATAAGATTACGACATGCGCAGATTTTACTTTTATCCGATCACTTGTGGAGTTTTTTTTTTTTTTGGTGCTGCCACAAAGTTGCGTTAATTTAAAAAAAATATATTTGTGCTAATTTTCCACTTAATTCAAGTTATCAAATGTTTTTTTTTTTTTTGTGTTTATTGATCATTTTACAAGAATCTCTTACATTAAGGACGATGTGAGTAAACAAGCAGGTTTCGTAAAAGTTTCAAATTGATAGTGTTTTAAAATTTTTTTAAATTTTTTTTTCTTGAAAATTTTCATCTGTCAAATATTTTCAATAATTTCAACTAATCAGAATACCTTTAACGCAACGTCACAATTGTACATGCATGCGCAGAAAAATCAAATCAAATTTTGAACTCCGATTGTCGTAACCTTAAAATCTATCATCCTTGGCTTGTATAACGTAGGCGAACTGCCTACCAATAGCTTACAAAGTATACGAGGTTGAAGGCGACCTGCCTATCAATAGTTTGCTTTATGGTGGTGGTGGTAGACGTTCACTCTACAAAACGGCCACGCTCGAAGAAAAGTATACTAGGATGGTATATGAGGTCGTATGCATTACCGCCTACGGCCTACGACCTACGATATGTGTTGCGGTTCATCGTTTCTGTAAGCAGCATTTTGGACGCTGGGATTAGGGGAACATAAGGATTAGAAGAGGTGAATTCCCATAAAAAAATGTGGAGCTAAATGAGTCATTTGTGCTTTCTGGTGCGGATTTTGTGGACCCATCGCCCCCCAATCCCAATAAGTAGTACATCGCTATTCTAAATGAAAATACCTCGGGACTTTTTTCCCTTAGAAATTTTTCGCTGCAGAAAAAAGGGACTGTTCTTAGCGTCAATAGAACAAAGAATGTGATGACCTTTGCTTAAAAATGTTCGAAGTTCGTGCTCCCTTTATGTCCCCCTCCCAATGTCTTTGAAATGGAAAGTTCTCTCAGAGAAAATTTCTTCGGGAATATTTCGAATCGGACGGAATCGAAGTTCGACTTTTTTGTATACTGAATGAGGTGATTAAAATAGAGTTACATGTAAATCCTTCTCAAACTCATTTCGGATCCATTACTTCGGAGCCTTCTATTTTGTAAGAGCTTCGAACTCATTTCGGATACACATAAACATTAGATTTTAGAAATGCGTTTTGCATATGGGACCGGGACCTCTTTTGATGTCATGTAGCTAGAAATGGAATTTTGACTAGGACTCTCAAATTCCCACTTTATAGGTCTGTTCCTGTACTGCAGAAAACTGCCCAATTTTCATACAGCTTCAAATATATAATATTTTAGCTTTGCATAGGTCTGGCGGCTATGGGATCTTACGTCTCTCCATGATCATGTTTTACGGTAGGAACGAGATCTTTTTCTTGCAAGTGCTGATTTTCGCTTCTGCCACACCTTAACCGAAAATGTTGAACTCTCATCCGAGAGCATTACTTGGTCCCGGAAACTACAAGGCTTATCATCGCGATTCTAAATATTCCCGAGGAATTTTTCGCTGTGGAGTTTAAAAAATTCTCTCATTCTAAGCATACTAGGGATGTAATAAAAAAGAGAGTACCAATTTCGAATATTTTTAAGCAGAGGTCGTTACAACATTTCCTTTATTGATCCTTGTGACACTTCCTTTTTCCACGGAGAAAATTTTTTAGGGGAAAAATTCCCGGGAAATATTCATTTAGAATAGGGCTGTATTTTTATAGACCCAATTCGTAATGTGCCCATACTTTTGTATAGGGAAAAATGTTAGTTTTTCATAGTTTTATTTTATATAAAAAAAAAAAATAAGTGACCTTATTTTCGAATAAAATCAGACCCATTGGAAAGAAAAACCATTTCTCTAAATAGGAAAGCAAGAATTTCATTCAAACCATAAAATGTAACGACAAAAAAACAGCGCCTAAAGCCAGATATTCGGCACTTTAGTTGATGGCTGTAAGTCAATGGCCCAAGGCATAATTCGGTTTTGAAAGTATCGCGAGACTTGAATGTAAATAAAAGTCCATCGTCATATTTTTACCGTTTCATCAATCTTCATTTTTTCGCTGGTAAAGAACAAGTCCCTACTTTGTAGAGACCAATGTATTTTTTTGTTTGATTTATTTATGTATTTATTTTTTGTATTTAAAATCATACATAACAGGTTGGCTGATAAGTCCCCGGTCTAACAAAGAAAAACATATTTTTTTGTCAAAATTCGTTTTTATTATTCAACATAGTTCCCTTCAAGAGCGATACAACGATTATAACGACCTTCCAATTTTTTGATACCATTTTGGTATTACTCCTTCGGTTTTGCCTCAAAATAGGCCTCAGTTTCGGCGATCACCTCTTCATTGCAGCCAAATTTTTTCCCTGCGAGCATCCTTTTGAGGTCTGAAAACAAGAAAAAGTCGCTGGGGGCCAGATCTGGAGAATACGGTGGGTGGGGAAGCAATTCGAAGCCTAATTCATGAATTTTTGCCATCGTTCTCAATGACTTGTGGCACGGTGCGTTGTCTTGGTGGAACAACACTTTTTTCTTCTTCATATGGGGCCGTTTTGCCGCGATTTCGACCTTCAAACGCTCCAATAACGACATATAATAGTCACTGTTGATGGTTTTTCCCTTCTCAAGATAATCGATAAAAATTATTCCATGCCGATCCCAAAAAACAGAGGCCATTACTTTGCCAGCGGACTTTTGAGTCTTTCCACGCTTCGGAGACGGTTCACCGATCGCTGTCCACTCAGCCGACTGTCGATTGGACTCAGGAGTGTAGTGATAGAGCCATGTTTCATCCATTGTCACATATCGACGCAAAAACTCGGGTGTATTGCGAGTTAACAGCTGCAAATACCGCTCAGAATCATCAACACGTTGTTGTTTTTGGTCAAATGTGAGCTCGCGCGGCACCCATTTTGCACAGAGCTTTTTCATATCCAAATATTGATGAATGATATGACCAACACGTTCTTTGATATCTTTAAGGCCTCTGCTATCTCGATCAACTTCATTTTACGGTCATTCAAAATCATTTTGTGAATTTTTTTGATGTTTTCGTCGGTAACCACCTCTTTCGGGCGTCCACTGCGTTCACCGTCCTCCGTGCTCATTTCACCACGCTTGAATTTTGCATACCAATCAATTATTGTTGATTTTCCTGGGGCAGAGTCCGGAAACTCATTATCAAGCCAAGTTTTTGCTTCCACTGTATTTTTTCCCTTCAGAAAACAGTATTTTATCAAAACACGAAATTCATTTTTTTCCATTTTTTTCACAATAACAAAAGTTGCTTCACAAAAGACGCTCTATCTCACAAACTAATTGACTTACAGACGTCAAATTTTGACACGAATCATTTGAAGGTTGCCACTATATAAAAATAATATGCATTTAATACTAGCGACGCCATCTATGTGTCAGATCGGGGACTTATCAGCCAACCTGTTACGTACCGTAGTTAAATCTCTTGAGCTGCCGTAGTAATTTCCCTGCGCTTAGGACGACACATTCGGTAAATCTTTGAGACCCTTGTAAAAGCGGTTAGGAGAAATATGATGGAAAAACTTTCTACATAATTAAAACAGATTTTTCAAGATTGTAGACAAAGGCTAACTCATTGAATATTTAAAAATGTCAATCAATTAAAACTACGTTTATATTGATTATTATGAAAAGGGTTAATTTAAAAATGAATTTCCAATACTAGTTCATTCAGTTAATTGGAACTTTCCTTGAATCATTGAAAATACATAACTAATGGCAACTTTTTCTCCAATTTCAGATACGGAAAATATTAGATTCGTATTTGCTGCAGTTAAAGATACAATTCTACAATCTAATCTGAAAGAATATAACTTGGTCTGAACTGGATTTTTGATCGAAAGAAAAAGCAAACCTATTTTTGTGATTTTATATTCATAATTCCTTCTTTTCGCATAAAGAAAACTTAAAAATAGGACACTACCTTAAAAGCCTTCCGAGCGTTGATAGTTGATAATTGACAGTTGAATGGATGCAGTTTTTTAAAAATTTATTTCGTATTTTTAAAACAGACCTTCGTTAAAGCCTCGGTTATTTGTCAACTGTCATCATCAAGAAGACCTTTTCTTTTAGTGGAATCTATAAACTAGAAAGTGAAAAAGTGATTAAGAATACAACAAAGCAAAACTAAATGAAAGAAAAAAACAAACAAAAGAGAGAAAGAAAATTTAAATCGTAATTAAATCAAATCCATTTACAACTAATCGCAAGGAGAAAACAAACACAAGCTACAAATTAGTTTTGTTAAAAGAAAAATAAAACACAAGAACACAAATACAAAACGTAAAAGAAATACTTTATTGAATGAAAGATGAAAAATAATAAATAAAAAAAAGAAGATATATATATATATATATATATATATATATATATAATAAATAAATAACGTATATAAAAGGAATAAAAACTCAAGAAATATTTTGAGTTTAAATGAGAAGTCATTAATAGAAGAAAGAGAGTTACTATGATAGCTCTCCAAAGTTGAGCGGAAAGGAATGAATATGATAAAGCACAAAGTTTTTGAAAAGTTTAATTAAAAAAGGTTATCATTCTATGTATGTTAATTTAAAAGAAAAAAGGTTAATAATTCCAGAAGAATAGAAACAAATTAAAAACAAAAAAAAAAAAAAAAAAAAAACAAAAAACAAAAAATGATGGGCTTATAACACCGTCAGGGCTTGATGTCAGGCCTGAAAGCGGTTATAGAAAATATTTCAAAACGTATCCCAAGAGAATTCGCATACAGAAAAGATGTAGGAGTAAGCATCAATGAAAAAAAAAAACAAAAAACAAAAAAAAAAAATTGAATAAATTTAGTGTAAATGAAGAAAAACGTGTCATACTGTTTGTCTAAAAAGAAAGGAAAAACAAAAACATGAAAACTACAATAAATACTTATTGTAATTAAACTTAAATAATAATCGTACATAATAATAATAACAAAAAAAATTTTTTTTTGTTTAATAAAACTATCATGCCTAAATGCGAAATTCGACATTTATTAGTTTATTATTGTAATTATGACTATGTTAAAATTTAATTAAATTTTATTATAAATGAAATTCATATTGCAATTATTTATTTAAATAAATAATTCCTTGTTTTGTTTGATTGTATGTATTGATTGTATTTACTTTCCTCTTAGTTATACATACATAAACATAACCATATATACATCATGAATGTATATGTACGTGTATGCAGATATATATATATATATATATATATATATATATATATATATATCTGCATACATGCATAAATGGCGTGTTTTCTATGTTTAGAATCATTTATTAAATAATTATTGTTTTTTAATTTTTAGTTGATTTTTATATGAATACGAAAGGACAAACTTTTTTTTTATAATAAATAATTAAAAAAAGGAAAAAATTATTTATATAACACATGCACACGTAAAGAGAAATGAAATAAAACAAAGCTATTTATATTATGTATAAATATGTATTAAAATCAAATGTGAAAAATATATAAAACTATATCAAAAGTAAAATGTGCATTTGAAAATTATTAACAAATACAAAAAAAAAAAAAAAAAAAAAAAAAAAAAAACAAACAAAAAAATCCAAAAATATCGCAAAAGGCAAAGTAATGGTGCGTGTACGGTATGGTACAAGAAACAAGCTTTTTGTGTATTTGTTTTTCTTTGAATCCAATCATTTATTGAGAAGGAAAATAAGCAAAAAATTCAATTCCATATATCGAAAAAATAAACTCCCGAAGAAAATGAAGAAAAAATTACATAAAAAAATTTATAAATAATATCTTTTTATCCTGATTAATAGGCTTTTCACACATAGCCTAAATGACGTGATTTAGCATTCATTCGTGATTTAGAGCTAAATCACGTAATTAACCCATACAAAAACTGTCGAACTAAATCTATCTGGCGTGATTTAAGATAAATCACGCACCATTATATATGTCATGCACTAAATTACGCAAAATTGATATGCAACCTCGCGCTTTCATCGAAATATCGATAGTTTTGAATAAAACATATGTCACATCTCTATCTCAATGTTTTCCAAATCGCTGTTATCACTGCACATCAGCTCCAAAATATTATTTAATTGCTTAAAATTGTAAAAAACACTTTTCAAAGTCCATATTGGCGCTCATATTGTGAAAATTAAACAAACAGGAATCTTCTTCTTCTATTTGTCAGCTGATAGCTGTCAACTTAAGTTACTTCGACTTCGTGTGAACAGTTGTGATTAAGCTTTGAATAATTTAGATAAATCGCGTGTTGTAGCACTATGTCTGAAAAGCCTATTAGGCATAAGGTACGTTTAATTAACCCGAATCAGAGCACTTGCCATGTGTATATCATGGAACAATGGTAATATGTATTCTTATTAATCGTTGTTCGGTCGTTGTTGAGAACTTTTGAAAACGGCATTTCTCAAATATGGTAAAAATGTTCGTCCAACTTACATTTGAAAAAATTTCTATCAGCACGATTCTGAATGTTCCCGGGGAATGTTTCCATCAAATTTCTTCCGCCAAATATTTAAGAAAGCAAAAGTTTTCTCTCGAGAAAAGTAAATTCCCCGGGAATTCGTTCCGCCGGAATATTCAGATTCGGGCTAAGTATACCTATAATTATAATTTTTAAAGAGTATGTGTAAAAATGAAGTTCAGCTGCACTGATTCGGGTTAAAGTTTAATTTTTTTTTTTTTTTTTTTTTTTTTTTTTTTTTTGACATTTCTAAACCGAGAACTAAGCTTTTGAGAAATCTGTACCTTCACTATGTGTGGCGTAAGCTATAGTGAAGCGAAATTTATTGAAATAGAAATTACAACTTGGGTAAAGAAAATGCGAATGATTATTCTTTAAGCCATTATAGTTAAATTTCTTAGTATGTCGGTTGATTTTTAAGAAGGTCTAAAATTTATGATCAAATGTGATCTTTTTTCGGAAATAGAAAATTTCGCTGAAGTTAACAAAATGAAAAGTGGACAATTTACAAAAAAAAAAACTGTACGGTATCATCCCAGCGGCCAACAGTGCCTACCGCCTACAAAGTAAACAACGAGACTGTAAGCGATGTCAATATTAATAGCTACAATGTATACAATATTGTAGGCGAACTGCCTACCCATAGCTAACTTTATGTGGTGGTGATAGCCGTGCACTCTACAAAACGGCCACGCTCGAACAAAAGTATACTATGATGGTATATGAGGTTGTATGCATTACCGCCTACGGCCTACGAAATGTGTTGCGGTTCATCGCTTCGGAAGGCAGCATTTTAGCCGCTGGGAAGTGGCTTCGGTAATAATTACTCTCGAATCGATCAATTTTAGCTCCCGGGGCTTTGTGACTAAGATCAAAGTTTAGCATCTGTTATTATCATCTTAACATCCGAAAGATCGTCCATCGTTGGGCAAAAGTATTTAAAATTTTATAGAATTGTATAGATATGGGTATTTCCACACAAAGTAACGGTTTTGTCGCGTCTGAAAATACCCATATGTATATAAAATATATAAATCTACGGCAATTGTATATTACAATTGGTACCAGCATTGATTGATTTCATTTTTGAATTATTTTCATCTTGATTTTTTTTTTTCTCACTCCATCGAAATGAATTTCGACAATTTTCAAAGCTTATAGAAGAAAAATAAATTCGAACTTAAACCACCAAATATTTAAGCATCGCACAATTGAAAGTAATTTATAAAAAAAAAAATACATATACATACATAAAAAAAAGTTTCAACCCATACATAATATTAAATGAAAATTTATATTTATAACTATTTAATTTAATAAAAACTCGTATGGATGAAAACAAAAATATCTGCTCGGTTTTATTCGCGATTGAATTTAAGATTGCGAATAAAACTCAGCATATGTTCAATTATTTCCAACAAAATGTTGTACAAAGCTTTAAATAAAATTATCATACGAAAATAATAAGTATAATAAAATTAACAAACAAACAAACAAAATTGATTTGCTTGGCTTTAAAAAAGCTTATTGAAACAAGTTAAGCTGAAGCAATTTTATTTTTACCAGCATTATTTCATTTTTTCATATATTTTTTTTTTTTGTATGTATTAGTTGAACTCTGGTTTCCGTCCAAGAAATTTTTGTAGGCCAATAGTTTTTTATTTAACTATTCGGTTAGTAAATTTTGATATGAAGAAAACTCATCGAACATAAAAAATAATTTATAATATGGGTATTCACAATCAAGGTGGAATTCTGTTCGAAAATATCGACGTCAGGATATTCTCGATTTTAATTCGTGATGCTCCGGGGGAAATGCATCAAAATTTCAAAGGGGTGTAGTTTTTTGAATTTGGGAATTCTACTTGGTTTATTTCAAAGTATGCATCCATAAAATGATAAACTGTCACCTTTTCTCCACTGGACGTAAGTTCGTTTGTTCAAAGAAGTTCTATCCACTTTTTTTTTTTTAATAAATGAGTAAACTTTCCGAAACCTATAAAGAAAATCCGTTGAATGAAAAATTGATAAATTTTTTTTTCGTCAAAACCGTTTAAACAGACTTCAAGGGACCGGAAAATCTGTCCGTTGTATACGATTTCTGTTATAGAAATATATAGCATATAGAAGACAGTCTGCTATTGTCGATGATAGGTTCATATATCATCCATAGCAGACATTCTGTTGTTGGCAGTGATGCCCGAGAAGCATTTTTGTAAAAAAAAAAAAACAAAAACATTTTATACGTCGTACGCAAAGGAATCGGTCATTTGTCTGTTACGAAAGATATATCGAGCCGTGGGGGCTTCCAAACGAGTATTTTATAAGCAATAGGTCTACGACAAGCGATGCCTGTTACATATATACGAATTCCTATGAATTATTCCCATTACACTCGCAGGGATCCCGGGGGCTTTGTCTATTATGTATATGTGTTAGTCTGTTATAACCGGGTCTGTTATAATCGATTTTGACTGTATACTCAAAAATTACTGAGCAACAAGGACATTTTTGTACTCAAATGGCACTTATACGGAAAATATTTGCGTTTTATTTCTCAGTTTTTAATGTGTACCAGTTTCTCACGATCTCACGAAGAGAATAAACCACGATAGATCGGATGTTTCTGCGAAGGCAGTATATACGCATATGTATATTTAACTATATACCGATAGTTTTTATTTGGTTCTTTTGAAAAAAATATCGATACATATCGATGAGACAGCAATAATATTGCCATTATAAATTGCAATATGCTAATAATTTTTAATCGATAATTTGTATTTGTAGTTTTTAAATGGTATTAAAACTTAAGACTTTTTTTTTTCAAATAGTTTATCGAATTCAATAAAA
This sequence comes from Chlorops oryzae, assembly GCA_020466095.1. Lineage (NCBI taxonomy): Eukaryota > Metazoa > Arthropoda > Insecta > Diptera > Chloropidae > Chlorops > Chlorops oryzae. The sequence continues at coordinate 43,292,448 of CM035806.1, forward strand.
TGTAGTTAATCGAAATATCCAAGTAATCATCGACCTCAAATACAGACCAAACAAGTCCATTATTGGACTCACCTAGGCATAGGAGCATTAGGTGCTTTAAATAAAAGCCAGATTTTTTGTTTTTGAATATTGAAGTGTTGAATTTAGAAACTATGCAGCCCTATTCTAAATGAATATAATATATCCCGGGGAGTTTGTTACCTAGGAAATTTTCTTCGCAGAAAAAGGAAGTATTCTTAGCGTCAATTAAAGAAAGAAAGCGATGAGCTATGCTGGAAAAACCTTCGAAGCACCTGCTCCCAGTTCGTGTTTCATATCCCATTCCGACAGTGCTGAGAATGAGAGAATTTTTCTCAAATCCGCAGGGAAAAATTCCCCGAGAGTATTTAGAATTCGGCTGATATATGTATGTAGATTTTAAAGTCAATCGGGGGTCTCATGGCAATGGCATGTCGAAAGTCTACTATTTTTTCCCCGATCCGACTCGAACAATTGAAAATATAAATCGATTTGAAATGGTGTCATGAAATCGACTCGATTTTGCGTATTTTCGAGAAAAGATAAAACCGTTATCCGTAAACATTACAAAAAAAAAAAAAAAAAAAAAAATAATAAAATTCATACCGATCCGAATATCTCTAAGCGCGTAATTCATTCTAATTAGTCATATTCAACAAATACATAAATGGAAAAGAAAACTCTTGTAAATAATTCCAGCATAATTACATTTGAAAATCACATTAAACTAAAGTCAAACTGCAGTTAATCGATTCTTAAGAGGGAGTATATCATACATAAAGATAATGTTATTTGAAAATATTCACATCCGACAAAAAAACCAAAACAACAAATTTATAAATTTATTATATATTAGATAAGGGAATTTAGTTTTGAAAAGCCTACAAAAACACTTCCAGTAATCAGATTTTCACTCTCTTATATATACATATATATCTTTATATATGACAGTGAAAATCTATATATATATATATATATATATCGTCGGCTTGAAGTGTAAACCTGCTAAGTCCACTTATAACCGATTCTGACTTTTCGATGTCATTCGAAAGAAAAAAGCGCACTGCATCCATCGTCAGGCAAAAAATCGTTTTTAATTTCAAATTGTAAATACGGAGAATTTGGTGATGCGTAAAACTGCCAAGTCCAACTGTGGTCAAAGTTCACAACTACCACCAAGTGACTCCAACGTAGCTTTTGTATAGTGCACAGAATCAAATTTAGAAGAGACTTTCTATAGGACGAAAATAAACGATCCATATTTTGGGTTTCCTACCTATGCTTTAAGTCTTGAAAAAAAAAAAAAAATGTTTTTTGTTTACCCTGTAAGGTTTTGAAATTGATAGTTAGCAGGCTTACACTTTAAGCCAGGGATCGCCGCGCTAGGAACATTTTTGCGATAGCCACTCACACGTATTGCTTGCCCTCTTCGTTTTTTGTTTCGCTTTTTTGTCAGTCACTCTCGAACTCTTGTTGACGAAACACCGCGTGCGCATCGTATTCAAATTTCAGAGAACACACAACAAAAAAATCACTTTTTCCTTTTAGTGCATTTCCTCGCTTCTCTCACACATACACTGTCACTTTAATTTTGCCGATCCCTGCTTTAAGTCGTCGATATATAAATTATATATATATATATATATATATATGTTAAAGGTAATTTAAACGAAACGCACAAAAAAATGATAGCGAAATGATATTCCTCTACAGATCATATAACTATATCTATGTATATTTTCGTTAATTTTCACTAGAGTCAAAACCTCCTTATCTATTCCTTAAGTATGCTTCGCATTATACTCTAAAGTAGCAATCATCAGTTACGGCACAGGACTGTGCTTTGCTCTACCGTAACTGATTGCAGGTTAAAAATTTCGAAAGCCAATTTTGTTTACCGATATAGATATAGATATAGATCTAAAAGGTATGTAAGTGTCCACTTCAATAAATTTTTTTTTGGAGACTTTTACCTGTATTTCGTTTTGATGACGCGTCGTGTAGAATCGGGGGGAAAAAGACCGCGAATAAACTCTCCTGCCATCACAGAGCCACAGCTGACTGGAAATTTTGAGCTGCAAGGCTATCGATGGTTTTTCGGAAAACTTTTCGCTCCTATAAATAAGGGAAATTTCTCTTACCGCCAAGTTTTTTTTTTATATTAAAATGAGTAATATTGACTGCCAGTGATGGTTTTTTGGCTATCCATGGCGATCAAGAACCATCGATGGTTATGAAAAATGAAAACTATTGATAACAACGATAGCTTTGCAGCAGCAATATATAATGAATAAAATTTTTGAAAATCGATTCACGTAACTAAGAGCATATTATTTTATCCGAAGCATATTATTTGAAATTTTTTTAAAAAATAACAATCGTAAGATGAGCGTACCGAAACCTTTTTTGGGTAAATCCATACCTGCAGGAGTTATTCGTCGGCGATTTCTGTTGGAAGTAAGACTTTCGGTCAATTTTCATTGAGTTTATTTGAATTTGAGTAAAAAAATTAAAAAAAAAAAATATTCAAATACCCAAATCCTTTCGAATGAAATAAATGTCAGTCCGTCTATTTCGTTTCTGTAGTGCTGCCACTAACGAAAAATAATACTTTTTAAAGTCTCCAAAGTACTTTTTGGCATTTCGTTTTGAACGAAAGCAGGAAAACGAAAATGTATCGAAAGAAAGGGTCTGGCGGGTTAAGCAAAGGCATACGGCATCATGAAAGGAATTTTTTAATTTTGTTGATTTTTCGATAGGTGCCACCTAAAAACACTGTGGGGACTAATTTTAAAATTTTTATTTTGAACGGTCCTTGTAAATCCTTTTTCAATAAGCCTTTTTTCAAAATTTTATATCTCAAAAACTAATTAAGATAAGAAGATGAAACAAACGTTGGCCGATTGCTTGTATAACAGGAAATGAAAATTTTTTAAAAAATTTTTGCACTGAGAAAAATTTTTCCACAAAACTATAAAAAAAAAACGGTGACTTATTGTTAATAAAACAAGGAATATAGAAAATTTATTTATAAATTTTACACTCAGAAAAATTTTTGCACAAAAAAGAAAACAAAAATTTGACTATTTTTTTCAGAATATTTCAGTTTTTGTAAAACCTTTTGAATGTTTTAAAAGAATACCTTGTTTTATTAACAATATGTCACCGTTTGTTTCATCTTTTTAACTTAATTATTTCTGGAGATAATACATTTTTAAAAACATGCCGTATGAGTAATGTGTTTTGTATCATTTTCGCACGTTTGTACCTACCGGATATTAGTGCTAGAGCATTTATGTGCACTTGTAATTTTTTGAATATCTCACTGTTGCGCCATTTAATTTGAATGAAACTTTTTTTAAATGAAAGCAGGTATCTATTTTTTTTAATTTGTAGAGTGGCGGCAAACTGGGAATACACTGAAAAAAATTGTTAAAATAATCTTTTTAGTTTTGTGGAAAATTTTTTCTCAGTGTAAAAATTAAAAAAAATTTTTTTTTTTGATTTCCTGTTATAATAGCAATCGGCCAACGTTTGTTTCATCTTCTTATCTTAATTAGTTTTTGAGATATAAAATTTTGAAAAAAGGATTTTCAAAGATTTTTCAAGGACCGTTCAAAATATAATATAAAATCTAAAAAGTAGTCTCCACAGTGTTTTTAGATGGCACCTATCGCAAAATCAACAAAATTTAAAAATCCTTTCATGATGCCGCAACCCGCCAGACCCATTCCGATTGCATTCGTTTTTTGTTTTTTGTTTTTTGTTTTTATAAGTGCGTCTATTGCTTATGAAAACGAAAATGTTGGTTGAAGTGGACACTTAGCTAAATACGTAAATTCTTAAACCGCTATTACATTAAATATTCGCTTATTATTTATTTTATCCATTTAAACATTATGTCAATTATTTTGATTCCATTTCGATTTCGCCTCTTTTTTTAACCTCATTATTTTGAGCAATAAGTTTATGCTTAAAATTTCAAAACCAATTATTTATATATATGTATATGTATAAATATTTATATATGTATGTATAATAATACATATTATATTATTCTGATTGTAAATACTTCTCATTTGATATGAGTTTAGAAAAAGAATAGAAAAAAATTTAGCATAAGTACCTATTAACTAACATAAGCACGTTCTACAAAAAAAAAAAAAAAAAAAACTAAACTACTAAAGAAAAATATGTAAAGAGAAAATCCGTTAACTTCTAAGTTAAGTGTATTTATTACTAACTTCTCTTATGTAGAAAAAAGGTAAACGATGATGGAAAAGAGTAACGCGTTAGAATTACTAACTTCTCTTATGTAGAAATTGGTAAACGATAAAATAAAATTTAACAAGTTAGGACGCTTAATAATTCGAAAGGAATAAGAAAACTTAACATAAAAGACATGCTTATAAATGAAAATAATAAAATAGTAAATATGAAACTCTTTACCACCAACTTTGCGCTATTTATTTGTTATTTCGGTAAAAGAGATTCTCGCGCTCATATTATTTATGTGAGAATAAACTACAACTTAACCGTTAATCATCAGTTTTGAAAATGAAAAAGAAAAAAAAAAAATTCAAAATAAGAACTTGGCTTCAAAAAGAACTAAAATAAAATTAAAAATTTAAAAAAAATTTAATGACTATACAAAAATACATTATAAAGTTTTTTTTTTTTTTAAACCCATTTTAGACCACTACCAAAACGGGGCGGATTTTTTCAAAAATTTTGAAACACATGGGTTTCTTTTATGACCCTGATAGTAAAAAAGAAAAACATATTTTTTAACCCCATTGAAAGATATGCCCGTACGAAAAATCGTACGTTGGTCCATTTCCCAGTAAAAATATAATCAATTTCGATAGCTAATAAATAGTTAATATGTTGTTAAAACTTATCTTAGCTTTTATTGACAAAAATGAACTGTTACTTTTGCAGAAAAACTTTTTTTGAATATTCCAAAAAAAGTCACTTTTTGCTATTAAGTTTATTTTTATAAAAATTCATTTTCAACCAAAAAAATTGACCGAATTTATATTCCGAAAACTTTAAACTTACTGTTTCAAGAAGAAAATAACAAGTAAAGCAGTTTTCAGTATTTCAAACACCTTTTTTTTTTTAAATTTGCTATACGAAAAAGCGTACAGTGGTCCGAAATGGGCTAAGCAGATCAGGTTTTAGAGTTACCAATCTATTTTTAACATACCAATCAACGTCTTTTGCGTTCCGATAAAAAAATTAACGTTGCTTCGATGTTTTTTCTAATTCGGAAAGAAATTCCTTGAAACTCCTTGATAATAATTGTTATAGCACTGACATACATAGGTATTTTACACCATGATGGTGTGAAGTCTAGATGACACACATAGGTATTTCTCAAAAGTCTACTTTAACCAACATAATCTCTTTATAGACTTCACACTACATTGAAAGGGAAGATTTACTGTGGACTTCTTAGATTGATATGGCAACGCTGCACAAAATTAAACGAAATATCGATTATTTTATCGGAAACCAGATGTTTAAATTTCTAGTTTCAAGTAATTTATGCGAAATGCATGAAATTAAATCCATCGTATGGATTTATATAAAAAACAAACGATATTTCCATAGATTCTTTTGAAATAAAATCGATGCTAAATGCTACCAAAATGTTTTTATTGTTTTTTTGTTGTTTTAATTTTCAATTATCAGCTGTTTTAACCCGGTAGCGCCTGAATTGAAAAAATAAATATTAAAAATAAAATAAAATATGAACCGGTTTTAAAGTTTTGATGACAAAACACGAACTTTTTTAGTGATGCCATATGGCATCGCTAGGCGCTACCGGGTTAAAGAAGTGCACAATAGAAATCCACAATCAATTGTAGTGTGTCACCCCAACATAGACTTCTTTCATTGTAGTGTGAAGTCTATAGACTTTACACCATATATATGTACATATATACATATGTCAATGCTATTAGAATTTTGTAAATACACAGGAGTGCATTTTTCGTTCTCTAATAGACCCAAAATTTGTGTATTCTTAAACGAATGGTTATGATATGCGATATTTTGATGAACTTTTAAATGAAAAACAATATTTTCATTGAAAAAACACTCAAATTTTAGCCTCTTAGAAGCGACATTTTGAAATCAGCCGTTCGATTGCCTGAAATTATTGCCGTCTATGCAAAAATATTCGCCATTTAAGTAACATGCTTGCTATATGAAATAATTTTTTTTTTTTTTTGTTCAAAGAAAGCATTTTAGTAGCTTTACAGTAAGCCAATATTTTCCGACTACCCTTGGTAACTCTAGTATGTACCTACTAAAAATGACGTCTTCTTAACGTCGCTAGGAATATTTCGAAAATAAAAAATTTTCTCTGCTTTCAACAAGTTACTCACAAATCCGTTAGCCGAAAATTACTTAACTTTTTAAATAAGATAAATAACAATAATATATAAAAAACTAGGTAATTTATAGATTTTCTATGATATACACCTAAAATATAATAAAAGGTATAATAATTAAAAATGAATTTATTGATGCTTTTTTTTTTAGGGAGAAAGAGGTAAGTCGACAAATAAAATGAAATGAAATTTAAATTTAAGTCATCTTATAAAAATATAGAGCACGCTGTTCTAGAGGTCACGATGTTAGCATCGACGTTAGTTTTTTTTTTTTTTCCTCAAGGCAACTAGTACTTTCACCAGAACTAAAGAACTAGTGCAAACGGGGTTAGAGTTTCGTATAGAGCTCTGACTTGTATTGTATGGAAAAATAGTTTTTCGTGTCAGTAATAAGAGTTGTCATGATATTGTTAGTGCAATAGTGTTGATACACCGAAATCAAAAATAAAATCTACCTTTAACATGCAAATATTGTTGTAAATAAAACAAACACCAAAAATAATTCTGTCTTTTAAATATTGCAAATAGGAGGCTCAGAAAATGTCATTACCAAAAAAAAAAAAAAAAAAAAAAAAACCACAAATTATGGCGAATAATCTTTCAAAAAGAACTAGTGTTTTACTATACCCAATTTACCCAATTGGTTCCCAAAGCACTAGTAAAACATTAGTTCATGTGTACAAGTGGTGATTTTTAGCCCACATGCAATGTTAATTTTCTACAGAATAATACATAAACAGGGGTATAGAGAAGAACCAGTACTGGTGGATTTAGAACTAGTAAAACGCTAGAGTTTAACTGCTCGTAGTTCCTGCAGGGTTATTACACCTCATCATCAATCGTCATCGTCCAACGTACCCCCCTCATACATACATAAATACAATAAGCCAAAAACTGGAGTATAAAACTTCAAATAAAATTTTCTATAAAACCGTAACTGCAATTAGTCTTACTGATTGCCCTGTACTGTAGCGAGTTACCCGATCATGACAAGGCTTCCAAACACCGCTTTTACCGCTAAAAATCGCTATTCGCTACATTTTCATATCCAAAGGAGCCGTAGGACGTATCAACACGTATTTAGCATATCGTGGTTGATATCGCTGTAAAGGCCCATCATTTTATTAAGCGAGTTACAGCACTGCTGAAGGGGTCGAGCTTATAGGCTCGAGAGTGGCTTAACGGACCGGAAACTTAAACAGGGGACGAAATTCGGACCAAATGTGTCTCTCCCAGTGTGTTCCCAATTGACGAAAATTTGTTCCGCTCAAATGTGTGGCATATAAAATGTTGATAATTGATAAGACGAACGCTAAAATACAAAAAAAAAAAAAAAAAAAAAAAAAGCCTTTTAACAGTAAGTAGAAAAATAAGAGTGCTTGAACTGAAATGCTTTTGCAGCTTGAAAGAGCAATTTGTTGATACGTTAACAGGCAATAGAGTGCAAACTTAACAGCGGGCAACTTTTACGGAGTCTGAAGTGCGGCATACTCTTGTGCTCAGCTGAGCTCTGCTCAAGTTAGCTCAGTAACTGTTGAGCGCTCAGATAAGGTGGATGTGTTTTGGGGTAGTGCGTTATTGTTAAGGCGTTCAAAAAACTTGTTGAGCTGTTTTTTCAATTGATTGGTAAACTACAATTAAATGAATATAATTTCAAGTGTTTGCTAATATACACGCATAAAATAATTGGCAATACAACGTCATGGAAATATTCAAGATTTCAATTGTGATTTCAATAAATTTGTAAGTGAAGCGCGATATAACTATTGCATTAAAAAGTGCTGCAACATTCCAAAACGTGATTCAATGTAAGAAAAAAAAAAAAAAGAATAAAGAAAACTTATGACAAACCATCAATACGATAAATTAAGACAAGCTTCAAAGGAGATTGAAAATATTTACGTACATATACCTATCGTATATGGTTTTGAGGATAGTTTCACCCGGATTTTGTTCTTGGTGTGTGCTTCAAGGCAATTCGAGGTAATATTTCAACATGTTTTCATTGATTTAATGTAATATTGAACTGAAGAAAACTATTGGTTATGCGTACAATTTTTATTATTGTAACTAAATGGCAAAATTGAAAAAGAAACGTAAACGTTAACGACGCCTTCTAAATCTCTTTGATAGAGTCGGGTTTGCTATTGATCAGCCCAACGGTGTGAGTAATTCTTGTTCACAGATTTCATTTCTTTAAAAGTTTTCCACTCATTTTGGAGTCTTATTTCGCGAATGAAATAATTTTAGAATCAATTTCCATTTTTGGAACCATAGAGTAGGCTGCTGATCATCAAGTGGTGCACCCATTCGGACTATTGTGCGATACCTTTTGGTTAACTGAAGAATTTTTATCACATTGTTTCGAATCTTAATGTAGTCTTACAGGGCCGGACCGTGAGAAAGCGTGCTTTGGTAGTGCTTATATTTTCCACAATGGTATATTGATCAATTACAAGACATCAACCAAAAAAAAAAAGTAAAAGTGTGGGGGGGGGGGGGGGGTGTCAAGAGGAAGTTTAGGGAGCTGTAGACCAAAAACCCCAAAAATCCGAAAAATACATTACGTACGATTTCGTCTATAGAATGTTTCGCCCACATTTGCTTGTTGTTCAGGGCTATATGGGAAGACCGATAATCGTCAGAGCCGGCCTTAGCGTTCCCGGCGCCCTGGGCGAGATTTCTTCGGCGCCCCCTAACTGCAATTCAAACAAATACACAAAAAGACAATCGATATGAGATAAGAATTTATTTACAGTTTATTTTTTATTTAGTAGGGTAAGAACTAAAACTTGAACAAAAACATAGGCATTGTCAAAATCGGTTTAGCATAGTAAACAAAAATTTTAAAAACCTTAGCAAAAAATGTTTAAAGTGTTTTTTTATTAAAACTTAAATTTGAATTCCACATTTAAAAATAACGTCAATAAAAAAACCAAATGAACCAAGCAAATGATAGGAATGATTAATGAATGAATGAATGACTAATAAAAATTCATTTTTCTAGCCTTTCTGTCGGCAAAAACTCTGGTGTTTTGATCAACTTAAGCTTCGAAAAACTTCTCTGTCCACTGGCTACCGTTATAGATATGGTCAATAGTATCCGAAAGGCTATCCATACATTTGGATGAAGCTCCTGTATTTTACGATTTTTAATAAAATGGCGCGGTAGCTATTTTTTTTTTTTTTTGTATTTGGCTATTGGCATTTTTTCGTTAGATAATTTAGTTCATTCCCAATTTAAAATAAAACAAGTAAGGGTGTTATAGTCAGGCGAGCCTGACAATAGAATACCCGACACAGACACACGTGTTCAAAAAATTTTTAATATCAAGAGGTGTTTAAGGCCATAAGGGGCGCAATATACCGACTTTTGTGAAATTTCTTTATGAAAACTGCCCGTTTGCCACGCCCACTTTTCCAATTTCCGTTTAATTATAATCAGAGGCTTAAATATACACTCAAATTTTAAGTTTCATTGAAATAATTCGAAAAATTCCGATTTTGAGGCAGGTTTGGGATTTTGTGGCAGACCCTAGTACTGGAGGTACCCTTAATAATGGACTGACAAAAAAAAAATTTTGGGGAGGATGTTTGTGGCTACAAACGAGGCATAAGTGCCAAACTTCGTTCAAGTCCCATTTGAATTTCGGGTGTAGGAGAGAATTTTCGAAAAACGCCCTTCTGCCACGCCCACTTTTCCAATTTTTAAAATTCATAGTAATTGCCTTTAAACATGTTCAAATACCAAATTTCATCAAAATATCTTGAAAAACTCCGATTTAAGAGCAGTTTTTGTGACTTTCGTAACAGACCCTTGTACTAGAGGTACCCCTAAAAATGGTCCGATCGGGTCCATTCTCGAACTTGTTCTTACTCATGTCCCCATTAGCAAGCATACCAAATTTCTTCAAGATAGCTCAACTACTTTGATAAGATAACTGTATACAGACAGACAGACGGACCATTTTTAGGGGTACCTCTAGTACTAGGGTCTGTTACGCAAATCACAAAAACTGCTCTAAAATCGAAGTATTTCAACATATTTTGATGAAATTTGATATTTGAACATGTTTCAAGGCAAGTTATACGATTTCCAAAAATTGTAAAAGTGGGCGTGGCAGAAGAGCGTTTTTCAAAAATGGTCCCCTACACCCGAAATTCAAATGGGACTTGAACGAAATTTCGCACTTATGCTTCCTTTGTAGCCATAAACATCCTCCCAATTTCCAAGATCGGTCCATTATTAAGGGCACCTTTAGTATTAGGGTCTGTCAAAAAAATCCCAAAACTGCCTCAAAATCGGACTTTTTCGAAATATTTCAAAGAAGCTTAGAATTTGAGCGTATATTTAAGCCTCCGATTATAATTCCAAAAAAATTGGAAAAGTGGGCGTGGCAAAGGGGTGGTCTTCATAAAGAAATTTAACAAAAGTCGGTAGATGGGGCCCCTTATGGCCTTAAACACCTCTTGATATTAGAAATTTTTTCAAAATGTGTGTCTGTGTCGGGTATTTTATTGTCAGGCTCGCATGACTATAACACCCTTACTTGTTTTTTGGTAAGTTTAGGGAATTCACTAGCAAGTTGAAAAGCGCCGGCGGCCCTTTCTATCTGGCGCCCCGATCGGTCGCCCCACCCCGAACACCACAAAGGCCGCTACTGATAATCTTTGTACCTTAGCCAGCTTGCATATATGTATGTACAGTCAACTGTCGTTAATTCAAACCTGTGATAACTCGAACCTCTCTATAATTCAAAGTGATCCCGAGCTCCCTACAAAATCTCATTATACAGTTGATTCTCGTTAATTCAAACACTCGATTATTCGTAATATTTTATGAGTTCCTCGAGTTTCGAATTAACGAGAGTCGACTGTATATCTTGGTCGAATTGGCGTAAGTCGGCGAAATGAATTCCAAAAAGATTTTGCTGTGTGTTTGGTGGGATCGGCAGGTACTTACTTAATTTTATACTAACAACTGCTCCCCTAGAGCATAACTCTTTATTCGTTATTGTACTGTCAACAATTGGACCATCTGATAGAAGCAATCGTCTAGAAGCGGCTAGCTTGGGCCAATTGGAGATGAATTGTGTTCCATAAGGACAACGGTAGGTCATAGTCATCGATATTGACTCGCCAGAAGTTCCGGCGGCTTGGTTGGGAGATTCTCCCTGCATCCACCTAGTCAGGAGCTGGCCCTAAGTCATTACCATCTGTTCCTATCCATGGCGAACAAGTACGCTGGTCAAAATATCGCTTATCAAAATCGCCAGTCTCAATATTTTTTTTTTTTTTTTTTGCTAATAGAGACGAGGCCTCTTATGAGAGACGCATTATGGTATTACCTTTAAATTGGATTGAAAGCTGACTCCATGTATGTAGGTAGAGGAACGTCTGTCTGTTGGTCCGTCTGTGGTCGGATCTCCCATCAAACGACTGAACCAATTAGAAATTTGGCAGGCATGCACTTGGGCCCAGAGGATGTTAAGTGTAGACGGGCGTCATTCGCCCACTGCCACACCCACAAAATATATTTGCAAAGAGGAAAATTCTTATAACTCGGCAACCATTTCACACATTGGATCGATATTTGTTAATCTGGTGACGGATTGGGGGACATGGTTCTACCGCAGACACGTCCACATACATGACTATAAAAAGTGGTTTATCGTAACTTGCAAAAGGCGCGGAAGCCTTATGCTCAAAATTAATATATTGAGCATGTTACATAAAGAGTGTTATCCTCCCACTGCCACGCTCACAGCAATAGATTTTTCGTAGCTTCCACACGGAAAGTCGTCGGCTTGGAATTGCTGCACGAATTTCGCCCGGAAGCTTTTCCGAAGGAAAGGGTATATTAAGTTTGGCTCGGAGTATGTAACATACCAAAGGAGTCGCGATAGATATAGACATATATATATATATATATTCTTGATCAGGGTGACAAGAGGAGTCGATCTAGCCATGTCTGTCTGTCTGTCGGTCACACTTTAGTTTTTCGTAATTTACTCCTAAGCCATGAAAGATATCATATTGAAAGTTGGCATGGACTTGTCCCTGGTAAATGTCCAAAAAACTGCGGTCAAACTTTTTTTCGTAGTCCCTTCTTGGGTCGTGGGAAGTGGTTCAGAAGTTTCAAAAATCACGTTTTTTAACGTTTTTCCTGGATAACTTTTTTACTATACCTTCCAGCTTTTTGAAATTTGGTGTGTGTATAGCTGTTATGTAGACTTAAGCTTTCGCTGAAAAAAAATTGCGACATCGCGATAACAATCTTTCTCTTATTCTCATATCTGAATACAAAAATGATTTTTTTTTGCTTCTTCTGGTTGTGTATTTTGCCGCCAAATAAAGTCCTAACTTAAGGTTAAAATTTGACCACCATTCGCGAAATTCGCAAAAATTTGATTTTCACTATTTTGAATTGAGTATTTCGCAGCTAGATATAATACCCTCTAACGGCTAAAACTTGACCATGCCCACCATGCCGCGAAAATTTTGTTCTTAATAATAATCTCGAGTTTGAGAAGCAAAATCGAAGTACGGATATGGTATAAATAGATCTCCAAGTTAGAACAACGAAAACGGCAGGATTTTTTGTTAAGGTAATGTTTTAACATATTTTAGGCTGAGGAAAAGGTATGTGTGCAATCGGCTTAGCCGATGTAAACTTCTTTAATTGTTTCTTAATATTTTCAAAAACATCTCTTAACCAATTGAATTCCTGTTAGGCCTTTTCTTTTGATTTACACTTCGAAATTTCATATCCACATCCAGAAATCGTACCCCATACAGAGTGTTGGCTTATATTTTATCAATTTAAAGAAATGAATGTGCGAAAAAGTTCGTGAAGGAAACCGTTTAACCGCAAAATTTCTCGATATAAGCCACAAATCCAATTAATCTTTTCATTTGAGGTAGATGGAAAGCGCCTCGTACATCCAGCTGAGAAAATATTTTGGCAAGGAACGTCATACTTTAATTGCTTTATTAAGATTGCGACAGTGCTTTGAGAGAAAAGGTCAGTGGTCTTGCACAAATTTTGAGTAGTCCGTTGCACCCAATTCATACAGATCAAGAAGTCCGTTAAGAAAAATTAGCCAAAGACAAGTCGATTTTCTGCCTCAGGGGGCACCACACACACACACAAATACACACATAAGAGTCCAGGAAGAAGATCAACGGAATCGACGCAATACCCTCACTACTTTGTACGCGTAAATAATTCAACTTATGGGCAAGATGAGGCGAATTTCTGCGAAAGTACCAATTCCATCTGTTCGCTTTCCTTGAAGAAGGTTCGCAGAAACAGCAAGAAATTTTTGGTATTTTTGCAGGCTCTGACCACACATGAACAATCAACGTGAAAAGGGATGAGCCGAACCGAAACTGAAAGACTGAGCCTAAGAAGACCCAAAAGGGAGGGAGCGAGCTCGAAACACGTACCGTACACAGTTTCCTTATGGTCCGCACATCCTAACCTACTGATGAATCTGAAAGAAAAGCAAATAAATGATCAAAGCGAAGTTTACGAGCTGGAGCAATCGTCAAAGAAACGATTCCGTTGAAGCTTCGACGTCGCGAGAGTTCATGAGTTCGATACTCAGGAGGTTGAAACTAACTAACCTAAAATGAAGAACAGGCTTTAATCGAAGCTATGCGGGAACACCATGATGGGTCTGCCCAATAGAAGCAAGAATTAAGCACCGTCTCTTCAAATGGTTTCCAATTGCGATGTGAAACGAAAAGCATACGAAAAGTTAATTATAAATTTCGACTACTCATTATGAAGAAACTCATGTGGAAACTTGTATCCGAATTTGGCACATTTGAAGCTACTGTACGTTAAGAAGAAGCTTCAGCTTTATACAAATAGGATGGAGTTTATTTTTTGATGCAGCTTTTGAATCAAGAGAACGGGTAAAAACCTATCACGCTAATATAGGATACTGTTGAACTTGAGCTCGTTACAAACGGTTTCATGGACGGAAAAAGCGACTCCATGGAGTGCCTGCACACGTAAATTTTGAACGTAAATTTTAAATCGACCTAGATGGATTCAGACGTAGATCAAATGGTAACTAACAGATAAAACGGCGCTCGACGAGGTAGATTCACGAAAATGAATGCGAAATTGGTTGGAGAAAACAGTTGAAATAATCATTCGTTAGAGGTGAATAAATCGCTGTTATTAGTTGACAAAGGACACAGCAAATTTAGCATCGAACTCTTTCATCGATTCTGTTGCAACGAGAGACAGATGCCGGTGAATGAGTTCTTTGCGGTTTTTCTGTGGCCTCGTATTATTCGGACTGACTTAGTTCTCCAGAAGCTATTGTTATTTACTGCCTTGAGCTTGAAGAGCTGCCTGACACGAAAAAGAATTCTAGTTGAACACTGAATTTGCTTGTCGGTAAAGAGAATCAGCAACGAGAGGAACTCGTGGCCAGAAAACAAGCTATTAGCCCAATTCTTAAGGTTCTCTCTCTCTCTGCTTCTTTTTCGAGTCGAGATCTGAAAGGCTTTTCGCCGCTCGCATTGTTATTTTCATTTTGAAGTAATTACGTTGACTTTGCATGCTTTTGAGTTGTTAAAATACGCTTCGGAACGCTTTCAAAAGTTCTCGTTGGACAAGAGAAAGTATTTCCATCGAAATGGGACCATAAATCGGTTAGAACGAAATGTTAAATATTTTGCATTGCCTTTCAAAACACAAAATGAATGCATAAAAATAAACAACCGAACTTTTATTTTATTTATTTACACGTTATTAACTTATAATTAAAATTATAAGGTAATTGGTTTAAGAGCTATTGTTTAGAATTATTAATTTTATACAAAATTAAATGTAGTGAGTTCCAACTTTATATAAACTTAAAAAAAATAGAATTAATTATTATGATACACATGAGTTCGTTTTAGAAAGTTAATGAGTTTAGCGATATTAATTTGGTTAGGATTGCTCAATATTGCTATTAATTGGCTATAGTTTAATGTTATAGATTTTCTATAGTTGACCGAAGGGCAGTCGAAAAGGTGGAATAGGGTGACAGTGTTGTTATGACAAAGGGGACAAAGAGAGATGGGGTCTTTGCTGAGGAAGTGATTGTGGGTGATAGACGTATGACCGAGTCGGATTCTAATGAATTTCATGATATCTGTTTTAGAGAATGAGTCTAGTTTCTGGTTTTGTAGATATCCGAAAATGTTATTTTTATTTGTGTTTATTTCTTGGTACCATTGAGAGGTGGAAGAGAAAGTGTGGCTGTTATCATTTAATTGAAATTTAATAAATTTATTTAGATCATTATGATGAAGGTTAAGGGAGCAGTGCAGAGGAGATGTAGTAACAAGTTTGGCGGCAAAGTCCGCCAAATGATTACCTTTATTATTGATGTGCCCTGGAATCCAGAAAGTTTTTATTTTTGGGTACATATCCATGATTAAAGAACGGATTGTAGATGCATAATAGTTATTATTGTCGGTGTTGACAATCGATTTAATGGCAGAAAGAGAGTCAGTACATATGACAGTTTTGATTCTTTTGTTTATTGTTAATAGAATAGCTTCTAGGATGCCTGTTATCTCGGCCGTGTATATGGAGCTAAAGGGAGGGAGCAAGGACATTTTTAAAATTTCGTTTTCAGTTGTGACACTGTAAGTAGTAGCATTAGAAGTTTTAGAGCCGTCCGTGTATAAAAAAATATGGTTCTTATGTGCATCCGCAAACTCCGCAAATTTCATGTGAAATATCGAAGGATTTGTTTCAGACTTTTTTGTGTTAGACAAAGATAAGTTAATCAAATCATGTTTGAACAAATGTGGTGGAGCTTTGTAATTTTTAGTTTTTTGGGGAAGAAAGGAAATGTTAAGATCACAAAGGTATGAGATTTATCTACTAATAACAGAGGCTAATTTTTGAGTTCTTTTTCTTTTAATTGTGTTTTTAATGGCATTTCCGAGAGGGGTAAACAACCGAACTTATTTTATGCTAAAGCATATGAAAATATTTTGGTGACTCAATTAGCGCGTTGTAGTTTTTTATAGAGTGCATCCACAAGGATTCTATCATACGTTTAGTTCATTTAGTTTTTGCTTCTAATGAGCATTGCTTTCTATCGATACAAGTAGGGAACATTAAGGGTGTTATAGTTAGGTGAGACTGGCAATACAATACCCGACACAGACAGACGTGTAGCTATATATGTAGGTATGTTGAAAATTCTTTTTAAGTGGCCCAAAGACCACGACCTTCGAGATAAAGTATTCTAAAAAAAATTTTAACACCATAAGGGCCCCCAAATGCGAATTTCTGTTCATTACCTTATGAAAACCGCCAACTTGGCACGCCCACTATATATGTACATATTAACATTTATTTTAATTTGACCGGAGGCTAAAATATAAGCTATATTTTATCATTTCTATACCTATATACATACATACATATTTTTTGGGCTTGTTTCGAATGGTCGTGGGCTTACCACACAACCGCACAAACACAACATACCCTCAACTTGTATAGTAGGTAGCGACGTGTACAAATACGATTGCATGGTTAAACTCAAGGCATGGCTGCTCTTTGAATTCTGTACCTACATACATCCATATGTCTCAGAAGAAACGG
Source organism: Chlorops oryzae (assembly GCA_020466095.1). Classification (NCBI taxonomy): domain Eukaryota; kingdom Metazoa; phylum Arthropoda; class Insecta; order Diptera; family Chloropidae; genus Chlorops; species Chlorops oryzae. The sequence goes on from CM035806.1 coordinate 43,309,497, forward strand.
GACTCGTTTGTCCAATCGCCTTCTTTTGGCCTTCACTTTAATATTTATTCATTTATTACAGCGTTTCTGATCGTCTGAGACACCTGCAATTTATCCAACATTCACTCAAAAAATTCCGTCGTAGAATCTATGATATCCGACGTAGAATCTATTATATCCGCAATTGATATAGGTCCAATTGCAAGATATCATAGATTCTACGACAACTTTGCAGTAGGTTCTACGATGAGGAATGTCATTGATTTCAACGATATTTAACGTAGATTTAACGATGTTCCATCTTAGGAACTATGATGTTATTTCATAGGAACTACGATATCAAATCATAGGAACTACGATACCAAATCATAGGAACTACGGTTTCAAATCTTAATACATTTTGAAAACTTCTTAATTTTGATATGAATTCTTGTCGGCGGGTTCGATCCCTGCTCCAGCGAGCGTATTTTTATTTAAAAAAATTTTTTTTTTTGTTTTGAAAAGTAGATAATTTAACATTTACATTATTTAAAAAACTGAGAAATTAAAGATTTTACCAAAATTTTTATGCTTAAAAAATTTAAAAAAAGATTCTATAGGATTTTCATGAAAGAGCTTGTGCGTGACGTTTTGGAAGGCGCAATGAAAGCAAATCTATTTATTTGGTTGGCAACTTACTTTCTGTTTCCCCGTAATATTTGCCTTGAAATTTACTTGCCTGTTTTATTCTCCATTTTTCCACAAATTCTTTTCTATTTGACAGGGTTCGAACTCGGACCTTCCAAATTACAAGTCTAGCACACTTCAACTATGCCATCGCGTGATATGATTTAAACTTGCTAGTTTTATTATATCAATATAAGTGGGAAACAGTAGAAACTATTAGATTGACAGTAGAACTTATTGTATTTTACGTAGATTCTATGAAATTTCCATCGTAGATTCTATGATATTTTAATCGTAAAATCTATGATGGGCATAATTCTTCCACAGTTGAAACTATTACATTTACAGTAAAACTTATTTTATTTTACGTTGATCTGGTGAATACGGTGGATGGGGAAGCAATTCGAAGCCTAATTCATGAATTTTTGCCATCGTTCTCAATGACTTGTGGCACGGTGCGTTGTCTTGGTGGAACAACACTTTTTTCTTCTTCATATGGGGCCGTTTTGCCGCGATTTCGACCTTCAAACGCTCCAATAACGACATATAATAGTCACTGTTGATGGTTTTTCCCTTCTCAAGATAATCGATAAAAATTATTCCATGCCCATCCCAAAAAACAGAGGCCATTACTTTGCCAGCGGACTTTTGAGTCTTTCCACGCTTCGGAGACGGTTCACCGATCGCTGTCCACTCAGCCGACTGTCGATTGGACTCAGGAGTGTAGTGATAGAGCCATGTTTCATCCATTGTCACATATCGACGCAAAAACTCGGGTGTATTGCGAGTTAACAGCTGCAAACACCGCTCAGAATGATCAACACGTTGTTGTTTTTGGTCAAATGTGAGCTCGCGCGGCACCATTTTGCACAGAGCTTTTTCATATCCAAATATTGATGAATGATATGACCAACACGTTCCTTTGATATCTTTAAGGCCTCTGCTATCTCGATCAACTTCATTTTACGGTCATTCAAAATCATTTTGTGAATTTTTTTGATGTTTTCGTCGGTAACCACCTCTTTCGGGCGTCCACTGCGTTCACCGTCCTCCGTGCTCTTTTCACCACGCTTGAATTTTGCATACCAATCAATTATTGTTGATTTTCCTGGGGCAGAGTCCGGAAACTCATTATCAAGCCAAGTTTTTGCTTCCACTGTATTTTTTCCCGTCAGAAAACAGTATTTTATCAAAACACGAAATTCCTTTTTTTCCATTTTTTTCACAATAACAAAAGTTGCTTCACAAAAGACGCTCTATCTCACAAACTAATTGACTTACAGACGTCAAAATTTGACACGAATCATTTGAAGGTTGCCACTATATAAAAATAATATGCATTTAATACTAGCGACGCCACCTATGTGTCAGACCGGGGACTTATCAGCCAACCTGTTATTATTGATGTGCCCTGGAATCCAGAAAGTTTTTATTTTTGGGTACATATCCATGATTAAAGAACGGATTGTAGATGCATAATAGTTATTATTGTCGGTGTTGACAATCGATTTAATGGCAGAAAGAGAGTCAGTACATATGACAGTTTTGATTCTTTTGTTTATTGTTAATAGAATAGCTTCTAGGATGCCTGTTATCTCGGCCGTGTATATGGAGCTAAAGGGAGGGAGCAAGGACATTTTTAAAATTTCGTTTTCAGTTGTGACACTGTAAGTAGTAGCATTAGAAGTTTTAGAGCCGTCCGTGTATAAAAAAATATGGTTCTTATGTGCATCCGCAAACTCCGCAAATTTCATGTGAAATATCGAAGGATTTGTTTCAGACTTTTTTGTGTTAGACAAAGATAAGTTAATCAAATCATGTTTGAACAAATGTGGTGGAGCTTTGTAATTTTTAGTTTTTTGGGGAAGAAAGGAAATGTTAAGATCACAAAGGTATGAGATGGATCTACTAATAACAGAGGCTAATTTTTGAGTTCTTTTTCTTTTAATTGTGTTTTTAATGACATTTCCGAGAGGGGTAAACAACCGAACTTATTTTATGCTAAAGCATATGAAAATATTTTGGTGACTCAATTAGCGCGTTGGAGTTTTTTATAGAGTGCATCCACAAGGATTCTATCATACGTTTAGTTCGTTTAGTTTTTGCTTCTAATGAGCATTGCTTTCTATCGATACAAGTAGGGAACATTAAGGGTGTCATAGTTAGGTGAGACTGGCAATACAATACCCGACACAGACAGACGTGTAGCTATATATGTAGGTATGTTGAAAATTCTTTTTAAGTGGCCCAAAGACCACGACCTTCGAGATAAAGTATTCTAAAAAAAATTTTAACACCATAAGGGCCCCCAAATGCGAATTTCTGTTCATTACCTTATGAAAACCGCCAACTTGGCACGCCCACTATATATGTACATATTAACATTTATTTTAATTTGACCGGAGGCTAAAATATAAGCTATATTTTATCATTTCTATACCTATATACATACATACATATTTTTTGGGCTTGTTTCGAATGGTCGTGGGCTTACCACACAACCGCACAAACACAACATACCCTCAACTTGTATAGTAGGTAGCGACGTGTACAAATACGATTGCATGGTTAAACTCAAGGCATGGCTGCTCTTTGAATTCTGTACCTACATACATCCATATGTCTCAGAAGAAACGGGGACTCGTTTGTCCAATCGCCTTCTTTTGGGCCTTCACTTTAATATTTATTCATTTATTACAGCGTTTCTGATCGTCTGAGACACCTGCAATTTATCCAACATTGACTCAAAAAATTCCGTCGTAGAATCTATGATATCCGACGTAGAATCTATTATATCCGCAATTGATATAGGTCCAATTGCAAGATATCATAGATTCTACGACAACTTTGCAGTAGGTTCTACGATGAGGAATGTCATTGATTTCAACGATATTTAACGTAGATTTAACGATGTTCCATCTTAGGAACTATGATGTTATTTCATAGGAACTACGATATCAAATCATAGGAACTACGATACCAAATCATAGGAACTACGGTTTCAAATCTTAATACATTTTGAAAACTTCTTAATTTTGATATGAATTCTTGTCGGCGGTTCGATCCCTGCTCCAGCGAGCGTATTTTTATTAAAAAATTTTTTTTTTTGTTTTGAAAAGTAGATAATTTAACATTTACATTATTAAAAAACTGAGAAATTAAAGATTTTACCAAAATTTTATATGCTTAAAAAATTTAAAAAAAGATTCTATAGGATTTTCATGAAAGAGCTTGTGCGTGACGTTTTGGAAGGCGCAATGAAAGCAAATCTATTTATTTGGTTGGCAACATTACTTTCTGTTTCCCGTAATATTTGCCTTGAAATTTACTTGCCTGTTTTATTCATCCATTTTTCCACAAATTCTTTTCTATTTGACAGGGTTCGAACTCGGACCTTCCAAATTACAAGTCTAGCACACTTCAACTATGCCATCGCGTGATATGATTTAAACTTGCTAGTTTTATTATATCAATATAAGTGGGAAACAGTAGAAACTATTAGATTGACAGTAGAACTTATTGTATTTTACGTAGATTCTATGAAATTTCCATCGTAGATTCTATGATATTTTAATCGTAAAATCTATGATGGGCATAATTCTTCCACAGTTGAAACTATTACATTTCAGTAAACTTCATTTTATTTTACGTTGATTCTATTATTTTTACTACGTCTTCTATCGTAGAACAACATGCAAATTTTTTCAACATTGATTTCCTTTCAAGTCAGTCACATTGTGTAACATTCGAATAAAAAAAAATTTTTTTTAAAACAAAAACAAAAACAACAGCTCCAACAAGAAACTTCAAACCTATGTCGTTGATCTTCGCCAAGACTTTTTTTCAAGAATAGTGCAAAAAGTAAATATTCGATACAAAGGAAATTCGAGCGGCTAAGGACGACTGAGTAGTACGCTATAGAGGCAGATATTTGCGATATCTAAAAGGGGAACGGCACCAACTGCTGAATGAAGAATAGAGGCTGGGACTTTGAAACAGTGAAACTATTCGTGAGGACTCGATGGCTTTGGAGCCCTTAACTGTCTATGAGAATGCCATGTGTAGATCTTTGAACCATTTGAACCAATTTTGTATTCACAGACGCAACTGAAAATTGAAAAATGAAAAATTACGTCGCCGCTAGACGCACGCTCGTAGACTAAGTAAACTCTTGTAGTGCACTTAAAGGTCTTTATAACTAGACCATAATGCGGCACGTCTGGCAGGCCGATACGGAAGAGCAATAGGACAAATAAGCGAAGAAACGCGACAGGCAACGCATAATTTTTTGAAAGCGTGAAAAAATAAAATAATACAATGCAAGCGGCCAGAAGAGGAAGAGTAAGACTAAGACTATGCCGAAGCTTCAGATGAAGCTCCAGCGCATCAAATCGTTTACGCGTCGAAATGCAAGATCAGAAGGCTTGCCTAGAAATGACAATGTCACTTTGCTTGTCTACCTTTCTGTGTATTCGTCGCATTCGTCTATATGCCTGTCCGGCCGCCCGGCCGCCCGGCCGCCCATTGCCGTTCCACGTCCGACGTTCGAGTGCATTCGAGCTGTACTGGAACTTTTTGCGGTTGAGTTGTTGGCGCGCGTCAATGACAACTGTAGCACGTCAGCCACAAGCACCGTCCCGTCGCCATTATCAGCATTGCCATCAGAGCTCACATTGCCTCCAGCATCATTAGAAGAAATGCAACGGAAATGGAGACATATGCCGCTTAAGAATTCATAAAATTCGAAAAGCTTGATTTGGTTGGGGAAGAAGCCCAACAGCTCTGCTCGCACCGCATTTTGTGGCATTTGAGAAAGAAGCTACCAATTCCGTTGAAGTAAATGGAGTATCAAGTTCGTCCTTAGATATGCTAGGAGAATACCAAAGGTTTATGCACGCTGTAAATCCATTCAGCGCCTCCAGTGTTTAGTTTCCGAGAGAAAATCTATCTTTGCTGTTTTTATGACTCACTTAGACCTCAACAAAGAACTTGGAATCATTTTGCTTCCGATGCACTTAATTATCGTCCACGTCAGTGTCCAGAAGACTACGAATCATTTGGCATAGTTTTTCCTTGACAATATATACTTGGTTCTGTGTCTATCCGAATCCGAATCCGAATCGGAATCCGAATCCTCTGCCACTGCTCATTTGATTGAGCGATCGATTGAAGCAGATATAATCCTAGTAAAGACGGGCCGAACGTGCATATTTTCCGAAACCAACGACTCGTGTGTCGTTCTGTTGCATTCCCTGACGCCGTGATTCATCTTGAAATGTTCCTCATATCGAGAATCGTTCTTGCTGCTTTGCATGTTCCAGCAAATGCCTCACTGCTCGATGGCGGCCACTTGAAGTCATTTGAAAAGTCGACTCGGGAGAAAAACTTATTTACGCTTCAATAACTTTGCAAATTGAATGCGAAGAATTTCCTCAGGCACTCAAAGCCTACAGACGGGTCGGGCCGGGCCGGGCCGGGCCGCCTTTGAGCGGACGAATGAATGGCATGGATTGTTAACGGGCTGCGGAAAATAGCAAAGACGAATAGCGCGTACACGTTTAGGGGAATACGAATATCTACGAATATGAAAGCAGATTTGATCGACGAAAAACCACTTTCCATTTATAATAAATTGAATTAATAAACACCATTGGAGCGCATAGCCCCATTGACGAGCCGCATGCTATCTCAGCGCAAATGTGCAACTAAATAAAAAATAAAAAAAAAAATAAAAAAAGAGCAAGAATGCGAGGATTTTTCGTGCGTTCGAAAACGAAAGCGGGTTGTGCGTCCATCGAACACATACCGTGGATCTACATTTTGATTTGATTTGAAAGCCGAATCAATTTAGAGATCTCACCCAGCAATTCATCAGATGCTGTGTTTTAGTAGGACAAACAGAATGAATTGAATTTATACAACTGAACGTTTCATTTCAAAATGGCCGATTTGAATTCATGGTCCGCCATTCTTTAACCGTTTTAAGAGCAATTAAAATAATTTTATGGTTTGGTATTAAGATTCTTCGATCGGGAATGCGTACCGATCAATCAAATGGACCAACAATGGAATTTACTCTTCCAGAAAATCGACCATGATTGGCAGTGAAAGAAAGATGAATCTTAAAAGATACCGTCAGGATATATAACAAACTGAAACTGAAAGCAAGATAAACAAAAACAAAAACAAAAAACTATTGTGGATTTGAAATTAAATATTATTGGAAGGCCTTAATTTGATTTGAGTTAAATATTCAAATCGTTGTAATACAATCAATGGTGTTTTTGAAGGTCATTCCCTTGCATAACAGGATATGGAATATTTGAAGACGATAAAGAAATTTTTAAATTCTATTTGTATGGCAGCTTTTGCTTGAACCTATTGCTTCACTAAAATCGATGGAATTAAATGTTTTTGAATAATTTTTACACC
>CM035806.1:43316673-43350771 GCA_020466095.1 Chlorops oryzae
AAAGAATTCGAAAAAGGAATCAAAAAGTATCACCTATTAATTTTAGACAACTCAAAAATTATGGACATGGACCTGTCCATAGAAGAGCGAGGAAATCATTATTTTCTTGCGGGCTCATCGGACAAATAATAGTCTTTCAAGTTGTAATGGTAAAATTTAAATGCAAACAGACTTCAATGTTTGGGATCTGAGAAGAAACAATGAGTATTAACCCTGCAGTAAACAGTTGCGAAATTATCTGAAAAGAACTAGTACTTTTACCAGAACTAGAAGAACCAGTGCAATTTTTGGGTAAGCTTCAACTAGTGTTCGACCGAAACAAGATTTTTTGCCGAAACCGAAACCGAATCTTCGGCTGCTAACTCAGTTTCGGCCGAAACCGAAACCGAACCTTCGGTGGGACACTAATATTTTTACCTTAATTAATAAGAAAATGCATGAGATGATTTGAGATGAGTACGAAATTCCTTGTAGGTCATACCAACTTCAAAAAGGCTATATAGTTCCACTTCATAAGGATAAAAAAAGCAATTAAAACGTAAATAAGTTCATTTCAAATCAGAAATGACCGCGTGCCAGCTTATGATGTCGAAAAGAATGCAAGTGTGAATAATTATTGATTATAATCGATACCATATGGTATCATACATAACATATCGGGCCATAACCGCCAAATTGACGTGACATTTTTTCCGAAATTGACTTTTTGATGAAAATATGTTCTTGAGCCTGAAATTCATCATCTAGTAAAATATAACGACGATAACCTCAATATTAACGGAGATATTGCACTATAAATTTTATAATTTGTATGCCAGTCAATGCAAACAAGTTCAGAAAAAACGCTCTCCTGTAAAATTTGCTTTTTGTCACTTACGTCAATTTGGCGGTTAGGGCTCGATATGTTTGATGAGTGCAAGTACTTTTAGTATTATAAACCGGTATTTTGAAATAGCCGCCACGTATAATTCAAATCTGCTGGTTTAATTACTTCAGTTTCGGCGCTAGCCGAACATTCGGCAGTTTTTTGGCCGAAACCGAAACTATGGCCGAAACTCAGTTTTTTGGCCGAAACTGGCCGAAACCGAAACCGAACCTTCGGTCGGACACTACCCTGCAGTAATTCCAACTATTCTGTAACTACTCCCCGACTAGTCACAAAAATACCAGGACTACTCCCTCTTAATTTGCCAACCAATGCTTTGAACTGTCTTTTTTAACGTTGAGCTATCATTGGAAAATAACTAGTCACAGTTTTTGCTCATATGAACTAGACCTGGAGTATAGACAGTTGGGTCGATTTTTGGTCAATTTGTATTTTTGCACATTTTATGAAAAAAAAATTTTTTTTCCTCTTTGTTTTGTATTTTTTTTTCTTTTTTGGTTTTTTTAATCTTTTCTTTTTCATTTCTTTTTTAATTTTCTCGCCTCGGCCGAGCCTCGAACCGCTGACCTCTGGGGGTTGGTAAGTCCATGTCTTAACCATTACGCTAAACAAGCAAATTTAATTTATTGATCAAAACGCTAATTTGAGTTTTTGGTTGCTGAAGTTTTTATAGAACGCACGAGTAGAATTTTTACTACAAAAATGTATTAATTGAAAAATACATATAAAAAAAAAAAAGATAAAATATGAAGAAAAAATGCTTAAAAATTTAGCGAAAAATTTTTTTATTTCAAAATTAACTATTAAATAAAATAAATTAAAATATAAACATAAAAAAACTTGGTAATTAAAAAAAAATTATTCTCACCCGAGTCAGGGATCGAACCCCAACCCATGAGGTCGCTGAGCGATAGTCTTAACCGTCCAGCTAAGGCCCGGGATCAGAATGGGAACTTAAAGCAGACAACAACAATTTTTTTCTACTTCGCAATCAAAGCACAAAGCGTAAGGAAATCCTGCAACTCACCCCCCGTAGATCTCCGTAGATACATAAAATACTGTACATTTTGACTAGTCATATTTCGAGTAACCTCAGAGTACTCCTGTTTGGCAAATTGACCTCTTCATTACTGCAGGGTAGCTTATACCATAAGTACTTATACTAGTAATAATTGGAATTATCATATGCGTTCATTAAATTAAACTACAAATCAATCGATAGTGACTGAATATTAATGTTGTGCTTAAAGAAAAACGAAGAAAAATATCAACGATTCTGGTACCTTTTTCCCGTAAACAGCACTAGTATTGAACTGGTGCAAATTTACCCAATTGCCTATAAAAGTACTAGAATAATTCTGGTGCATATTGCACTATAGTGCTTTCCTGTACAGATGTTATACTGATTTTCTACAGAATTTTATATGGGCAAGGGTATAGAAAGGAACTTGTACTGGTGGCTTTTGCACTAGTAAAATACTGGTACACCACAAGTTTAAATTACTGCCGGGCATCTTCTCAGACTTCAGAAGTTTTTCAAAATTGAAAGAAAAAAGGCTTAAGAAGTACTTAATCGATTTTTTTGATTTCTATTAAAATATCGAGAAATAAGCCGGTGGCGTTCGATTTCCTGAAGGGCCTTGAGAAAAAATGGGTTTGCGGTGACACGATACCGCGGTTCCGGATCATCTGAAACAAAAAAAAAAAAAAAAAAAAAAAAATATGTATGTATTTTAAAGATGTAATGACGAAGATTTTTTTAATTTGTTTTTTGCAGCACTTGGAAGTCAAAAACGCGATTTTAGCCCAAAAATGGCGGTTAATTTGCAATTAAAAATAGAAAAAATTAAAAAAAAAGAACTCTGTCATTACATACATATACATATGTAAAGAAGTAGTAACCCTGTAGTAAACGAGCGGTCAGTTTGCAAAATAGGACCCACCTTAGGTGAGACTGTTAGCAACTAGACCATAAAAACTATGGAGCACGTCTAACCTAAAGTAGACCTCTATAGGTCTCACCGCTGACTGTTCCTTAAGAGATCGAGGGGCGGTGAGTTCATTTTTTTTTGTACTCTTGCTGTGCGCTTGTTGTTGTCTGCTTTAACTTCGCATTCCGATCAACGTACCGCCAACAGTTGGTGAGCATAAAGGGTAAGACTCTCGCTCAGGAACCACGTGGGTCGAGGTTCGATCCCTGGTTCGGTTTTGCATTTTTTTTTCTTCTCTATTGCCTAAGGTTTTTTTTTATGTTTATATTTTAATTTATTTTTTTTATTCGTTAATTTTGAAAAATAAAAAATTTTTCTTTAATATGTAAGTATTTTTTCATATTTAAATTTTTTTAAAAGTACAATTTATTTTTCATTTGAAAATTTTTTGCTATGAAAAATTCTATTTTATTTCACAAACACTTGAGCAACCAAAAACTCAAGTCAGCATTTTGATCAATATATTAAATTTCCTTGTTTAGCGTAATGGTTAAGACTTCGACTTACCAACCCAGAGATCAGCGGTTCGAGGTTCGTCCGAGACAAGAAAATTAAAAAAATTATTATTAATATTTAAACAAAAAGATTTAAAACAAAACACAAAAAAAAAAACAAAAAAAAAAAATAAATAAAACAAAAACTATTTTTTTTCCATAAATTAACAAAATCGTCAATTGACCTCCAACTCACCCAAAACGTCTCACCATGGGTGAGCCTTACATGGACTACTCTCTTTCTAATGTAGGCCCCATGTTAAAGAGGTGAATTGAATGCATGTCAGAGTAAATTATGTGGGGACTAGTTGTAGTCTTTTAGAGGTTAACCATAGGTGAGTAGGGGGTGAGTCTCAATTACTGCAGGGAATGTTCAAAATTCCAAAAAGATCGGTTCAGTAGATTTTGAGAAGTCGTGTTCACGGACTGCGAAAATGACGGTTGGGAAAATCGATTTAAAGCTTTTTTCTCGAACACATGCAGGTGGGCCATCCGCTATAACTCCGGTAGTTTTAATCGGATTGACTTGAAATTTTTACACAATAGGGACCATCTCCAGTTCTGTTAGATATGCAACAGAAATGAAAGACTTCATATAAAAAACACTTAAGAAATTTCTGATACATTTTTTTTTTTTTTATATGAAATTTTTCATTTCTAACAGAGCTGGAGATGGCCCCATAATCTCGAAATATTGTGCTTTCAAAAAAAAAAAAATTTAAAAAAAGACAAATTTTTTTGTTTACAACTTTGGCACCTCTTTGGACGAACTTCAGTTTTATGGAAACGAAAATTGGGGACTGGGTACAATAGTCCTCTCTCTCTCTCTCTCTCTCTCTCTCTCTCTCTCTCTCTCTCTCTCTCTCTCTCTCTCTCCTCTCTCTCTCTCTCTCTCTCTCTCTCTCTCTCTCTCTCTCTCTTCTCATACGCACGCATGACTGTCGGGCCCTTATTCATTCATTTTAAACATCCCAACAATTTCTAAATGAAAAGTTCGTTTCGAAAAAACTCCAAACGAACATCGATTGAAACAAACTGGCGACAAAAAGAATTATTTCTTTGTGTGTAGTTGCACCTGCACCATAGCATTCAACCACATTGGTCCGAGTTTTAAAATTGTGCATTCTATGGAACGAAATCGTGAGGAATTTATGGATTTTTATTCGTATATTACGTATATATGTACATATATGAGTATATATGTATACCGCATTTTGTCCCCAATTTTTTGTGCAACATCGAGCGGAAATCGCTACACGCATTCGTAAGCTGAAAATAACTACAGGTACCTACTACTGAAGCAATGAATGTACCTACGTACCTACACAGGAAAACTTTTGTACGTTAACACAACCAATTTTTGTATCAACATAAAAAAAAATTTCGTTGTTAAAACTCAGCCAATCGCACTTTTCGTTGTCCCACAAGCAATTCGTAATACAGATACTTTCATTGTTTGCTTTGACAAAAATCTCAAGCAAAATTTTGTTAACTGTTAATATTTTTGGTGTTTCATATAGCAAAATAGTCAAACGAAACTTTGTTTAAAATTTAATATTAGGACGAATTATTTCCAAACTTTGTTATTTGATTGCAATTTTTAATTGTGACAATGGGAAAAGCCAAGTAATCGAGACATTATTGGGAATATTTCGTTGACCAGTTTTTCTGTTTACCTACGAATTAATCTGTGATCATATGGAATACATACATAGTAGTACGAGTATGTTAGCTTAGGTCGACATAAGCCAGAACTGAGTTTATCGCTTAGGGGCTATAAGGATGTCAGGGCAAATGGTGTGTATCTAACCTGTTTTCTTAAATCGTGATTTTTTTGACTTGTAACTTATGTATGTATGTATGTTTTTTTTTTTTTTTTTTTTTTTGGAAAACTTTTGTATTTGACAAAACATTTAATTTAACGAAATTATTCCGAAATTTCATCCTGTCATTTAACAAAAATTCACTGCAGTTGGCTTAAAGGGTTATTCTCGTTTAATCAATTTACTCCCATTCACATTAAATTCATTTGTGGGCGTTGTATTGTTCGGAAATTTCCCATTGTCACTAAGGATCATCCTCGGGTACGACATGTCGCGAAATATTAGCGTGCCAAATTTTGACGTGATTGGTCTAGTTGCTTCGAAGGAAATCCGACCACAGACGGACAGACGGACAAAAACATCTTAACCGATTCAGTTGTCGATCCTGATCAAGGATAGATACATACATATGTATGTATATCTATCGCTGTTACAAGATCAGCACAAAGCCAATATACCCTGCTAACGCTAGGCATAAAAAGCACATGAATTTGGTACATACATACATACATATATGTATGTATGTATGCATGCATGTATATTATTGAATTGTAAAACCCATGAATAGAGGGAACGAATTTATAATTTCACATATAATTAAGCTTTAATTAGCCAAACCTAATTTGAGCTTCCGTTATGTTCGACAGTTTTATTCTATTTTCTTAGGTTTTTTTTTATACATATTTTATTGTTAAACCGTCCGATACATTTAAAGTTACATTTTTAATGCTGTTCTCTTTTATTTTCGAAAAAAAAAAAAAAAAAAAAAAAACACATCAGCCCACAACTAAATGTCAAAAGGCATTTCGTTGCTTGTTGGCTAGCGACCAATACGCCAAGGCTGCTTGAAACTAGAAATAAAGTAAATTGTCTATAAAGCAGAAAGTTGCAACAACCTGTACTATGTATGTATGTATGTATGTATGTATATATATATATAAATGTTAAGATAAATCTTTTTCGGATCTTTATTTTACGAACAGTGAAAGGAAAAATGCAGTTTTTGCTGAAACTGAAAAACAAAAAAAACAAAAAAAAATAAATGAAGATCTTAAAATGACGAGAAGAAAAGTGCAAGCAATTTTCGTCTCGAGAAAAGTGAAATTTTTAGTTAGCTTAATATAAACACAGCCTTTTTTGTGTGGGCCCACAAATTTGCAGCCTCAAGTGCAGTCAAAACATTATTGAACAGACGGACAGTAAGACAGTCAGACAGAAAGTTAGACGCATCCCAGTGGGAAAAAATCGGAAATTTTCTTTAGAAACGTAAAGACTTCGCCTCAGTTCGGTAAGAAATACCCGCGGAAATTCCTAGTCTATTGGCCATCAAAATCGATGTGCAATATTTGCCCGGCCGCGGAATTTTTTTTCCCATGCGAACAAATTTGCACAAACGGAAAATTTGCGAGGGTGCAAAAATTGCACACCTGCTTGAATCCCACCACTCTCTCAAAATCTCTTTCATTTGCACAATCGTGTAGTTCGGGAACAGATTTCCGTAAAATTGGTCAGTTTTAGGCATTTTCGTGCAATAGGGGAACATATGGGCATTTCCCAACGGACGCGACACTTAAATGAGCAATTTTAAGTCCTGAATTCAAGTACATATGCGGTAAATAGTACTTTTGCTTCTCAATACTTTCGTGCAGATTATGCGGACTTTTATATTTTTCAAAATTTCAATGCAGTCCCGAATAGCAATCAGCTATATACGGACGCGACAAAAAGTTTGCTTTTTCTGGAAATGTCCATATGTAGGTACATATGTACCTAATTTTGAACGAAATTAAAAATTTTTATATTCGAACCAAAGTCGAACAAACGTGAGCTGATTTTGACATTGCAGAATTTTTTGTTACATTGTTGTTGTACTACTGACACAACCTTGTTAAATACGGCGTATATAACAGAGCAATGCTTACTTACATAGTTCATTAATTTGGAACGAACCCTTTGAAAAATGTGCGTTTTAACTAAATTTTTTTGCATATTGAAATTAGTGAAGGGTTACGGGGTTTCGCTTACTTTAGAACATAATTTCCCCCTGCACATTATTCTATATAAGCCCTATTCTAAATGAATATTCCCCGGGAGTTTTTTTCCCCAGAAATTTTTCTCCGCAGAAAAAGGAAGTATGTATGCTAAGCGTCAATAAAAGAAAAAAATGTAATGACCTTTTTTTAAAAATATTCATAACATTTACTTGGTTCCTTAGCAGTCGTTTCACCAGTGTGCTTAGAAAGGCAGATTTTTTTTTTTTCTTTCAAATTCGCACGAAAAAATGATGATCATTAGAAGTTTTTGTTTACAAGTAAGTAACTCTAATCATTAAGGCACTACTGGTTAAAGTTCACTTTCCGTCAAGGAATAATGGAAGAAAACTTTTAGGCCTTACGGTTTTTCCCGCTGGGATAGAAGCAAGTGTCTAGCAAGTGGCTGGAGCGTTTTGAGATTCGTCTGTCCTACTTTCGTTAGGCAAGTCTGTATGTTTTGTTGTTGTATTTACCGGTTGCGGCATTTTGTATGAATCGAATCTACAAATGGCCAGATCCAACTAACAAGAAACACGCTTTTGAGCAATTTTAAGCGGGCAAGGCAAGAGAAAATAGGGGAAGAAGTATTCCTGCTTTTATAGATTTTGTGATTGCAGGTCTGGTTGGAAAACCGAAGGTGACTTGAAAATGAAAAACGAAAGCCAAGCCATCGAGTTGATGACTTTTGTCGAATTTTTTGATTTTTCAAATATATTAAGTAATTTATTGGCGAATAATAGATGTCTATCGAGAATTATAGTGGAGTCTAGATAGAGTGAACTAGTTTTTGCAACGTCTGTTCATATTACCTACTCAGGTCGTTCACACAATCGAGGCTCAATTTTGTATGTTTAATTCACTTTATTTGATTACAATTGTAAGATTCAGCTTCGGAAAATTTACGCAACGAGAAATTTGTCACTGAACTTTCAAAAATTAATAGGGGTCGGGTCTTCCCTTAGGGGCTATCTCCAGCTCTGTCAGAAATGAAAACTTCACTTATAAAAAAAAAAAAAAAAAAACGCTTCAGAAATGAATCAGAAATTTTCTGCACTGTTTTTTATATGAAGTTTTTCATTTCTGACAGAACTGGAGAGAGCCCCTTAAGCGTGAAAAGATCGGAAAAAAGCGGAAAGACGTAAATTTTTTTTTTTTTTTTTTTTTGGCTTCAATATTGGCTTTAGGTCATATTAAGTTCCAAATTAGCCAGGGTATACTCCGTATTTATATTTATGACAAAAGTCAGGAAGAATTGATTCGTTATTTATTGACCGACGTCACTTAAGGTTAGCGTGTACCGTCATTAAACGGGATACTGGTTCCAGAGTTATTTGACCGCCGTCAGTGTTGTTAATTTAAAGGTTAGAATTCTATGTGTTGATTATAAAATGAAGGATTCGGCGTCTACAGTTGCTCTGTGATAAAGTAGAGTTGATATCCGTTGTTATTAAATTGTTACACGTTGATATGACCGTCTTTAGAGACAGAACTCAAATGATCCTTGAATCCATATTGGATTCTTGCACTCAAAAAATTCCGTCGTAGAATCTATGATATCCGACGTAGAATCTATTATATCCGCAATTGATATATGTAGGTCCAATTGCAGGATATCATAGATTCTACGACAGCTTTGCAGTACTTTCTACGATGAGGAATGTCATTGATTTCAACGATATATAACGTAGATTTAACGATATTCCATCTTAGGAACTATGATGTTATTTCATAGGAACTATTTACAATATCAAATCATAGGAACTACGATACCAAATCGTAGGAACTACGGTTTCAAATCTTGAAGTACATTTCGATAAAGAAGTTATTTTGATATGAATTCTTGTCGGCGGGTTCGATCCCTGCTCCAGCGAGCGTATATATATATTTTTTTTTTTTGAAAAGTAGATAATTTAACATTTACATTATTTAAAAAACTGAGAAATTAAAGATTTTACCAAAATTTGTATGCTTAAAAAATTAAAAAAAAGATTCTATTGGAATTTCTTGAAAGAGCTTGTGCGTGACGTTTTGGAAGGCGCAACGAAAGCAACTCTATTTATTTGGTTGGCAACTTACTTTCTGTTTTCCCCGTAATATTTGCCTTGAAATTTACTTGCCTGTTTTATTCTCCATTTTTTCACCAATTTCTTTGGCCTGTGACAGGGTTTGAACTCGGACATTTTTCCTGCACGTATCCTAAAATTTCATTTTTTTCTATTCTTTCATATCATTTTGTTGAAAAGATAGCATTAAAATGCTCTTTGAAAAGCAGCCATAAGAGTTTCTTCATAGAAAAAAATCATACCAACTTAAAAGAGGAAAGTAAAATATAGAAATAAACTCACGTCCAACTTATGTTACGACAACCACAAAACAAATTTACCAAACTCGTAGTTAAAAGCCAGCGTTAAGTGTTGACTTCATAATGTTTCACGTTAAAAGCCTTAGGAGGGAAGAAAGAAGTATTTGAAAAAGAAAGAAAACATTACACGATACTTCGATATAAGATTGTTTGTGTTGATTTCTTTTATCTGTACTTTTCGTTATTAGCACTGCGCCATTGTGCGCAGCAACGCATGCGTGTGCGCAACATTTGTCTACGAATGGAGTTATCAACCAAAAGAGTCTTTATTCTACAGAGTCCGAAGAGCAGCAGCTGCAGCTGCATCATTAATTGGTCGGTCTCTCAGTCTGAATAGCAAACTTGCGTCTTCTTTCTTGGTGACTCGCCGATTGTCGATAGTAATTTTCCAAAGAAAATTTTCTAAAGCAAAACATTTTGCTGGCTAATGTTGATGATGTTGCGTCTTGCAAATTTTTTGGCTAATGATATGATCATGCGTGCAGCAAAGCTCCAGCGGACCTACGTGCTTCGCGTTGTAATACCGAAAAGAGCAGACCGAAGAACTGATGGTGGAGGAATCTGAACATAAACACTTATGAGACATGTTTGGCGCGGCGCGGCGCGGAGAAATCAATCTTGAAAACTCTTTTTTAATGTGATGGAATGATGATGGTCATGATGATGACAGTGCAATGAAATCAAAAGACAGTCCCTCAGCCATTTCTGAATGGCAAATGATATCGAATGCCGTTCGTTTTCCATGTATCCTTAGACCCGTTATTGTCCAATATCAGATTTTATTCATTCCATCAGAAGAAATAATTTAATCAATAATTTCGGTATACCTAGCCACAACTGGAAACGGTTGCAATTCGTTGCTTTTAATTGTAGTTTCAGCTACCGTAACAAAAGCTTCTCCACAATTGACTTAGGCATTCTTGAACAAGAGCGAAATCACTCAGTCAGCTACTCTTGGCATGGAGTCATTCTGGATTGCTGGTCGAGCAATGCGCGCAGCGTGCAGATTGAACGGGTTGAAAATGGTTAAAGACACAATCTTCATTGCTCTGATTAGAAGTTTCTGTGGCTGCAAGCTGGTTTCGTCCTCTTCCAGGGTACTTCTCGAATCGAAATTTCTATAATTATATACATCATAATGCCAGCAAATTGCTAATGATACAATTTTGTCACATTATCTATCGCAATGTGTCCATGCGATTTAGATGCGATTCAATAGAGCGAATGATTTTTCACCCAACATAGACTCTCGTTCCTTGTCGATGTTTTCACCATCACCTCTTGCCAGCCAGCCAGCTAGCCAGCCAGACATTCAGTCACTCAGTGCTTAGCGTGCATTATTGGGGAGACAAATTTCAACATTGTCTTTTGCCAATGGCATTCGATTTCGTAATAGACTAATAGATATCGCACGTGAATCTACAGGTCCGCATGGCTCATATGTTCACAAGTTTTCGCTTTTCTTCGACATGCAATCTGTGGAATATGTCAATTCACGATTGGCAGTTTTTCTTTTGCCTTTTTGGGCCACATATGTATTTCAGGTGCTTTGCGCTTGGCTGATTCCTTTAAGCTTGATTCTTTGTGTTGTCAACATGGCCGCATAGAGTTGGTAGAACTTATGTCGAAACATTGACGATGACGACAAAGCAATTTGCCAGCCAAGTGCTGCAACTGAACGTAATCTCCTTTATGCAAATCGACGTGCAATAGCTTTGGTAGCACAACAAATCTCGACGCATGTAGTTCTCACCATGATTCCGATTCCCTGGGCTAAGCTGTTGCGATCTCTCCGTCATAAAGGCAATAAGTGACATTAGCACTAATGTTACTGGATTTCCTTCTTTTGACCCGAATGCCGACCCTGACCCCCAGCACAAATTATAATTTATGGCATTCACTCGTCTCATCGCATCGCATCGAATCTCATCTCATCCCGTTCCATTTTATCTCATATCATTTTATATCATGTAAAGGGACCCCATTCGGGTTCGAGCTTCGATTTTGGTTTGGGCTCTGTTCTTTTATTATTAACGACAGAACCGATTTATGTTTACTTTGAACAACTTTGTTGTTGGTCTGGCTAAAAAGTTATTTAACATTGCTTTTTTTTATGAATTAATTGAATAAATAAATTAAAGATTTGATTTCATTCTTCATTTTAGTTGCGGTAAATATAAGAATGTCTCGATTCGAATGCGGATGCATGCTATTTGTCGGTGAAAGGAAACCCATCTGTTGATAAGGGTAAGTTTATAGCTTAAATCAAGTAAGGGCGTTATAGTCAGACGAGCCTAAGAGCCAATTTCACCAAAGGCAATTAATTTTGATCACCAATTGGCATTTAACTACGGATTTAATTTTCATCCCGTTGAATTTTCATCCCATGAAAACCACCCTCTTACCATCCTCTTACACTCTTGAAAAGGTGCGAATTTGGGGCAGTTTTGAGGTTTTTGTGACAAACCCTTGTATTGGACGACAGTAGCGTAGTAAGGGGGAGAGAATGGGGCATCCGCCCCGGGCGCCAAATCATAATTCAATTTTTATAGATGTCTTTTTATTTAGACTAGGGGGAAGGGGCATTTTGTGTATTGTGCCTGCATTGCGCCCCCCAGGTGCCGAATTGTCTCGCTACGCCACTGTTGGAGGTACCCTTAAACATGTTCCGATCCGGTTCATTCTCGAACTTGTTCTTACTCATGTCGCCGTGAGCACGCATACCAAACTTCGTAAAAATAGCTGAACTCTTTCGATAAGAAATCTGTATAGAGACAGACGGACATTGCTAAATCGAATTTCCTGGTAATTAATAGACAGTAATTAGTAGACAGACCCTTACTTATGGTAGTCTGTTTATAAATTTTGCAATTCCTCCATTCATTCTAAGAAATAAATGTCTATTGAGCATGTACTGAATATTTAATACACCCTGAAGCAAGTGCAACTACCCTGCAGTAATATGGACTGACCGAAGTCTACACTTCGAAATCCTGAGGGGAGAAGTACTGGTCAGTCCTTCATGTTACCAGTACTAGTCCCCTCATAATTTCACTTCTAATTAATTCAACTGACCTTTTTAATATGGGCCTGTCATTGGAGAGGGACTAGTCTGCAAAACGACTGACGTAATTTTGTCTGGTTTTAGGATAGTCAAATCAGGCAAATAAAAAACCAATTTCTTATATATATTCTTAACTGATGAAAGTGTCTTTTACAGAGTACGCTTAAACCAACCACGTTTAATACCGACCGCCGGCTAGCCGAATTCGATGGAACGAACTGCCATAATATAACCGGTAGGATTTGGACCGGTCGAAGGTCAGTCCTTTTTAAAAAATTGAAAGGCTCATACTGCAGGGTAGTGACTTACTAGTTCTTTACTAGTGCAAAAGCCACCAGTACTAGTTCTTTTCTATACGCCTGTCCATATAAAAATCTGTAGAAAATCAGCATAAAATATGTTTAGAAAAGCACTAGTTCAGCTTTCATCAGTATAGTAAGAGTTCGTTGGGCGGCACATTTGCACTAGTTAAATCCTAGTGATTTAATAGAAAAAATTTCTACTTCTTCGGAGCTTTTCTCCTATGAGATATTTTTACCATTTCATTCACTCTTATCAGGTAATATGCTGAAGCTCATGATTAAATTTTTGACTTTTTGACTAGTGAAGTAATGGAAAAAAATTTAGTGGAACATGCTACAAGGTAAATGGAAATGAAATTCTCCAAAATTTTCCAGAGTTTTCAAGAATTTGTAATGTCTAAATTAATTAACAAAAAAAAAAAAAAACAATTGTTTGAGCAAACCCATTGAAATATTGTATAAATATGGTGTAAGTTTAACCAAAAGTTGGACTAGTTCTGGTATTTCTAGTAAAAGTACCAGTTATTTTAAGAAAATTTACCTACTTCCTGCTACAGGGCAGTAACCCTGCAACACAGCTTATGATTGAATAACTTCTTTGAACGTTTGGGCATTCCGATCCGGAGTTGTCTTTCGTCGAGAGAAAGGATTGTTTCCAGTAACAATCATATGCCGAATAGTACCTATCTATGTATGCAAAAATATTATTTCTGTGCATTTTTAATCTTCTTTCCCTTCCCTTACCTTACCCAGACATAGATTTTACAAATTCGAATATCTTCGAACGGTAAATTTTTGATAGGGCTGGGTAAATGCTTTTTTAAATGCTTATGAAAATTTTATAAAAATTATCGAAAACTGGATGGTGTTAAAGCGCATGTGCAGCTATGTGTATGTATACCTAAAAGATTAAATTTCAAAAAAATTCACACAAAAGTGCAACTGTAGCATATTTTTGTTGAGATATGTTACATATGTACAGTATGTACATGTACATATGCTAGCGAGCTTAGCGAGTTCTGCAGTAAAACTATTTCTCCAAAGACACCAAAGAGAAAAACTCAGCTTTGACTTCATTCACAACGTTTGCCTTTACCGATCACTGCCACTGGCCACTGGCCACTTGCGACATAAAGTTTTCAACCTTAAAAAGAATGCGGACCTGCCGCTTGCAGGTACTCATAGGCTTTGTTACAGTATAGGTATGTAAGGTCGATAGATAGCCATAGATACAATAAATAACAAGCAAAAACTAAAAAAATATAAAAACATTCAAAATGCGAAATCGAAATAAAAATTACTTTAAAAAGAATTCAGAGGAGGGAGGGACAAAACCGAACACAACGTAAGGCGAATTGGCAGCAAGGCGCTTGGAATGCCCGGCATGCCATGCCGCAAGCTGACTGATATGAAATGAGAAATAATTTTTCGATTTTTCCAGCGAGAAGTACTTAAAGTAACGTGGCCCTGGGATAGCGTAGGCCCTACGCCATTTCGGATCCGTGCTATGCTCTTGATCCCAGGGTCCGAGGTTCGTTATTCCCAGCACAGGCGAAACGGAGTGTAATGTTCCA
The DNA here is from genome assembly GCA_020466095.1 of Chlorops oryzae. Taxonomy (NCBI): domain Eukaryota; kingdom Metazoa; phylum Arthropoda; class Insecta; order Diptera; family Chloropidae; genus Chlorops; species Chlorops oryzae. Next base: position 43,331,203 of record CM035806.1, read on the forward strand.
AGCCTAGCACGGGGTTTTTCAAAAACAAATAGCATGTTACGGGGTGCACACTACATAAACAGACATGCACACATGTGCACATTCACACAAATACAAGAAAAACACCTTGTGGTGTCACAACGGGCCGGTATACGGCCTAAGTGGCCGTACATGCATACTTAAAGGAACAGGTCATTCAATAAATCAATGGAATGACATACTATTTGGATTCAGTACTAACCATTAAACGGCACGTGTATAATTTTGACAGCAATCTGATTATTGATTCGAGAGGTGTAGCATCATGGGTGCCGCGTAGGCGCTCACATTCGACCAAAACAACAATGCTTCAGAGGAGTGGTTGGCGCGTTTAAACTGCAAAGAATTGGATTTCGGATCTATTTCTATATTCTATTTCCTGTTTTCAGATCTCAAGATCGCTCCACTCGTTGTATCGCCATCGAAGGGAACCACATATGTACATATGTTGAAAAACAAAATCAAGCTTTATCAAGATTTTGTGTGATTTTTTTTTTCTTCTTACTTATACTACGGACTTAGACTTATTGAATGACCTTATAATGCTTTGGCGCACCATTTGTTAATGCAGTAAGGCCTTAACACAACGAACCTCAAACGAATCTTTGGCAGGGCACAACAAATATTTCGAGATCCCCCGATTCAGAGCCGGATTAAGGTTGCCGGGGGCCCGGGGGCCCGGGCGCCAGAGAATGGTGGTGGCCCCTCTGTTAATTGAAAGATATAGGATGAAATTTCACACAATAGCAGAAAATGTGTTTGTAGAAAGGTTATCAATTATAAGAATGAAAATATTTTTCAACGTTCACATTTTGTTTAACAGTTTTCATAAAATATTTTTTTTTATTCAGCGTCTTTTCAACCCATATAAACTTTTCTCGATTTTATCCTAGCGAATTCTTCAATGAGAGTTTCAAACGATAATTTTTTTAATACATATGTCGCTTTCGATACTCAAAATCATCAAACTAGTCAGACGTTCCTGTCCCATGCTCGTCCGTAATCTGTTTTTGATAATTTTCATTTTCGAAAACGATCTTTCTCCACTGCAATTTGTCACCATCATAGACAAGTAAATGCGAAGTACTATCTCCGCATTAAGGGGGGAGTACACTTTGAACGTCCAAAAAGTAAGGCATTTTTGTTAATTTTTTTAAGCAATAAAACACTCAGGGAGGGCAAATATGTTATAACCCATTTATTACTCATCCTTCGAACTACAATTTGTATTTTTTTGAACTCGATTGGCGTCCCCCCGTGGCCGGTGCACCAGGTCGCGCGGGCGTCCTCGCGCGGAAGTCGGAAAACGGCGTGAGAAAATACTCCTTCCCATGTGATCCTGGAACATAAATCGAACAAAATCCTGATAAGTAATGAAATTCGGGTTAGAAATACGTATTCCGATTTTTTTAAAATTAATTGTTTTCAAAAGTTGTGGCCTTAGGAAAAAAAGTCCATTTTTTAACCCTAAAAATGCTTACAAAATCGTGGATTAAAAATCCATTTTTGACAAAATCGAAAATGTGGTTACGTATTTCTAAGCAGAATTTAATTCTAAACAAGAAAACCTAGGCGATATCCAAATTTAATAATAACTGGTTAGAGTTATTTCCCACGCCAGTTTGAAAAGCCCCGTTTCGAGATAAACGCGTTTAAAGATAAAATTTCATACATGTTTTACATGTACATGTTTTAGGAAATCGCTTCGTAAAGCGGTAAGGAATATTCTGGCGGACTTGGAGTCTTTTCTAAATTAAAGTATACATCCCAAGGAACATTTTAAGCCAAAAAAAAAATACATTTTTTTGAAAAATCAAAGGGTACTCCCCCCTTAACAAAGGTTGAGCGTAAATCGTTCTCGATGATTATACGGTAGAGAAATGTCTCAATTGATTCATCTTCAAGATGTTTATACAACTCTGATAACTTGTCAAGTTGATGCAATTCGAGAGATAGAGTTGATTCTAAATCCTCTGGATAGACTTCGATGAGATTTTTCGTTGCGGCATCCAACTCTTCAGGTGTTATTGTCGGGAGCTTACTCAAAAAACCAAATCTTTCATAAACAACTTCATATGCTGCGATGCGTTGTGACAGCGACATAAGTGTGGAATCTACATTTGTGAGAAAGGCTTCAGTGCGAAATTTATCTCTTGGTGACAGCTGCACCGATCGGTTATATTAAATTCTGCTAGGGAGTTCTTCACTTTCCTCTAGATTCTGCGACGTGGTTGCCAATTTAACGGAATCTCCGCGGAATTATAAAATACATGTGTATAATATATCATGCGACCAAATTACTGTTTAAGAAATTTTAAAATTAAATTTTATGGAATTTCGACCTTTTTTGGATACATTCAGCGGAATATTTCGCTGAAAAATTGGCAACAGTTTTTTTTGCGGTTAGTTCAAAAATAGCAGTTTTATTCTCGAATAAGAAGTGTAGTTTTCTTTAAAAAAATGTTTCTGTCTCAGAAATTCGTATGATAAGAAAGGTTACTAATAGAAAAAAAATACAAGTTGTTTGTCAGAGACATGATATTTGAATTTCACTTGCTCGCACAGAATTTCGGAAAACCTCACCAACAGTTGAAAACAACTTCTGGTAGATATATGTTCACAAGTAGTGGACCATTATTCCACAGATTCCAGTGGAAGTTTTTCAACATTTGAAATTTAAAAACTATTAATAATATATTAGTGTTTTTTCAATTGGGGCATTTTTTTTTTTTTTTTATAAATTTTTTGTCAAGTTTTTAAATAAAAAAAAATAAATTATTTTGTTCTTAGGCAGACATTTTGTTCTGTATAAAAAAAAAAATAAAATTTTAAATTTTTTTATTCTTTTTTCTCTGCTCGTGAGGACAAATGGAACATAAATTTTTTTGATCTTTTTGCGCACGACCCAGAACATGTAATTTCAAATTCGGTTAAAAATGTACGGATATAAATATCCGCTCGTTTATTGCTAACCGCAAGAATACATTTTTCTCACGCTGTCCAACTTCAAAATCTGCTAGATTAGCCGAAAATCTTGATCAGAGCATCACTCTTTTTATAATGATCCTTCAGCTTATTTCGTTATACTTGTTTCCACCACATACATAGGCAATTTCACCACATGAATACTTATGGCCTTATTGGAATTTTTCAAATAGAAATATTGGAAGTAATAAAGAATTATGAAGAGTTGAAAATTGCTTCGACGTATTGATCTCAGTAAGGGCGAAAGGGTTAAATAACGTCATAAAATCACTTACTCCGCAACACAAATCCGCTGCTCCACGAAAAACGGTCAAGTGCGGTCTGATAATTGCGAATATTATAAAATAAAATTTACTCATGTAGCATATTTTCACTAAACGACAGATTGATTGTTAGCAAAAGTACGTTTCTCGATTGAAAAAGGTTTTGCTAATTCTTAAGTCCACTGAATAACCGTATAAACAAGTGAAAATTTTAAGAGAGTAATGTTAACTGAATATCTTAAAACTATAATAAATAAAAATAATTTGTCACTGCTGGTGGAGCCCCACGATGGTGGAGGCCCGGTGCCACTGGCATTCCTATAATCCTGGATAGGCACTTCAGAATGCGATTTATCGTTGGGCATTCCATATTAAACTTCAGGATTTAAAACATTTCGGGAGCTATAACTCATAAAAACCATAATACGTTTCATAAAGGAAACTTTAATGCTTTTGTCTTTCGATGCTTTGACATGCAACATAATTCGCTGTCTGAATTTAAAATTTGTGATTTAATTAATTGTAGGAATACCTACACAGAGAAAAAAATCAACCAGAAAACTGGTTAAATCAAAAGGAAAAACATGCAAAACGGCTTTAACAAGGAATATTTTTAATATTAAACATTTTTCTTGTTGGAAAAAATAAAGATTTTCCTTTTGAATCAACCATATTTCAGGCTGAATTGACATGATAATTTTCAAAAATGGATTTAAATTTAAATTGTTGAACTAACCACGGATATAATTGAAATGACAAGAAAATTAAAAAAAAAAACAAAAACTTTTCTAAAATATGTAGGTATGTACCTATAAAAAGAGAAATGTCAAAAGTAAATTTAACGTTCAAAGCAAATGGCCACATAGCCCTCTGCTGAACATAACCCCAAAAATAGCCATAGGATGGACTTTATCCGATTTTGCTTAGAGCTGGAGAAATAATCGATAACACTATCGATGGTTTCAAACTATCGAAAACATCAATGGTTTTGGAAGAGTATCGATAGTTTTGATTCGTGGACATTTACTTTAGCATTGGAAATGTGGTGCTGGCGGTGACAGAGGGCTGTCTTCTTTTTGAAATGGACAGATTCCTAAAAATGCTTAAGTTTAGATCAGGGCGAGCCGCTCGAAAATGCATCTTTCGATTATCGAAATTATCGATTTTATTATCAATAATCGAAACTACCGATGATGATGGTGATGATGTTGTTGATGATGAGGTTGGTGATGATGTTGTTGATGATGTTGGTGATGATGATGGTGATGATGATGATGATGATGATGATGATGATGATGATGGTGATGGTGACCTTGGTGATGATGGTGATGATAGTGGTGATGATGATGGTGATGATGTTGGTGATGATGTTGTTGATGATGTTGGTGATGATGATGGTGATGATGATGTAAATGGTGATTATGATAATAGTGATGATGATCATGGTGATGGTGAGGTTGGTGATGATGATAATGATGGTGATGATGTTGGTGATGATGATGGTGATTATAAAGGTGATGATGATTCTAACTTACACAAATTCTTGCTACATCACGTCATGAATAATCTTCAGAAGTTCTGCGAGTCTTAAGTGTCCCATTTTACAAACAAAATGAGAATTTTAGGCGTCATGCTAAAATCTTATTCAATGCACTAATGCCAGATGATACCGGTTTATAGGGATTTTTTACTGATCACTTTCCTCAAGAAAACAGAAATGAAGTTTTTTTGTTTTTCAATATCCAAGGGAGAAGAGTCACCAAAATACTGCCTAGCATCAGTGCTGGTTACAAAGTATGGAGAATTGAGTAAGAAAGGTTATAAAATTCGGCTTCTGAGGAGGGATACTTAAGCACAGTATTTTATTAAATTATTATATATAGGACCACCATTAATTTTTTAAATTTAAAACTTTCAAATTTAAATGTTAAACAGCTCAAACATGCTTGATTGAAATGACTAGCAATTTACCAATGCAATTAGTTTAAATTTTTAAATATACATATCTCCCGAGAGTACTATCGATACTATCGATATTTCAGACTATCGACTATCGATCGTCGCAGCTATCCATAGTTCTCCAGCTCTAATTTTGTCACTCCGTTGCACAGTGGTTTAAAATCCAGTTTTTGAGGAATTTAATCAAAATTTCAACCTTTTCATTTCGCAAAATCGAAAATGCCATTTGATTACCAAAAGTTCCATTAGGTTAAAATTGAATGAAATGCTGCCCGCTGGAAACCAGGTTTTAGGCGAACAGCTGACAAAGTCATTGTTTTGAATTCTCTGTATGTTGAAGTTTGATCTAGTGACACAGAATACTTAAGTTTAAAAAGCCGTAAATTAAAGTAGAACAAACGTATTAAATAAAAGGTCAGATATTTAAATTATGGAAAATATGAATCGAAGATATGGAGATATTGAAATATGGTTTAGTATCTATCGAAATATCGATCGTCGCAGCTATCCATAGTTCTCCAGCTCTAAATTTTGTCACTCTTCGTTGCACAAGGTTTAAAATCCAGTTTTTGAGGAATTTAATCAAAATTTCAACCTTTTCATTTCGCAAAATCGAAAATGCCATTTGATTACCAAAAGTTCCATTAGGTTAAAATTGAATGAAATGCTGCCCGCTGGAAACCAGGTTTTAGGCGAACAGCTGACAAAGTCATTGCTTTGAATTCTCTGTATGTTGAAGTTTGATCTAGTGAAAGAATACTTAAGTTTAAAAAGCCGTAAAAAGAGAACAAACGTAAAAAAAAGGTCGTATTAAATATGGAAAATATGAATGAAGGTATGGAGATTTGAAATATGGTTTTAGTTTGTGCAAATAGTTGTCACAGTTGTAATATTACGTTGTTTAAATATGTTGTCTTTTATACACAAATTTGTTAATAATTTTTGTGTTCAGTGGAGCTGATTTCACGATGTTCCAAGGGGTTCCACGACATACATATATATTTTCTGAAAGGGTATTTTGTGTGCTTTTATATGATGTAATATTTTCCGCGTCCGTTCAAGTCCGCTGCTAAAATTTCATTTTATTTCGTAGGAGAAAGGCTAAAAAATTCCGATATTTTCAAAATTTGGATTGAGAAAAAACATGGTGGGCGTGGCCGATTTTGATGAAATTCTTAGGGTGGGTTTTTAGTGTTATTTTTTAGGTTTGGGAAAAATTTCCGACAAAAAATGAAAGTTTTATATGAAAAAAAAAAAAACTTTTTTGGGTGTATGGAAGGTGGGTGATGGGCATTGCCGACCGTGATGAAACTTTAATGTATGTATACTCTCTCCTTGCGGACACACCTCTGTTAAACGGACATATTTTTCGGTCCCGTTGGTGTCCACTTAAGAGAATTATTATTGTATTATTCGAAAACGTTTTTCCTTCCGCGCATCATTAGTAAAAGTTAAACGGCGATTAGTTAAGATTCACTGGAATGTGAAATTCATAACGTACAGTAAGACCTTTAGTAGAAACATGAAGCGAAGACATATCCTTACTGTACATCCTTGCACGCCTTTTTCAAGGTGCGTGTCCGTGTGCGACGACACTCCTCATTTGTGCTTAAAATGAAACTTTTAATGAACTCCAGTCTAGAAATTCCGGCTGGCATGCATCTCCTGTTCCGTTGATGTGCCTGCTTTCAACAGTTTTTCACTCCATCATAAGTTTGTTTGAACTGACAGAACCACTCAAAGCTTTGGCCACTAGAGTCAATATTTTTCCACCGTCTAAACAACCCGTATTCAAATATACCATTCATCAGCCTTTTATCTCACGGCAGTGCGTATTTAGCTGCCTAAGGCCCAATATTTGAGCAACACGAAAAAGATAGAGGAAAGATAAAAAGATGTTACGGAAAATTCGAGGAAATTTTACTACGTTCGTGGCACTGAATGCAATTTAGCTGACTTTTCGAAAATTGAAACTATTTACATTTACTCGCCATACAAAAAGCACACACAGTTGATCAAACAAACGCCAAAAGCAAACGCGGGGAGCCCGAACACATTTAGGCGGCATCCAGCATCAAAATTCTAGATTCAAATACCCTATTTCGGTAAGACTGCTTCAACGCATGTGAAATGATGATTAAGCAGCACAGCACTTCGACTGTGGAAACTCAATTTAATGCTTTTGGACTAACAATGCGAGGAACGGTGGACCAAAATACTTATAAGCATGGTCACTTCGTATAAGGAGTGCTTAGGCTCATGGAACTTTTACTTTCAAAATATGGAAACGATTTCGTGAGCATAAATCAGCCAAAAAAGCGGCCTAATCAATGGCGATTGCCATGAGCAAAAGAGTTTTGTTTTTTTTTTTGGTTTTTGGTTTTTGGTTTTTTGGTCATCATCGGCAGGAAGGCGCCACAATGACAGTTCCAATTTGTATTCAAATTATTGAATATGTATATAAAATGCTATAGTTTTAGCAGACCTTGAAGTGTGATTTTGTTTAAATTGAGATTAAAATCGCGATACCAAATCCGTCGACTTTTTCCACTCACAAATACGGTCACGGCCTCTTCCGGAGTGGGCGATCAAGATTTAAGTACGAGTATGTATATTAGGTACTTTCAAAATATCATAAAAACCTTAAAATACTATCGTTTATTAAAAATTGGATAAAAATGTTTGTGTTTTGTCTGAGCACAAAAACTAAAGGAATACTCATGATATGGAAATTTTGCCAAAGGTTAATTGCCTGTGCCTGCTGGAACGAATAATTGCATTAAACCAGTATACCATGCCAATGAAATTTGGCCTGGGGACTTTTTTTTTTTTTATAAAATTGTAAAAATCGGACCACCACAATCTCCACCTCCATGTAAAAGGGGGACCCCGAATTGGAAAACTTAACATGGATTTGTTGCTACGCCCACTTTTAATGTTGATTTATTTTTAAATTTTAAATGTGTATATAACACAAAATGGATCAAATAAAAATAAAAAAAATCACTCGAATGCATCGTATAAAGGTACATCAATCTCATACACACACAAATTCAATAAATTCCGGCGACTTTTTGAGCATTTTCGCACTTATTTTGGAGCTGTACCACAACTGCCGTAACTTTTGAACTTCCGCAAAACTGCACCACAGTCAGATTGAATGTTTATGTGGCGCTTAAAATATAACAGAAGAGCGATATTATGGTGTTAAATTGAAGCTAGAAACACCAAGTGGATACACATCGTTATTTTAAAATAAATTAGAGCATGTGCTGCACCCTCGCAAATCAGTATTCAATTCTGTATATTCATTTAACGAATTCGTCAGTGATATAAGTATAATAAATACATACTCTTACCGCAAAGTTTTATCGAAACAAAATCGAGTGCCCAAAAATACCCTGCAGTAAAAGTCACTAGTGCTAAAGTCAGTCTCTGCACTGTTGTCCATGCCACCAGTACTAGTGACCGACTGTACCCGTGCCCTTACGTTCTCCTATTGACATTTTGTATGAACGTACATGCGAGAGGACACGCGTCGACGCTGGAACTATAGAACTATAGTGAAAAAATTCGTTAAGCACGTTTCTAAAACCTGAGCAACCATAAACTCAAGTGAGAATTTTGGATAAAAAATTAAATTCGCTCGTTTAGCGTAATGGTTAAAACGTTCGCCCATAAAATAAATAAATACAAAAGTCGAAACAAAATGAAATTTTCTATTTTTCTCGGTCGCTGCTGCTAGGCCATTTTCCTGCCCCTTTTCACTAGCGAAATGAACGGCCTTAAGGTGGCGTACAAAAGGATGACTCGTCCCCGTCAATGACACAAACATAGTAAAGTCGACAGCGTTTTGGATAGCAGATGGATCGATCCCCGACACCAGGGACGGGTGAAATCGTTAGCTTTGTGGTGGCTCCATTGTCTACAGTGTAGTGATCATATAGAACTATAGCTGCAACATTCGGCCGAATTTCGGCGCGTTATGGCATGATTTGGTGAAAATGTTTTACTGTGGTGAACCACGCCATAAGTCGAGTGTTGTGGTGTACCACGTAATAGCTTTTGGCCGAAGTTGCAGCTATAGTTCTATATGCTGGGCAGGTCCAAGATATAAAAAAAAGGCAAATATAGCCTGGACCCATGCAATATTTTGTTAAAATTTTCAGCCGGGTATAAAACAATAGATGGGGCCAAATTAAGAACACCAATTGCCAAGATTCAACATATTGAGTGTTTCTAAAATAATCTATGCACTATACTCTCTGCTTGCGGACACCCATGCGACCAAAAAATATGTCCGCTTAAAAGAGCTGTCCGCTTAAAGAGAGAGAGAGTACACTGTCAGCCCTATTCTAAATAAATATTCCCCAGGAGTTTTTCCCTTAGAAGTTTTTCTCCATGGAAAAGGAAGTATTCTTAGCGTCAAAGAATGGAAAAACGTGATCATCTCTGCTTAAAAATGTTCGAAATTCTTGCTCCCTTCATATCCCCTTCCCAGTGTGCTTAGAAAGGCAGTTTTTTTTTCAAATCCGCACGGAAAAATTCGACGGGGGGAATATTCAAAATCCGGCTGTATATTTTAAAAAACTCTTGATGAAAATTTGATATTGGCAAAATAAAGGTAACGATATGCTCTTGCTAATCAAAAGACGGGTTATGTATCATATTTGCGAAAGAAGACACAAACAAACGGGCAATTCGAAGCCGCAGAAAAAATGTGAGAAAAGTTTTTGAGAGAATGAAACAGAAGCGCTAACAATTTTCAGAAGCTTTATCATGCCAAAATGGGTGCTTTCATATTTCACGAATATTTGAAATAATTCAATTACATTACGACGAAATCATTTCAGCAAATCATCACGCGCCGGAACGGCTTTGAATGGCGGCACGCTAGACAAGGGCCTAAACTTCATTAGCGACACTCCCCATAACTAGCTACTGCTTTAGAGAAAGCCAACTTTAGAACTAACCACACCTGCGAAAGTGGATTCATGCACACATTTTTACATATACATACATATATGTATGTATATTCGAATATCGTTGGGTATGTCGCAGAAAAAATGCCCTACAAGCAACAAAAAGAAAAATGATATAAAAAGCTCCGTTAAAGTATTCAAATTAGTGCATCTGAAAAATGTTTTCAAAATCTTTGACTAATGCCCAAAAATGCATGCCTCTTTATACCCGACACACTCTGTGGCGAGGATACATATATTGCGATTGTGCGATCGTGTGCAACACCCAGAACCACTCGAAATAGTCTAAAAAATATATATAGAAATCATCAGCGTCACCAGGAGATTCGACTTTTCCATCCATCCGTTGACCCGTCTTTCTGCCTGTTCGTATACAGTTTTCTTATCGAAGGAGTTGAGCAACATATGGATATTTCCAAAACGGACGTGACAGTTACTTTATCAATTTTAAGTCCCGTATTGAAGAATGTGGAAAATGGTAATTTTGTTTCTAACTACATATTATCGTGCAGCTCTTCCGGATTTTTATACTTATGAAAATTTTATGCCGATCAGAAAGGCAATTAGATATGTTCGGACGTGACAAAAAGTTTACTTTTTTCTGGAAATACCCATATGTATCTTGACGAAATTTAGTAGGTAGGTATTCCTATTAACAGGGACATGAGTATGATCGGAGAGATTTTAAGCATACAACCTCCAGGGTATCTACTAGGGTCTGTTACAAAACACGCTAAAGTTGTTCTAATTTAATCGAGGTATTCAGATGAAATTTTATATTTAAGTTTATATAATACTTACACTGAGCGAACGTAACCATGATTTTTTTAAAAGGGCGCATTGTTATTCACAGTCCTTTTGATTTTCGAGCAGAACAAAAATTTCAAAAGGAAAATTGTTGAGTCAACAACATTTTTGGTTGAATTGAAAGGTATAATTACATTTCCTTACGTTCGGTATAATTCTCATTTGTTTTATAAAATGGGACATATAAGATATTTATACATCTAAGAACTTTTTAAGCATTGCGAAAGCAGTCACCAAAACGGAGTGACGAAATCGGATGAAGTCCATCCGATGGCTATGTTTTGGGTCATGTTCAGCAGAGTGCTCTATGGCCATTTGCTTTGAACGTTAATTAAATTTTTTTTAACGATCTTCTTGTATAGGTATTTTTTTTTTTGAATTTTTTAAAAAAATATCTTGTCATTTCAACTATGTCCGTGGTTGGTTCAACAATTTAAATTTAAATCCATTTTTGAAAATTATCATTTCAATTCAACCTGAAACATAGTTGATTCAAAAGGAAAATCTTTATATTTTTCAACAAGAAAAATTGTTAAAATTAAAAATATTCCTTGTTGAAGCCGTTTTGTATGTTTTTCCTTTTGATTTAACCAGTTTTCTGGTTGATTTTTTTCTCTGTGTAATAATATAATGTGTCACGTTGGAGAGCCTCATCTCTTATCAAGTGGCCTCACTGATTTCAAGGATTAAACGTAGTAGAGCACGGTAGCGTTGGGTTCAATTTCGTCCTTCAAAACTCTCTTAGGGCCGGTAAATCAGTTACAGTTTAAACTTCAGTTTCCAGTTTAAACTACTCGAAATTAAAAAACATGTTTCTCAGTTGTCGTTTGAAGAAAATATTTGGTTTAGGACCGTTTTCTCATCATTTTTTAACTGTAAGTTAAATTATCTTCATGATAATTTCATACAAATTTGATTAATAAGTCAAAGAAATTGAAATTTAACTGGCAGATAGAGCTTAAAAGTAGGATGAGAAAACGGCCCTTAAACTTTCAAAAATTTAAACGAACAAAATAGGTAGTTTAATCTAAAGATTAGAGAAAAAAAATCAATTTTTTTCGATATAACTGTCAGAAAATTTTCATTAACATGATTTCTGACGAAGAAGACGAAAGCAAGGAAGAACTTTACGGTCTTATTTTACCTGTAATAAAACAAATTTGGTAAAGTTGATGAGATGAAAAGATGAAACATTGCAGCTTCATTTCTGCTAAGCCATTTTCAGTCTTTTTTTTTTTTTTAGAAATACGACAAGAATCCCAGTGTTGCCTGGTGGTTCTCTCTAAAATATTCCTTAAATCCCCTAGATTGGTGATGTTTCCTCCAAATAGTACAAAATTCGCAATTAACAAACAAAAAAAAAAAACCTATTTTAGAAAGAATAACAGCAATTTGACAGATTCGTTATACCAAACACAATAAACTTCGCACTTCATGTTATATGTTTATACACGCGTTAAAAATTGGTTCCCCCTAAAGTCCCCCCAAAGAGCCAAAAAAAAAAACTTAGTCGCCCTTTATATTAGGGGACAAATCACCGGAGAGAAACTCTGTAGATGGCGAGGAAGGCACGGGGAAGAGAGGAAAGCTTCCATACCACATCCCCAAATGTCCCTCACCATAAAACCAACTTTGTTGCCGGTGATTTGTCGACGCTAGGGGAATCCCCTATATAGGTAACACGGAGGAATTCTTCCTTTCATAGTTTCCTTAGCCTACTTTGAAAAAAAAAAAAAAAAACAGTCACTGTCTCGAAAAAAAAAAAATATTTTTGAAAAATATTGGGAAATCAAAACTAAATATTTCCCATTATGTTTGATCTGTAGTTTAGTTAAACTTCATATTATTATGGTCTGAAAAACATTTTCATTTTAAACTTTAGATCAAATTTTCGTTTAAGTTTAAGAAAACTGCAGTTTAAACTGTAACTGATTTACCGGCCCTTAAAGAGTTAAAGCCCCCTATTAGGCTTCTGCCCTTCTATTGAGTCTACATGTACATACGTTGACTGACGTTTGTCATCTCTGTTTCTCCTTTGGGACTAAGAACAGTGAGTTTCCGATTTTCCGTCCCACGGAATTCCAGTCGAGCAAGTGAGTACCGAATTGTAAAATGGTACGAGCTGGATTGCAGCAATCCTAGCCTCATTCAGCTAGACTATCATTAGATGCTTCATCTTGGTTGTTGTACCGTAAAGTGTTCGGTCTCAACTCTCATGACTACACCATCCGTAAGTTTAAGTTTATACTTAATCCTCCGATTAAATTAAATACATTAGAAAAGTAGGAATGTCAAAATCATAGTTTTTATAAAGTAATTCGATATAAGTAGATAGGTATGTACGTACACGGAGAGAAAAAAGTGCCCGAAATATAATCGGAACCAATTACATATGTGATTGGAGCCTTGCCCCGATTGCATTATTAATTGGAGCCAATTACAATATAATTAGAAAATGAAAAATACTCAATTACTCAATTACTTACATAATTGCATTTAAATTGATCATATATGTAATTGCGTTCTGAATACATATGTAATTACATCTGATTACTTTTACAATTTAAAGCATTGATGCAATTATATATATGATTGTATTTATTTTACAGTTTGTTCTTATATTTCTCAAATGGTTTATAATTTCGATCGTATATAACGTGTTTGAATTTTCAAAATCCTTAGGCACTCCAAGGGGCAGGTGGACCACGAATATGACGTGGTGAAATATATTCCGCCCAATCGTGGAGAATGCCCCTTTTTATATTGCTATATAGAATGTATTTTAAATTGCAGGGGATCACAAATTAGATTAGACGCAATTATGTATATAATTCGATACAATTACATACATCATTGCAGCCGATTATATAATATATTTAATTGGACGGAATTATATATGTAATTGGAATTATTTTTTTTATCAATTGATACAATTACATATATAATTAGAGGCAATGAAAAATATAATTGGACGCAATTATGAAAATATAATTGCATCATACCCAATTACATATGTAATCCCTGAAAAATATAATTGAGTATGTGATATTTTTTCTCTGCGTGTACGTATATGAGGATTCTTTATAATCTTCAAAGTCTCATGAATACTTTGCATTAATGGGCGTGGTAAGTTGGGGGCTATTTTAAAAAATAATCACACCTACATACATACATATACATATGTATAGCTGTATCGTGAATTTTATTGTCAGGTTCTCCTGACTATAACACCCTTACTTGCTTTTTAAATATTTGATCGCATTGAATTTTTAATTGCAATGAATTCCGAAGAACTCCCCTCAAAGAAAATATTTCAATGGGGTTTTAAGGCATAAGACAAAGACATTAAAGCCAGTTTTCATTGGAATGATCTTGGAGAATTTACCGGGAGCTTTTTCATTGTTTTAACGGGATTTTTTCGAGCCCTAGTAATCAATTTTGCCCACTTTCTCTATTGCTTCGGGAGTATGGCTTCGCCCTTTCTAATTAGTAGGTACATTTGAAATTGAAATTCTTTGTGAGCACATTTGAGTAACAGCCGTGCCTTGCATGATCGGATCCGTGCTGCAACGAAGCGAAGTAAAGTTAATATGGGGAACGTGTATTTACATTACTGATGGAATGAAAAAGACCTTTGCTTTTGCTACCGCCAGCATTTCGAGTATGTACGCCTTTTGAGTAGGTGCCGCCAACATATGTATGTATATGTAGGTATCATCGCAATTCAGCTTAGGGCAACAAAACACACAACGATATATTGTATCGTTAATACCCAAAAAAAACTTGTATTAACCCCTTGAGGACCAAATCGGAAAATAGTGCTCGACTAAAGAGCGTTTTGCTGTTTTGCGTTTTGATTACAATAATTTGGACAGACTTTCTTTCAGGCACACTTTTTTCATACTCAACAACACGTTTCTGCAAATATTTCCAATTTTTTTTCCTATTAACAATCCACTTTGCTATGTTCATATTATGTATTAGGTAATGGAGCGTTTACACTCCGAAATAAGTAGTATGTAACGTTAGATATTTAAAAGAAAATTTTGAAGACATACCGCACCCAATAACAATAATAACAATATCGCAACTAAAGTGGCACAACTCAAAAGTTTCATATTTTTTGAGAAAACGCGAGAAAACAAAATGCATCGCAGTATCAATCAAAGCAAGAAGAGAGTCATTATGGCTTTTGTTCGGCCCATATAGAACTATAGCTGCAACTTCGGCCAAATTTTGGCGCGTTATTGCATGATTTGGTGAAAAAGTTCAGCTATGGTGAACCACGCCATAAGTCGAGTGTTGTGGTGAAACACGTAATAGCTTTTGGCCGAAGTTGCAGCTATAGTTCGATATGGTTCGGCCTTTTATAATAAGAAAATCGGAATGGAATTTTTTCTGCGTGTAGGCAGGTGACTTTGGAACAAGATTTATAGCATAGCTCGAAATTTACAAATTTTGAGTTGTGTCACTTTAGTTGTCTGTGTGCGATATGTATCTCCACGGTATTTAGGGGGTCAATTTGAGTGCGTTTCCACTCAAACGAAAGTTGATATTTACCTGTTCCCGTCCATCAAATAACCGCAATGCTCTGGAACTTCTTCGCAATCGTTCGAAATTGTTTCGCAGATGCGGACAACCGAACAACTGATGACTTCATTAAATGGTCTTTACACATCACACGGCAATATGAGAAGAAAATAAAATCTATACATATTTATTTATTATTATTATTATTATTTTTTTTTTTTTGACGTGATAACGTCTATTAAATCGATGATAGGACATTCGATCTGCGAAAATCTCACGCCGGAAAACTCAATGTGCGTTCAACATGTTCGTTGATGCCCGCGGAGCAAGCTTCGGAGCATTGAGAGCGAATGCTTGTGTACATACACAAAAGGCAACAAGCAAGCTGAGAAATCGAAACCTGTTTAGTCTGACATCAGGCAGCGAACGAGCAAGACCTATGTCGGATGAAGCAAAAAGAGAGAACTAAAAAGGCGAAAAACGTTCTTCAGTGCAATGCGCACACACACTATCGCAAGCTTTCAATGTAGTGGTGGGCATCCCTGAACATGTTCATCGTTCAATTTACGCGACACACAAACACATTCAAATCCATACATAAAAGTTCAAACCGGTTTAGAGCAGAGAGTTCGCTCTCATGAGAAAGCAAATCGTCGCAATCGTCTCTTCACAAGCAAGACAAGAAAATATCCAAACGTCCAAATACAAATTTACGTATGGCTATGGGCGCACACACAAATTCACACATGTCGCGCAATCGACAGACAAGCGCATATAGACAAGCGGGCACTGCCGAAAAACAATCAAAATGAAAAACACTTCTCAATGTGTTGTGGCGAGAAGTCCGATTGCATATATTACTATATATGTCACTCTCATAGATTTTGGGCGGGACATTTCGCGCCAGTTAGAAAGAGATGTTACTCGGCAGGCAAAAAAGGAGCGAGAGATAAATACTTTTGGTGAGTACCTCAGTGCAAAATGCTCATTTTGGTGGGTACCCAAGATCATGGTGGGTACCCAAGACCGTGGTGAATAGAGCCAAAATAGAAACGGCTCCTGAGTGACATATATAGTTATATATGATTTGAACCTAGAGTGGTAGAAGTGTTAATAACGAAAATAGTAGTCGATCTACTACCATAAAAGTGGTCGAAAATATTTATGACATTGATTTTGAAAACTTTTTATGTGCAATTTTAATTTAAAAATTGAAGTATGTATAATTATTATTTTCTTTTTTATACTTATATTAAAAATCGCCAAAAAAAAATTAAAAAATGACACCTATTTTCTAACATTTAAATTAATAAGTCTAAGGGGAGGGAGTTTGAAAATCGTCAAAAATAGCGTACGTGATACTTGAATGGTCGGTCCCTTTTATGTACATAATGAGTGTTTTCTTATGACGTTATCACGAGCAAGAGAAGTTATTTCAATGTTAAAAGCCATAATAATATCAAATTGCACAAAAAGGCCAAACCCTTCGCGCAGCTTCCTCTTTCATTTCAAAAATTATTAGAGCTCTCTAGGCAATCGAGCAATTCCTCAAACCAATGAACAGGAATTCCACGACAAGATGAAGAATACCAGCTGGTTTGGACCTAATTTGAAACCCAAGAGTCTTGAGACAATAATGTAGCTAAAAGCTCAAATTCGCTTGGCACAAAGCCCAAAGCCTTAGCGCTTATGTGACACCTGTACCGAATTCGATAACTTTTGTTAGAAACATTATACCGGATTTAAAATCTGAACAGATGCTTCTACTGCTATCTACTGCGTTTAAACGGCAGCTATAGTCCCGATAACAAAAATTTAGAGCAGTTAAGTAAGCGCTTATGCATCATTTTACCGCTGCCTGACTTAAATAAAATGATGTAGCTTAAATATGTAGATAAGACTGATGAATGCTTACATACATACATACTGCGATGCTACGCAAGTAAAGTGCTCAGCTCATATGGAACACATGAATAAGAAATAAAGTAAGGGTGTTATATTCAGGCGAACCTGAATATGCAACGCCCGACACAGATGACCAGTAAGCTGTATATTTTTCAATCTAGTCCCGTACGCAAGGGAGGTTTTGGGGGTTCTAACCACTTCAGTTTGTCAGTTTCAGTAATTTTTTGCTGGTAATGGAGGTGAAATATTAGTATCTGTAAAAATTTACTGGTAATGCAATGAAAAACCCCACGTGATTACCAGATTCGCTTATTATCGCTCTACGGAGATATAAACGCTTTTATCGCAATTAGTCTTACTAATCGCCCTGTACTGTAGCGAGTTACCCGATCACGACAAGGCTTCCAAACACCGCTTTTACCTATTCTATCGCTATTCGCTACATTTTCATATCCAAAGGAGCCGTAGGACGTATCAACACGTATTTAGCATATCGTGGTTGATATCGCTGTAAAGGCCCATAATTTTATTAAGCGAGTTACAGCACTGCTGAAGGGGTCGAGCTTATAGGCTCGAGAGTGGCTTAACGGACCAGAAACTTAAACAGGGGACGAAATTCGGACCAAATGTGTCTCTCCCAGTGTGTTCCCAATTGACGAAAATTTGTTCCGCTCAAATGTGTGGCATATAAAATGTTGATAATTGATAAGACGAACGCTAAAATACCAAAAAAAAAAAAAAAAAAAAAAGCCTTTTAACAGTAAGTAGAAAAATAAGAGTGCTTGAACTGAAATGCTTTTGCAGCTTGAAAGAGCAATTTGTTGATACTGTTAACAGGCAATAGAGTGCAAACTTAACAGCGGGCAACTTTTACGGAGTCTGAAGTGCGGCATACTCTTGTGCTCAGCTGAGCTCTGCTCAAGTTAGCTCAGTAACTGTTGAGCGCTCAGATAAGGTGGATGTGTTTTGGGGTAGTGCGTTGTTGTTAAGGCGTTCAAAAAACTTGTTGAGCTGTTTTTTCAATTGATTGGTAAACTACAATTAAATGAATATAATTTCAAGTGTTTGCTAATATACACGCATAAAATAATTGGCAATAAAACGTCATGGAAATATTCAAGATTTTAATTGTGATTTCAATAAATTTGTAAGTGAAGCGCGATATAACTATTGCATTAAAAAGTGCTGCAACATTCCAAAACGTGATTAAGTGTAAGAAAAAAAAAAACAAAAACGATGAATAAAACTTATGACGAACCATAAATACAATTAATTAGAGCCGAGCTTCGTCGAAGAACGTAAAAATTTGTCGCTTTTGCTCGGACGGATTGATTTTTCTTGGTTTTGCTATCGATGTGAGCTTCAATGGATGCATTTTGAGGTATATATAAACAAAAAGACTGATTTAAATTTGTGTTTTGTATATAAAGTTATTCCAATATGCGGTTTTTCAAGATAGATAAATAGTGTGTGCCGCAGTCGAATAAAGGAAAATATATTTAACCTTGCCCGTATGTAATTTTGCAATTACTCTTTATCGTTGATTATTAAAATCGAATGCAGTTAAAGTTGATTTGTCAACATCAACAAACTTACTTTAAAAGATTGCATACATGCATACATAAATAGGTACATACAAATTGAAAAATAATGGGAAAAGGTGTTTGGCTGAATTGATTTTTTTTTTATTGAAGTTATTTCGAAAAGAATTCAAATTGAATTTCGCTTTGTGGGCGCTTAAAAGCTAGCTGGGGAGAAAAGGTGCCGAAGAAGGTCAAATCGATTAAGTCCGTGGGCGTTCGATAGCTGTGACGTTTGAGTTATTTGCTGCTCGATTGTTTCTACTAATATTTCAGCTTCGGACAAAGTCCCACTTAAGTTGCGGTCACAATTCATTTTCTGGGCTATCTATTGATTTTATACTATTTTCCTACTTCGCGCCTAAGAACATTCTGCTTACTTGAAGGCTTTACTGCTGGCTTGAGTATAGAAACTTCAACACAGTCAACTTTCCATACATTTCCTAATCGCCTCAAAGTATCTTATAAACAGCCCTATTTCATACAATGCATTGCAATGGTCAAACGAAATTAAAGAAAGAACAGAAAATAAAATACAAG